>JANCMC010050420.1:1975886-2017585 GCA_024363005.1 Charaxes varanes | reverse complement strand
ATGGTTTATTATTGGTCAAATATTTTCCATATAGAAAATAAGGAGATATTCTAGAGTAGATGATAAATAATCATTAAAAATATTGTTGGTATAAAATCTTTTTGCTTATTCATTTTGTTAAATTAAAAAATGGCCGAAAGCGTGTCAAGTCACACTTATATAGAAGGGTTCCGTTCCGTATCTAATACACTATTAACGTATTTGTTAAATAACTTCAAAGTTGTTGTATGAAAAAATAATGAAATTCTGGGGAGGGGGGGAAGAAGGAGGGAACCCTACGGAACCCTAAAAAGTGTTTGAATAGAACTTAATCATTTTATGTTTACGGGCAAAATGGTTCTCTCCGTTCATCCAAAAATAATTATATTATTTTTTGGCAAAGCAACTTTACTCAAAAAGTAGTACTAAAATTTAGGGTCGCCAATGTGACATAGTAATAATTAATTTATTATAATACAATTAGCATACATTAAGTAGCCCTGACGTATGAGGTATCGTACAGGTTAGAAAAGTGTGACATTCGGTAACGTTCGCTAAAAAATCAATAAAGTAAAAGTAGGGTATAAAGCAAATTGTTTGAATGAACAGTATTTTGCCTCAGTCTAATTAGAAATTCCACTGCTATTCATTTTATACGAAGCTGTTATATAAAGCATGGCAGGTGCAAACGCCACCCACTCCGGCCGGGTTCAAGGACCGTGCAGTCGATATGGGTGCAACGAACTAATAGCAATAGGTGACTGGGCGTCTGCCGTTTTTAGGACACTCGCAGCAGCATTACATCGCATAGTTTATTTTTTTAGGTTAGCCTGTTTGAATAGTGCGCATGGATTTTTACGACAAACAAATGAACGTTTTTTTTTTTATAATTGGAGCCTTAATAAGTCAAAAGTCGAATGCAATCAGTGCATCCACTTCTGACAAACTTTACGCTTAGCAGTAGCGGTACAAGGCATACCAAAGTTTTTTTTTTGGTTTTTTTTTTTGCATGACCATTAACAGTGTACAAAAGGTGAGCTCGATGCTTGAAACATTTTCTGCCAGCCTACCTAAGGACGTACAAAGGAGTGCATAGATTTTAATGAAATTAAAAAAAAACCATTAATAGTATATGAAATTTCAAAAAAACCCGTCGTACGGTATAAAAGTTGAAGCTACAAGAGAGTGGGATATTAAAGATTTCAGAAAAGCATTTCTTTTGAATGTATTCATAGTGTTATTTTAAAAAATAAATGCCTAAATTTGCAATAGCGGCTTACTATCTAGTAGAGACTCTTATAAGAAACTAGCTGTACCCGCGACCTTGTACGCGTAAAATTAGTTTAAAAAAAAAGGTTTAGTTTTAGCGTGATGATATATAGCCTATAGCCGTCCTCGATAAATTGGCATTCTAACACTAAAAGAATTTTCAAATCGGATCAGCAGTTTCTGAGTTAAGCGCGTTTAAACATCTAAACAAACTCTTCAGCTGTATATGTTAGTATAGACATGGTATATTCTGCGTAAAGGTCGAAATGTCCATTATTAAAAATTATCTCACCTTGCGGAATAATCATTAAATTATTGCGACCCTATCGCCTCAAGGACTAACTTTAACAGAATTAAAGTATCAGACGCAGTTTAGCGAACAAACAGTAAACTTTATGATATAATTTCTTGTCCTATTATATCGTAAATATGAGAAAGAATCGACTAAACCAAGTTTTCTTTAACTTTTTTTAAATAAATCCTTTAGTACTTTCGTTGATATTTTTATTGCAATGAGTAAACACTTATTTCCATTTATTATATTTTTTATTAGGTGGAACAAGTGAATTCGCACGCGTTAATTGAGTGCTTTTGTTAAATTTTGAGGGATTTTTATGTTTCGACGCGGAACCCAAATTATTTAGCTTTTTCTTCCTAGCGTTTCGTTGGCAAACACTATTTCGCCGCATTTCAGAAAGTAGCTTATTATTTGACTAAAGGCAAAGTAACCTATGTTAAATCTTGTAAAATTAGCTATCTACCAGTGAAAGTCACATTCAAATCAGTCCGGCTGTTTCAGAGATTACCCGAAATAAACAAACGGACCAACCGACAGACAGGCAGACAGACAAAAACGTTTTAATTTTCGTTTATGCTAAATGTATCGTATATTTAATCATATGCAATAAGTCAAATAATACTTTCGAAGATACAAACACACAGTTCAATTTTTTTTAATGTATATATGTAGATGTATAGATTACACAAGTCATTCGCTTAAAAACGGCAGCGCACCGAAAGGAAATTAAATGTTTTGCGCTAATGGAAAATTTGTGAAATGCTACAATTCGAAAGCTACTTTATCAAGTCAATTATAGAAACATTTTCACTAATAACTGTAATGCAGGCTATTATAACAATTTAGGACGTAATTTACAGGCTAATTAGTGTTTATTTTGGCGTTAGGCCTCATTCCACGAGAGTTTTTTTTACCGCACGTTAAAAAAACGTTTAAATAGAACAACAACAGTTTGTATTCACACGTTAGCGCTTTTATAAAGCGACGATTTTTTATCGAGCAATGTTCTATTTTCAAGCTATATTGGCGACGGTAAAAAAGCGCCATGGCCGAGATTTAACGCAACACTATTTTATCTATATGATGGCTTAGTCCTCATTCGTACAACAGTTAAAAAAGCTTTGCGATAAAATTTTCGGCGTTGGCGCCTTTTTAGGGTCGTCAGTACGAAAATATACCTTATCTGTATATATATAGCGTTGAAAATAGAACATTGTTCGATAAAAAGCGTCGCGTTATAAAAGCGTTGCCGTGTGAACAGAAATATGGGAATCCATATGTTTTATTTGAACGCTTTTTTAACGCGCGGTAAAAAAGCTCTCGTGTCAATGGGGGCTTAAGTTATTTTCTAAAATATGACTTCTATTATTTGTGACCATTGGCGCAGTTGTCAGAGACCCGGCCTTCAGCTCCGTGGGTTGTCAAAGGGGTTTTAACTATTCACCAAAGGCTACACACAGCACGAGCTTTTATTTCTGACATTAGTGAATTTTAATATATTGACATGTATTTTGTATGTAGGTTTTTATATTTGTAAGAACGTGATATATCACTGTGAAGATTGTTGCTGACTGGAGGTGACACAAGACAGAGCCCGGTAGCGCTCTCTTATTTCGGAGGCTGAGGCTTACTTTGGATCGCTGCGCCAGAGGACTAAGTATGTTGTCTCGATGGTTGAAATTTGTCAGCTAATATTAATGAATAGAGGAAAAGGTATACATTTTTTATATTTTTTAACTACAGATCGTCGGTTCGTCGAAGTTCGGCCAGAACCTACGCACTGACACCATACGGTAGTAAAATTTAGACATGTGTGTGTAAATTGTTTGGCATTGGTGTGCGTGAGGTGTTATTTTAATAGTTTAATTTATTAATAATGAATATTAGCATTCGCACACCATCCTCTACATGAACTATAATCGTGTCAAATTTCATACTCTCCCCTCCGCACATGACTATTCGCTAATATTCGTTTAATAAATATCTAAGATTTACATAAGTGAACTGTAAAGTTGTACACTTTACATAAGTGCCTTATATATGTTAGCTACACTATGAGTTGAATACTACAGTTAGTAAAAAAAAATGACTAAAAAGCAATTATTGCTTTTTAAAAAAAATTCACTTTATTTTTTTTAATTTGAAATCGTATAATATGTTTCTAACTGCGTTGTCGATAACAATAAAGTTTTGTAATTGCTAATAAATAAAAAAAGAAAGCGGCTTATAAACAAATTTGATAATTTCGGGTAACAAATGTATTGATCTTTTATTAGGGTCTTTGATCGTTTATGTAAAGATTTTAAATATCAAATTAATTTCAATGAGCTCAAATGCTAACGTGCTTACAATAAAAAAGTGCTACCTTACAAATACTCATTTTAGTGTCATTGACACCTGCACATCATCTATTTACACCCTAAATGTTTCTTGTTAAGATTCATGAATTATTTTAATTAAACCAGGCCTACGACTCGAATTATTCCATTTTCTTTTATATTATGTTTTACTATTAAAAAGTGTCAAACATTATTTGGGCTCACTTCGGGTTGAATTATATCTGAAAAACAAAATTCTCGTTATGCTTTTCACCGGTTCGATTAAATATTGTCCTTGTCTTCTACAGAATTCTATTTTCGAACCTATTTATAGAACCATCCGTTGGGAAATTATGATACAAACTTTCTATTAAATTGTCAAAAAATCAAGATTTCATCCGCAAACACTAACCAAAATTCAATGATGCTTTGTGCGGCGAGAGAGATGGGGAATTGCCAAGCCGAGTGGGGAGAGTATCACAGAGTCAATTGTTTACTGGACTTTTACATAGATATTCAGAAGGCGATGGAATATTGATGGAACCTTTTCAGATAAACGAAAACCTCTTTGCAATCAATACGTTTTTGCGTGGCCTTTTATACCAGATATTTTTATTACATTACGTAATTATTTTGTTTCAATCTTTAGTTTAAAATCTTTCTATATTATTACTTAATCTTAGCAAGGTAGAGAGAATAGCTTTATCTTTGTCTATTTAATATGTGGTCCTGTCGAAAAATCTTTACTTAGCGAATGTCTACTAACTATAAACTACTTCCATGTCAAATTTCATCATTGTACGTCCCACGGTTTTTGAGATTTCGTGTTAGGCGACCCTTCGTTAGTTATATATAGATTAAAATATTATAAATTAATAGAAAAATATATTTAAATACTAAAATATTCTTCAGAAGTGGTTATTAAATAGCCAATTTTGAAAAATGATGTTTGACGATTACAAACTTTGATATTTTACAAGTTGGTATTCTTCGATCCATTTTCATCCGAATTAAAAAAAAGAAGGAACTTCTCATTTCGCCTGTTTTATTTTTCGTTTGTTACCTCTGAAAATTCTGCCGAGTAGTGAACCGATTTGGAAGAATCTGTTTTTATTTGAAAACTGGCGCTTCTCCTGTGGTCCCATTTCAATTTGGTCAAGTTCTATTCTTTTGTCAATTTGATGTCGGTTTTTTTTTTAAGAAAGAAAGGTTATTAGTCATTTTACTGCTCTATGGTATTTTTGCTGATGAATTACGATGGCTCCCATGTAAATTGTCGTAACCCTAAAATCCCAGCACTACAGTAGAGCGTTACAAACAACAAAATTGTAATATTATCGTCACTATATTACAATAACAATACCTTTATTTTTAAATAAATATTTGTATAAAAAATAAAAGCATGATACATTATGCATTTAATTTCGTATATAATATATTTTATAAATTTTAATTATGACGATTTTATTTCTTTTAACATTTTTGTAACGCTCTACCGTGAAGTTGGGAATCTGATGTTATGACCATTTACGTGGCAGCCATCGTTTTATTTAAAAAACAGAACCTAGAAAATACCAATAGCTCGACTATCCCACCAACTCATTATACTGGATGCAGATTTAACGGACGCTCATAATTTTAACAAAGATGAAGTTGCTAATGAGTGTTGGATGATTACTACATGTTGATTGTAAGAGAAATCAGGCGCGGATCCACCGTGGTGGGCACGGTGGGCATTCCCACCACCCTAATAGACTTGTGACATGAGACTTTAACGGTGTAATGAATTCGCAACCCTGATAATATTTATAAATTTATTTATTGCAAAATACCAAATTACACAGGAGGCATAGCCCTAGCTCCTAAACTGTGTTTCAGGAGCTAGTAACCTTCCTTTAAATTATAACGAAATTTTTGGTGAGATACAATAGCGTAAAAGTAAACTTTAAACTTTATTAAACTACAGGCCTTAGGAATAGATTTTTATTTAAAGCAGTGAGGTCTAGTATGTGTGTGTATGTGTTATTATGTATGTGAGTGACTGTGGGTCAGTGACTGTAAATTTGTAATATACAGTAAAAATATATACAGGTCTGTATGACACACGGACGTCCGTTCCTCAGGTTGCCTACTTAATGCCTTTGTTATGGGTAACAGATGCCTGTTATACACATTTTTTTTTTTTTTTGAAGAAATACATACATATACTGTTTTACGTGCCCTCTGAAACACGGAGGAGGTCGGATGTCGAATATAAATCAGTGTTAGAATGGGTCACCCATCTATCACTCGGTCGCAGCAAGACCTACTTAACCTAGCGATCGACTGAAATGCCGACCACTGATTAGGCCACGACCTACTACCGCCTTGGCAAGAGATTCAATGAATATGTTTTGCGATGCAGGAAATTTCTAATAAATCGTAATATAAAATCTCATTCAATATAAAAAAAAGTAATGATTTAATATAAAAAATTACATACAAAAAGCAAATAAAGCATATCAATACATCGGACACGAATAAAGACTTAAGTCGAAGGCTATAATTACCCTGTCATGTGTTCAAAAACCGTCAACGTATAAAGTTTCCTTACATTAATGACCAAGGCGGTTTTAATGGCGGATATAAAAGGAAAATCGTTAACTAACCCCACGACGACCCCTGGTAACTTGGTTTATTAAGTTGGTAGCATACTGAATGTAAACCCAGTAGGTATATAAATATATTAAAAAATGGTCATGTATGTCACTTTACTTCGTGTAATGTAATTCTTTATTCTTACTTAATATTATAAATGTGAAAGTAGCTTTGTCTGTTAAGTTTTCACGTTCTAGCCCCTGAACCAAATTTGATAAAATTGGGCATAGAGATAGATTGTATCTTGGAGAAAAACATATGCTACTTTTTGTCCCGAAAGCGACCTTTGAAGGGGGTGAAAGTTTAATATAAAAATATCAAAGAATACAACGCTGATAAAGTCGCGGGTTGAAGCTAGTAGTATATAAGGAGGTATATATGGAGGTCTATAGTATATATGGAGGTCTGTCGTTTGGATACTAACGTTTACAAACATATAGTGATATAAACGGATAAAAACGCAAAACCACGTTGACACATGGAAATCACATACTGTATGTAATGTTTTCTAATATTAAAATAGAGTCTAATTTTATCAATGAGCACTCCATATACCATTGTGAATTTGACGAGTTAATTTAACAAAAGGTGGACATTTAACAAACAATAATGACGTTTTAGTGCGGTCCGCAATTCCTTTTATTGCGTGTTTATTTGCCGTTGAGGTTATGCGGAGACGACCGCACAGTCATACAAAGTGATTCATCTTTAATAAATACAACTTATATATCTCGCAATTTAATCTCTTATAATTTGAGAAGAGATGATATGAGATTTAGTTGTGATTTGAATGTCTTCGTGGAAAAGTCGTGGTACCTAGATAATACCCATTGTAACAGCAGAGTGGTATGAGAAAAGGGAAGATCTTTGAACAGTAGTGGGGTATTGCAGGCCAATTAAAAAAATTATAATATTTTCTTTGTAATAATAAATAAATATTGAGGACTATATGACATACGGACGTCTGTTTCTAAGGTAGACAACTTAATGCCTGTGTCATAGGTAAGAGCCGCCTGTTTTATACAATTTTTTGGAAATATATAAATACATATATTTCTATAGTTCTCTATATTTCTTACTTTTTTCCATGTTAGCTTTTTTCTATTCCGCCGTATTAAATTTCTATCTAAACAAATAATACCTTCAGGTATGATTAAAGGCGAATAGTCATTTTTTCAGTATTTAAGAATTTAGTATACAGTCTCTTTACATAACATGTTTTTTTTTATTAGCCTGTTGTGTCCCACTGCTGGGCAAAGGCCTCCCCTTCTTGATCCACCTTCCTCTTTCCTGGGCCAATCGCATCCATAACTTCCCCGCAAAGAAAAATTGGTATAAGTAATTATTTAGCAAATCTTTAGTGTATGATAAAATTTAACCAATTAAACCAACTAAAATCCAAATCTGTGTATATAAAACAAAGTCGAGCTTGTTCGAACACTTATATCGCGAGGACCGCTAGAGCGATTATAATAATTTTTGATTTGTTAAATTTGTTTCCGTCCCCAATAGCAAAATAACTGATTGAAAACATTCGAGAATTGTCAAACAAAATCATATTCCCATACGAGATGTTCCTGAGCTTCGTATCTGTGAAACAGACATTTTCATCCCTTTGATACGTTAAACTCCTTCCCTCTAAATTGAAATTTTATAAAAAAGAAAAACTGTTACAAAAGGGAACGGGAACGGGACCAGGGGCGGGAACGGGAACGGGGTTAATAAATATGGGAAATAGTTAGCAATCCAACGTGACAGCATGACAGCGTCTGCCGGATTCGCCAGTTTAAAAAATACAAAATTGATTAAAATTGTTTTTTCAATCTAGCTCTTTTAAATCATAGAATATTTTTAAATCTTTCAATTATATGTACAATGGTCCATCGAGAAGAAGTAAGGAATTAATAATCTCGTTGGCTACTCTTTTAATTTTTTATAATAGCATACAATTAATGTAATATGACATTGGGGCCTATAAAAAACTAGCTATAAAAGACTATTTTATTACTAGTGTGAACTATATAGAAGTAGTTCAGTAAGAAATGGGAATAAATGGAGGATGCCTTGACACAATATTCTCGGTCCAGCCGTCTAGACAGGCGCCGTGCTGCCATGAGTTGGCATCTGAAAGTGACGTCATTGGTTGTTCAATAAAAACTTTTAAGTATAGCGGTTTTTCCCAGTGACCTTTTTAAATTCTGCCTCTTCTTTAGATTTAAGTAAGAGTTGTGATTTTCTATGTGGTGGAAATAAAATGGAATTATGACAAACATTTGTAAATGCGTTTTTATCTATGTTTATATTGTTATTTTGAACATTAGCAGTGGTTCCCTCACTTGTTTTGAAATGGCAAATGAGTAGGTGGTTCACCTAGGTAGTCACTTAGGCGAACCGCTGTTCATGGACATCTGCACATCCAGAAGGCTTGCAGATGCGTTGCCAGCGTTTATAGAGGGGGCAATTTTAGTCAGCATAAAATAAACAAAGTATCAAGCGTATTTAAATGGATAAAGATTAATACCGTATTCTTTACATCTTAACTCGCCCCACAGCCAAATCCTCTACAATCTAAGCGGACCCTGGTACTTAACCGGGATAACGCTAGGAAGAGAGAGAGAGGGAGAAATTCAAACTTATAACACCCCTCTTTTTGCGTCGGGGGTTAAAAAAAATATATTCTATTATCTTATTTTGGATGTAATGACTTTTTTGGTAGATGTCATGACACTAATGGCCGCCAACGACTCGGCAGCCCGAGGAAAAGGTGGCGCGTTGATTTGGATGCGTTTATAATAATAATAATAAAAATCCTTTATTGACGCAAAAATATGGCTTGGAAGTTGTGGATGAGATTGGCCCCATTAAAGAGGATAGTGTACCGAGCATGGGGAGGCATTGGCCCAACAGTGGGACACAATAGGCTAATTCTAAAAAAAATGGATTATTTCAATTTCTTAGGAGGTCGTGGTGTAATCAGTGGTCAGAATTCGAGTCGATCGCTAGGTTAAATAGCTCTTGCTGGCGACCGGGTGATAGATGGGTGACCTAGCACTAGTTTATCTTTGGTATCCGACCTCTTCCGTGTTTCGGAAGGCACGTAAATAGTGGGACCCGATTAATGTCACTTAGTAACATTACTCGTAAGGCTGTGCATGGTGGGGGTTCTGAGGATGACGTCAGATGGCAATCGGTCATCTTAACTCGCCCCACAGCCACATCCTCTACAATCTAAACGGGCACTGGTATTTAACCGGGATAACGCAGGAAAGAAGAAGAAGGATTACTTCAATTTCTTGATTACACTATCGCACAAGGTTTATCCTGTAAAGAATCGAGTTAAAAATTTGGATAAATAAATAAATGTAGAAGTAAGCTAACAAACTTGGACATACAGCGTACAAAACGAGTTTTTAATTAAGATTTAAAATGTTATAACACTCACTGCGGTCGTTCAAAATGTTATTAAGGTTAATTTTAACATTCCCACATCACGAGAACCCTCCAGGGGTCGTTGCCCGCGGGAACACTTCGGAACTTCGTATGATGAATAAAATTTTGCACTTTTAGACTTTCCTGCTGGAGCGATGTTTTTAAAATGTCGAAATTCTTTTGCCGCGTCCCAAAATTTCTCACTACATTACAGCTTAATTAAAAGTTATATTCCGCAGAAAATTTGACATCCCAACTTAATCCCAAGGTATTAATTATTTTTAAATTCATTTAATATCTACTTCCTAGCGTTTTCCCTGTTAAGTACCAGGGTCCGCTTAGTTTGCTGAGGATTTGGCTGTGGGGTCAGTGAAGATGACCGATTGCCATCTGACGTCATCCTCGGAACCCCCCACGATCTCTACAACCTTGCGACTATATCACAAAGTAACATTAAACGGGTCTCACTGTTTTACGTGCCTTCCGAAATACGGAGGAGATATGATATCTTTTTTTTTTTTTTTTTATGTTACAAGGGGGCAGACGAGCAGGCAGTAGGCACCGAAGTGCCTACCGTCGCCCATTATTAAAAATTGAATTGAGATGCATGCTTATAACAGTTTGCATACATATGTGGTTTTTATTTATTTTGGTGTTTTCTACATTAAACAGCGTGCTGTTATTAACTTATTTTATAAGTGTCTCTGTTCTTGGTTACTCTACTGCCAGGCTACCCCGGGTACAGAACGGAACAACAAAATACCATAGCGTAAAAGATACTTCATCATCATCATTTCAGCCTGGGTGCGATCACTGCTGAATGTAGACCTTCTCCATCAATTTCCACGAATGGTAAAGAAGATACTTACCAACTTATTATTGTGAAATATACTCTGTGCAATCAATTGTATATATATACACACATACATATATATTGTATGTATATATGTGTATATAAACGAGTAAGTGCGAGTCAGACTCGCGTACTGAGGGTCCCGTACCATTACGTAATACCTTAGATTTATAGATTTCTTTTAATCTGTAAAGTCACTGCACTTTCTTTTTGTGACTACTTTACAGTTTTCTAACAGGATTTTTTCTACACTTATAGCTTCTTGACAATCTTTATGAGTCTAGGTCAGGGGTCGGCAAGCTGCGGTTCGCCAGCCACATGCGGCTCTTTGGAGGTGAAGATGTGGCTCTTTAATTCCATAACTACACAAATATGCGAGTGTCGAATAAATACCGTGTTATCTTATTTGTTTTAATAAAATACTACTTAGATATGAATAAGTAGATATTTTTATGATCAAATAGATTACTTTTTCTATCAAAAGCTTTATTTATGAGACTACTATTTATAGTTGGCATGAAAAATTGTCGTGGCCCTTTAAAAAATTTAAAATTTTGTAAACTGTTATTTTTGGCTCTTTCGACTCAAATGGTTTCCGACCCCTGGCCTAGGTCAACAAAACGTACCTTATAGGATTTGTTTACCTTGCGAACGTCTGGAAAATGTGACATAGGCGGCTATATCTTTCAATTGCGTACACTTAGGTACAGGGTTGATTTTTCACAGCTTTAAGAGACAGTAATCTTTAATACTTGGTATTAAGTTGAATGAATGAATGAATGGATTCATTCATTCATTCATTCATTCATTCATTCATTCATTCATTCAATCATTCATTCAATCATTCATTCATTCATTCATTCATTCATTCATTCATTCATTCATTCATTCATTCATTCATTCAATCATTCATTCATTCATTCATTCACTTGGTATTAAGTTCGAGTTTATACGTCGAAGCTTTACAGAAAAAAAGTGTCTTTAAAGACAAATATAAAGACGGATAACGAAGTGCTCCTACAAGAGTTCTTTTTTCCTTTGGATGTACGGAACCCTAAAAACCAATTAATTTAACGTACCGCAGATATTTCCAACGTACTATTCGTGCGGTGCATATTAATAAGTCATCATTTAGAACAATCTTCGTCCTGGATTTCCCCTGAATAGTTGCAATTGATATATTTAGAGACAACGCTGTGAAATATGTGACGTTAGGCACACCAAAGTGGAAAAATGTTCGGCGAGGAATGGAAGGAAGATCTTCAGTCCGAGCCAGTTGGAGTTGCCCGGGGCAACCGCGCCTCGCCGACTGTTGTTCTTCGGAAGGTCTATATATAGTGATCGTGAATAGAAACTCCGCTAGCGTGAGGTGATTTTTGTAAGGCGATTTTTCACATTTGTATTGCAGTCGTCGTCATCCGTACAGCGCCATCTAGTTTGCCTTGGTGTAATCTTTCCACTCGATATCATTGCCATCTCGTTATGTACAGGCAATGATGCCAAAGGCCTCCGTTAAGGAGATTAGTGCATATTGTTTTTTTTTTTTATTTGCTTATCCCAATCTGTGGCTACTACATGTCCCTTAGCGTTTACTTCCGCTCTAGTGCCATTTATCTCTGGTGGTGAAGAGAAAACTTTCGATAAAATGGTACTTCGGTACTATTTGATCTTGTTTTCACTTCACGTATTTTTATATAGCGGCGGAGTAGTAACTTAGGAACTTAGGAACATGGACAGCTGTAGACAAGGTTCGAAAAGGCATTTGAGACATGAGTGTGCTATTTCATTGACGCTAGGTCGTATTTGGCTACAACCAACTTCGTGTTCGCTATACGATTTAGATTGAATTTGATACTATAATTCAGTACCTACACTTTTATTCAGTAACAACGAAACCGTCAAGTAACTTATAGAAGGTAACATAAACTTATACTGTAATCTACCCTATAACACGGAAGATTTATTCCGTTTTATAGGAAAACGCGTTGTAGGAGTATTCTCGTATAACGCGCCCGTACAAGCCCCAATACGCATAGTATGACACTAATGCGTTAAAAGAGTACCGTGTTATAAGATGGATTAGAGTAGTAACATAAAGAACCTGGTTCATATCACAATAAAAAATAAAACAACAATTCACTTTCTATTATTTTTATTTATTACGTATAAAAACCGAGGCGACTTCTTTTTGAGAGTTGAAATAAGTTGATACAGTTTTGATCCAGGTGATATATGGATATTAATGGATTCCTGAAATACATTACAATATTTATTGTCACTGTTACCTGCTTTTTTAAAATCTTATAAATAAAAATTTAGTATCATCATGTTTATTCAAGATAAACTTAGAACTTTCTTAGCCCAACCCTTCCCAATAGTAGGGAGGCAGCGATGCTAAATTTGTAGTCACTAAAGCGTTGTGGGGATCTATTGGATTACGTAGATTAGGTGTAGAAACGAAAAAAAAAGGTTACTTTGAGATCACATTATCAGTAACGCTTGGAGCGTGGTTTTATAGAGCCCGTGATGGGTTTAGCTATTGTTTTATACATTGCAATTTAAAATCGTACTCTTACACTCTGTGCTTTTATTGGTTACTTTGGTACTTTAGGATGTAAAAGACATCGTACCGGCTACGCATCCCAGGGGTTCAGTACTGTAATTCTAAACTCCCCAATGATGAAATGTTTCGTAATTATTACATTACATGATGATGATGTTAAGGTTGACACTGTGTAAGAATTTAAAGAGAAGTAACCTCGGAGTCTGAATAGAACCAGAACAGGACCCACGTCACACGCAGAACCATGAAAAGGTAGCAGTATTTCAGAGCCGTGCCCAGCACGCTGCCGTTCAAAGTATAGTCGTTTAGACCCCCTGATAATTAAAAAAAAAAGAAATAGTATAATTTTAAGGATTGAAAGGAGGTTAAATGATAGGTTTTATAGTTTAATAACATCATTAGCAGGTGACCTTCACCACCGGACTTCGTGTCTACCACTGTCCACAGCCGTGTTATTTTCCAGGAATTGCACATCTTTTTGGAAACAGCAGCTAGCTCCGGTGTTTCCGAACCGACGACAATGAATTTGAAGGGACTTTAAAGAAAAGAACATGTCTCATTTCTCAAGGACCAGCAAGGCATCTGTAAATCTTATGATAGTGCAGTGGTCAATTGGCTGAACCGCCTGCCCGTTTGCCCCTTGTCATGTAAAAACTTAAAACGACTAGTAATTCTAGCGGATATTATTTTTATTCTCAAGAAAATGTTACTATTTATCTTGCTGTATACTTACAAAGGTATTTAAAAGGTCTATGCAGCCGCAGGTAATAGCAAACAAGCTTAAAGATGTTTGATTCCGAATCAAACAAGCAGTGGGTATAGGTAAATAAATCGAGGAGAAAGCCAACTGAAAGATATGACAATATCATTAGCATAAAGTAAAGTACTTATCTTATTATGTTTAAAGAGTATGAGCCTGTATCAATCTCAATAAGATTCAATGATAATAAACTATCTCTGTTTGCAAGAAAGAATTCTGCAAAAGGACAGGCTTGACCAGAAACGACTATTGGCATAACAAAAACTGACGAAAGCACGGAAATCCCCGCTGTCGGCAAGAATATTGTTTATAAGATGAGTGTTATGAATGTCAGGTTATATTTATTTATATTCGTCCTCAAAGTTTACGTAGCTAAGATAAATCTTCGCTCTGAGAGGTGAATCATTTTCAGCTAGTTTCAAATAGTTTTCTTCTTATATAAAAAGAATCACTCCGGGATTGCCGACAAGAGTATAATCGGCTCGTCTGAGGTGTCGATTACAATAAAAGTTTCGCAATTTCAAAGGATTTTTCTCTGAAAAATGCCCAACGCGCCTAAAGAAATTTAGAAATTAGTAAGAGTATTGTTGTAATAAACCTTACACTTAATTCGCATATCCAAAGTGATGGACGAATCGTGTAGTATGTTGTACGCCAGAGCCGCTACGTGGAAGGCGTAGATGGCGTTGTAGAAGTTGTCGAAGAAGTCGAAAAATGGCTCCGTGAATTGTACGGTAACGCAGACTATAGCAAAGAGTACCACCACACACAGGTGAGCGTTCCACAGCGGCTCGTCTGGTAGGGAGAGCACCGACCGGCTGATGTAATCTGAGGTACATCTCAGTTTGTACGATCGTGTGCTCATAAGTTTTAGTTAAGTGCGATACGTCACAATATTGTTGAACTCTGTGCCAAAAAGTGAAACTGTATCAAAATGATTATCTGCCTGTCTGGATTTGTTATTGCTGGGTTGGTATTATTTTAAAATCAATAATATTTAGAAATATATCTATGAGAATGAGATATTTAAAAATTGTATTAATTCACGATTCATGATTATCACGATTATCATCTAGATTAAATATGTCAACCTTTGTTTACATAACGGTGAAATATGTCGTGCAGGATGCACCCCAATAATGAATCTCTTTAAATGAAAAAAAAAAAACATATTTATTGACCTTAAAAATAAGTTTTATTTTTGATCGCTGGGTGCATCTCAAGTGATATTAAATAGAAGGAAGTTTTTTCACAGTAACAGTGATTAGAAACTAGTTGAGTGGAATCAGTTCTTTAAATTTCCATTGTAAGAATTCAAACCGTTTTTATAATGCATTTATCAATTGAGTAGGTTCTTTATAAACTGCGGTGCCGATATTTTTTTATAGCGTTTCCAAGTAAGGAATTTATTTCAAATGATGGTAATCTAATTAACTCGTGATTAATTTTATACGTTAATTACGAAAACTGTATAAAGGGATAATAGAATAATTAATTCATAATTTAATATAAGAGGAAATGTACTTTGTAATTAAATGATATGATAATTATAATATAAAAAGAGGGAATTATTATTTAGCAGTCTCATTTTACAAAACATAATATAATTATCAATTGTTACCAAAATGTCATTGAATTACGGAAAAATATGCACATTTGCTGGTACAAACTACTATTTAAATAATATTTCATTCATTCATTCATAATATTTCTTATATCAAATATTTCATTCATAAATAGTTTAATATTTAATCCGAATCTCTGCTGCCTACAAAACTGCATTTCTTATATTATGCTTATAACATTAGCATATGTCAAAAAGTGAACAACACGATTGGGTTGCAGGAAGGAAGGTTATGTAAAATTGTTGCCTTGTCAAAAATTTGATCTCTATGAGCATTAGAAGTTAAGAAGAGTGTTACTGGCACTCGTTGTAATGTTCTTGTATTCGTATTTACAGAATTTTTTTTAATAATTTCATTGTATCTTGTTACAGGACGACCCCATCTATGGCAATCTCCGCGCGGAATGATATTGTAAGTATCACACTGGGAAATGCTTATTTATCAAATGAGAATAAATAAACGAAAGGAAAATGATAAAAAAAACAAAAATTTTATTTAGATTTTGTCACAAGTATAATTCTGTAGACAAAATTCTTTAACACTCTTAAAGATGCTGAACCAATTACTAGATTCTTTGAATTACAATTTATGAGATTGTCATTTGCGTGCTTTGGAAGGTACGTAAAACAATAGGTCCCGATTAATGTCACATAGTGATATTAGTCGTGAGATTGTGAAGGTTCCGGGGAAGACGTCATACGTTCATCATAAAGAGCGCGCTCTTAAACCTACACCTAGGTCGCAAGTCCCGGGCACTGCTATGGTTCCTTCCTCTGCAAGGCGATGGACCCGGCACCCGCACGGTGTATCCATGGAATGCCAAGAAATTCGTCTCTCTCTCCATCTATCACCAAGTCGCAGCAAGAGCTTACTTAACCAAGCGATTGGCTCAAATGCCGACCGCTGATTAGGCCACGACCTCCTCACACTTAAGAAACTATATAAAATAATAATTCAGGTGGCGGTCTGGGCGGCACCCGGCGTGGCGGCGCCGACGTGAACATCAAGCACTCCGGGCGTGAGGACAACGAGCGGGAACGGGAACGGTACCGTCTGGAGCAGCGTGAGAGGGATCGCGACGAGCGGCGAGATCGTGAGTGTCATAGTCCTACGTCAGTCTAGGACGAACGTCAAATCTATATAATACTAGCGACCCGTGCCTGCTTCGCACGTACGTGCCTTTGTTGTACATATAAACCTTCCCCGTAAATCGTTCTGTTTACTGGTGAAAACCGCATTAAAATTTGTTGCGTTGCTTAAATATCTACGCGTACAAAAGTGGGAAACGAATTCGTTTTGCACTATACTAGCGTAACCGGCAGACGTCCTGCCCGAAAGTTGGCTTATTATTATTTTTTTAATTAAATTATAGCGCCATCTATTGGTTTTTTACGTCACCGAGCGCCCGCCGCCGGCCCGCTCTGCCTTCCTATATTAAATCTCTTATATCTTCTAAGATAATTATTAGATTAACTAACTTGTCTCATCCGAATATTACCCAAAATATACTATAAACGTTTTATATAAATGTATAATATACATAGTTTTAACACTGATTACCGTAATATAGGTGGTCGTCGACGAAGCCGTTCTCGGTCTAGACGTCGCTCCGCATCACGCTCTCGTCGCCGCGAGAGGGAACGGGAGAGGGGAGACAGAGTCGAGAGGGAGAAGAAAGACGAAGAAACCGAAAGGTATAAAAAAGCAATACACCTTTACCTCGCACAGCTTCTCCATGTAATCAATTTCCAGCTCCGATATTTCTACAAAGGCCGGCAACGCCTTCTGGTGTTGCAGTTGCCCATGGGCGTCGGTAGTCATTTAGGCCTGCCTGTTTTCCCCTTGTTTTATATATGTCATATATCATATCAATATCATCTTAACTGGCCTCAGGGTCACACCTAAACATTAACCGAATCCTGGTACTAAACCGGGATAACGCTGTTATTAACGGTGGAAGAAGAAGATCTATATAAACAATGCAGAAAGGAAGGAAAACAAATATGCATAGGGTAAGGGAGGAAAAGAAAGGTACATCACAAGAATGAAGTCACAGGTAAAAACTGTATATTTGTTTTTTTTTTTCCAAGAGGCCCTATCGTTACTGCGACCAGTAAGATCTATTGTAACTGCCTCATTTTATAGCTCATCCTCAAGACCAGCAGAGCACATAAACCCTGCAATGGCTAGCTAAATAATTAGGGTTCCGCACATAGAATAAAAACCCTCAACATTTAAAGTCATTGCACTCACGCGGGCGAAGTTGCGGATTACAGCTAGTATAAAATAATAACTGTATCTATCACAGTTGGAATCAAAATATGTGAGACCCTCTATGTGTTAGAGCACCAGTTTCGCCGCACAAAAAAATAACATCACGTAACAATAAAAAGAATAATTAAATACTGAAGACATGCTATATCTATACACATATATATAACACTGAAGGGTCTGTCTGTATCGTCGAAATTATTATTTTTTAATTGCATATGACTAAATATGCAATACCTATAACAAAACCGGAAGTTAGAAATTTTTTGACTGTCTGTCGGTTTGTTCCGGATAATCTCTTAAACAACAGGACCGATTTCAACGGAACTTTTACTGATAGTTAGCTAAGGTGACTAGGAATAACACAGGCTACTCTATATTTAGAAAAATAACTAGATGTGACCCGCGACTTATCACACAGGAGTAAAAAAAATAGCTAGTAGCCGATTCTCAGACCTACTGCATTAGCATATAAAATTTCATAAAAATCGGTCAAGCCGTTTCGGAGGCGTACGGTAACTAACATTGAGACACGAGAATTTCATATAAAGATAAGGATTCTGCACGAAAAAATAAAAACCCCTTAAAACTTAACAATATCACTTAATTCAATCGGACGAAGACGCGGGTTTCCGCTAGTCTAACATAAAAATGCGGGAGGAAGCGCTGCGCTTGTAACGACAACTCATATCCAAATTTAATGTATTCTTACACAACCCGAAACAATACTAACATTATCAAAATGCGTATTAAACATATCTGTGAGGCGAGCGCGGTCGTTGACTCGTCTGTGACGTGGTGTGGGAGCGAAATTAGTTCCCTACGATACTGTTAAAAAACATTTCTCATTCATACACACGAATGGCCTCTCTATGATTTTTTTGACAGGCGTTTACATGAATGAATTGTCTATGATACTTGACAATCGACTTTGATCGTCGCCAAATTGGCGTACAAGTTGTGTTCTGAGCGACAATATGGACCGCCATATCATAGCTCAGATGTTGGATGAGTATGAGTTTCTTTTATATTAGAAATCTTTATTTGTAAGAGTAAGTAAACGGTTCGTTGAAATCCTAACCCTTAGACTGTGTAAGCCCGTATCATAGATGATAGTTGTTGACGTGAGCTGTTCATGGAGAGGGTTTTGATGAAAAGGGAAGCGTCCAAACACAAAATAAATGTAAAATTTAAATGCATTTTATTAAGGCCGAATGATATGTAAGATATCTATGGAAGAACGGAATCCCTAACACAAGTAATTCTTTACTTAAGAGGGGCTACAATCGTATATTCTAAAACTGTAAACAAAATGGCTGAATAAATGAAACATTTATTTGTTATTATTTATTTATTTAGTTTAATACAATTTTTAAATATACTCAATGTCGAAAATTTTTTAAAACATAGTAAGACGTTGTAAAATTTACAAAATTCTGAAAAGTTAAGTTTTAGTCAATAAAGTTCTAACTTAGCGAAGGTATTAATTATTTTATTTTTTTGCCTAGTTGTATTCTTAAATAAAATTTGTCAAACTTGACCGCAGTCTTAGGTACATCACATGTAAACTTACCCATCAGACAGATTCTCATTAACAATATGTGTAGGGCGGCCATGCTTTCTAATTTATATTTTATTCTTACTTTATTTTACATATACCATAACTGTTAAAATTAAACTTGTGTTAACTTACTTAAATTGTGAATTTACAACCACACTATTCACATATATTTAACTTAAGTCTTCGTTGTTTAATAAGAATATGATCTATTTATAACGAGTACGTAACACGATAATTAATTTTAATTTGAAGAAATTTCCATCCAGGTACATGGACCCTAGTCGCAACTGGATATAAAATATGAACACCTCCGTATCTAAAGCAAATTCCGCGAGGAAGATATCAAAAGCTTAATTAAAAATAATAATAAATGATAGCTTTTATCGTAACTGAGCAAAATTTTTGCCCCAGTGTCACGTCACCTGAAGGATCTTTGATCTACAAAACTTAGTTACAGTCAAATTTTCTGAATTAAAAAGAATTATAGTTCAGTCTCTATTACTTATCTCATATATTACACAATCAACCTACTCAGCCAGTAAAAAACGTCACCCTAAGTAGATAGTTAAGAATGTACCGAAACATTTAGGCAGTTTTTCTTAATTCAGAACTATCCACTCTTATTTTAGTACGGTCTCTAGCATCTCATATTGTATAGTCAACCTAGTCAGCTCTCCAGGCAGTAAAAAATGTCACCGTAAGTAGGTAGTTAAGAACGTATTGTACCATTTATTAACAGCGAATCCGTCTTAGAAAAACCAGCGTTGGATATAATTAATGGTTTGTTTGAATGGTGCGTCAGAGTTCATTGTTGGCGCAGTCCGGATGCAGGCGATGGCACTAATTATTCTAACCGAGAATGATAGATTGCCGTGGACAAATCACTTCTAGCAGCGTCTAACAATAAAAAACCCGTGTGATTAGTCCAAAACCGGCCGTTAGACGTGGGCTGGTAATACGTTTGGAGATACCATCGTACGAGTGTCAGATTAAGTCTTTCAGGATGATGGAAGCGCTTTAATGGCGTTTAATGAATCGTCGTCGGCAGAAATCTTGGATGAGCGGGCAAGGTTTGATTTAAATATATTTGCAACTCAATTCGTTCACCGTATTCGAATCAATATGTTCCCATGGCCCGATGGGCGGATGATGTGAGGAGAGTGACAGGAGGTGGCTGGATGAGATTGGCAAGGGATGAGGGAGTGTGGCAGAAACAATGGAAGGCCTGTGTCCAGCAGTGGGCTATTAAGGGCTGAAAATGATGATGATTATCATATATCATGGGAAATGTACTGCGGAATTGTTGGACTTAGACCGGAAGCTGAATTTCACCACAGGACCTCTTAGAACTTCAAGTTTCCCCCTCATCCCTCTGGTGTTGCAGTTGTCGAGTGGCGAAGCCCCTTTTTTATATAAAAAGTAGTGTATCCTCTCTCAATACGTACCATTTAAATGTATAAAAAATACAAATGTAAATGTTTAAGCCCAGATATTGGTAAGCTTGTCTGTCCCTATTTTTTTATTCTACCATCTTCACAATAAATCTACTCAAACAGACGTCTGTCTGTTTGTCACCAGTTTACATCATTATTTACGTGTTGCTATGTGCAAATTACGTGTTTAAGTCGGCCATATCGCATGCCTGCATATGCGCAAGTGTTTCCAGTGCATATGCTAAATATCGCCCTATAAATGGAGTCTTTCGTCCCGTCCATACTAAGTGAATGAAACGACTTGATGGTTGATATAAAAATAATTTTCTAAGATTTTTTTATATGATAAGGAGCTAACGAGTACGTGGTTCATCATATTATAAGTGACAACGTATGCCCATGCACTAATAAGAAGTTCATAGATGCATTTTCGGACTTTAAGAATTGAATATGAATTTTTGAAGGTCCTTAATTCATATCAAAAACACTGAAACATGTAAAGGGTAGTTGTGGTTTTGTAATAAATATATATTTTTTTTAAACAAAATTTAATTCAAAATTTTGTTCAACATGGTGCAGCCACTTCGAAGTTCATACATAAATTTCGTGACAAGAAATATTCGTTTAGAGTCCCTGGCACCGTAATAGCTATTTCCTCTGACCAACGCGATGGACCCGGCACCCGCGCAGTGAATCCATGGAATGCTAAGACATTTGTCTCCCCCTTTACTTTATTGTTTGGAGTCTATTAGCAGTGAAAACAAGCATTTCTCTATCGCATTCTCAGTTATTTGACGTAATTGTTTAATGCGATGATTGCGGTTATTCAACCGATGGAAAGCGGGGAAATGCGGAGAAATTCCCACCCGAGCGACGTGCACGCGCGCCCAGTGGTGCGGAAAATTATTCGTGATATGAAGACGACTCTTAGAATCTATATAAACCAAGCGGTAACGTCCAGCAATAAGGAAGAGTGAGAGAAGACTCCCTCTTCTCTCAAAGATTCATAGTATTTAAATAATACTACAAATAAATAATTTACATATAGCCGCTGTAGAATAAAAAATTATATAAAGCGGTAAATAAAAATATATTATTTCTTTGTATCTATTTTATGGTTTTAATATTTATGCCAATTTATAGTATAACACGAATTACTATAGATTGACCGTGAGGGTACCGCCGGGTTCATCGCGTTGCAGAGGATGGAACCTAAGCAGTGGGCTTGCACTCGCCTTCATAGTGTTTCCTTTCCTGCCTAGCTAAACTTTTTAAAGCCTTACTCTACACTTAATAGAGTATATATTTGTAAAAATAAAAAAAAAACAAAACAATATTAAGTTAATATATGCACGCCAATCTCCGACTTGTGAAGGAGACTGTAGGCAGTAAGGCCGTCTGGTTGTGTTCGATAGGAATAACGAGTTTTCCAAAATGTCACACAATCGTAATATTGGATTTTAAAGCTCGTGCCGGTCGGTGCCACTTGACAACAAACGGCTTGAGAGATTCGGGTGTTACTTAGCGAAGAACAATGACAAGGAGGACGACAATGAAAGTAGAGAACATCAGTGCAATGTTGTAACCCAAAGTGTACAACGGCACAGTAGAACTCTGTATTGGCATGTTTTTCCACACACACATATACACAAACACATATACACCTACGCGCGGACTTACGCACACACACAACATGTGTATCTTTAAAATAAAAGTGAAAAGGTATCTCATAGACCCACCTTAAATTTTTGGGTAGCATTCCCAATTTTGAGGTTGAAAAATTGCATACATTTATGTTTTCTTTTTAAGAATTTTTTCTTTTGAGTCCATTTTCACTTTAATTTATTTCGGATAGTTTGATTTTGAGCATGCTGCAATAGTTAGAAATCGTTTGCAGACACTTCATTTTTTTTATTTGCAGATTAAGAGGTTACTAAGAGCCAGGTTTATTTGCATGTTTGTTTGATTAAAATAAAAGAAAAAACAGAGCAAGGGCGATATGTGTCGAATTTGCGATGTGGCGAAACTTTATTATTTTAATTGACTAAAAATAAGTTACTTTTAAAAATGTTTATTATAAGAATTATTAATCTTTTTTCCTCCAGAGATGGAGGTAACAAACAAAAAAAAACAGACCAATTGAGAATATTCTCCTTTTTTGAAGTCGGTTGAGAATTTTATTTTGACCTTACAAACAGACGCTTCTATTTATTTATATTTATTGATGTATATGTTATTAAGTAATAACATATAAGCAACACAAACTGGTTGACATTTTCAAAAGGAATGTTTCAAACGAGATATATTGTTTTTCTTTACTTTTATATAAACTTGGCAAAAAACATCTCCCGACGACCGGAAATTCTTAATGGATTATTAAGTCAAGATATATATGAAAAAATGTAGACAGATAATAAATGAAAAACAAAATTAATTTTCAATAAATAACTTTAATGTATAATGTAGTTAAGAAAAAGGCTGGTTGTTAAGTGTAAAACAACATATCTGAGAGATTTAAAAGGAAATTTACATAAAACAATAACGATGAAAACATTATATTAGAAGCTTAGACACCTACTCCCCCGCATAACCGATTGTCTCTGTATTTATAGTCTTATGAACAACTACCCTCCTCCATGTATACACTACACCTACCATGTCAGATTGTAAATAAGATCTAAAACCTACCCTACTAAAATTATAAACACGAAAGTTCGTACACATGGATGTATGAATGTATGTTTGACGCACTATCACGGAAAAACAACTGAATGGATTGTAATAAAACTTTACAATACTATAGCTTATAATCAGATTAACACATAAGGTATAAATTATAAATAAATTATGTGAACTGATCAAAATATAACTATAAATATCAAGTAAATGGGAGAAAATTCTGCCATCTGTGAGCTATACTAGCGAGCGCTGCAAAAACCGGTAGTTTTATATATACAGTGTATAAAGGAACTGTCTATCTTATATGGAGAATTTTTCTCTTTCTTCGGGGGAAGGGGAGAAGAGGTAAAGGGGTAGGGGTAGAATATAGTCAACAGTAACCCAATGTTCGGACAGGACAACGTCTGTCGGGTTCGCCAGTGTATCATATATTTGTACCTAGTCAAGCCAATAAACGATTACGATACAACGCGTGTTGCGGCCTATAAAAGCTAAAAAGTGACGAATGAAACATCCCAAATCGATTTGTTTTAAAACCCCATCTATGACTTAACGTGGTTGTAAACGTTAAAAGGAAAAAAAACATGTTTTCTTCACTGTATTTATCATATTGTTTGTGCGTATTGTTCTTATATGGTTTGTAGTAAAACAATGCTTTTAATGTAATGCTATTGCGTTAGTTGCATAGCATGCGATACACCAGCTATTAGTAACTTTCAATGTTATTATTGTTTTCTATACGGGTATTCCCAGAGCATTCGTCAGTAGATTAAGAATCATCGCCTCTATGTCATTCGTCAAAGATAGATGCATACGTCACACATTATAAAGGGTACCACAAAAATATGACAGTGGGCAGAAGAGACGAAAATCGTTACCTTAGCCCCTATTCGCACGAGATCTTTATTACCGCGCGTTAAAAAAGCGTTTAAATAAAACATATGTATTCCCAAATATCTGTTCACACCGCAGAGCTTTTATAACGCCACGCTTTTTTTTATCGAGCAATGTTCTATTTTGAACGCTATGTAGATACTGATACGGTATATTTTCGTAACGACGATGCTGAAAAAGCGCCAACGCCGATATTTAACTCAACGCATTTTTAACTCTCGTATCAATGAGGGCTCTTGCATATAAAATACTAGCAGCTTCTCGCAACTTCGCCCGCGTAAGATTGAATATTAGACCTTCTTATTCTGGCCGTGTAGCCAAATCAGTTCTTAGCGGAAGTCAACGGAAATACGGAGGATGTAATAAGGAGGAGGAGGAAATCCGAGAAATTGTTCGACTTAATACCGGCATCTGCATTCCACCACAGGACATCTCGTCAAAATTTGAAATTCCACCCGCATCACATCGATGTCCTCAAGTCCACCGAGTCATATTTTCTCTACGTGATCTTAATTTACATCTCCATATTCATTTTCTGCTATATTCGTGTATAGAATAGAAATCTTTTAATATGACACTCTTAAAAAGGCGTATAATAAATAGCTAATAAACGTTATATGTTGCTTTGGCGCCCCTGACCTCGCTTTCTCTTCGCCTCATAACGCCTAGTCGCGCCACGCATTATCTCAATAAACATTCAGATTCAAACTCATACTCTAACTAAAACTAAAACTGAAACTGAAACTGAAATTGAAACTGAAACTGAAACTGAAACTGAAACAAACTGAAACTGAAACTGAAACTGAAGCTGAAGCTGAAGCTGAAACTCAACCTCAAGCTCAAGCTCAAGCTCAAGCTTAAGCTTAAGCTCAAGCTCAAGCTTAAACTCAAACTCAAATCAAATCAAATTCAAATTCAAGTGATATTTTATTCAAGTAGACTTTTACAAGCTCTTTCGATTCGTCAAATATTTTAAAAGCTACCACTGATTCGGAAGAATCGAGCCACGGGAAGAATCAGCAAGAATCTCGTTAGCTTAACGTTACACTTTTGAATTAAAATTTGCCCATAAGTAACAAAAAGATCACAACTAGGTCGTAGCTTAATCAGTAGCTGGCATTTGAGTCGGTCGCTAGGTTAAGCAGTTATGACCGCGGCTAGTTATAGATGGGTGACCCATTTTTAACATGGATTTTTAAATATCCGATTCCCCTATGTGTTTCGGAAGACAAGTAAAACAGCTGGTCCCGATTAATGTCACTGAGTGTTATTAGTCGTGAGATTGTATAGATTGTGGAGGTTCCAGAGATGACGTCAGACGGCAGTCGGTCATCTTAACTCGACCCACAGCTACATTCTCCACAAGTGAAGTGAACCTTGAAAAAGAAATAAAAAGAAAAGAAAATTCGACAAGAAGAAACAAGAGAAGGTGTTGCAGTAGACAAGAATTCATGAAATTGACATAAAAATATACGTTTTTAGACTCAGAAGAGATTAAACTTTTTAGAAGCGTCCTTTCTATCTGCTTATAATTTATGGCAGTTAGAAGTTAAGAAGCGAGTGGCCGTCAGAAGTGTATAAAACATTCAGTTAAGGAAGAGATACATCGGGGAAAAAATCGTTTCGGTGCCAGGAGGCTGTGCCAAATATACAAGTGTAAAAGTTCTAGATAAAAAAGTATCTCACCCGTACTATTGGTTTTATTTATGATCATTTTTTTTTTTGACTGAATATTTCTTATTTTATTGATGGCTACCGATTCACATGGGCAACTGCACCTCCAGGCTCGCAGATACGTTGCCAGTTCTTATTTGAGATTTGGGTTACCAGGAACACTTACAAACTCAAGGAAAGGCCACAACATTATTATGAATTGACGTGACCACATTATATAAATAAATATATACAGGACTATATGACACACGGACGTCTGTTCCTAAGGTAGACAACTTAATGCCTGTGTTAAAGCACTTTGTTTGATGGAGCGAACGCAATCAATTGACCGCGCCTACGGACATTTTGTCGATATAAATTTGTCTCTAAATTATCTCCAAAATCACCTGTGAAAATGTGGCATATACATAAAGGATATTTTTTTAAAGTTGAATATACTGTACACTAAGATAGATATTAAACCAAACAGAATAACGTGGAAAAGACGTAACTAACTAAAAAGATCATATTAAAGTAGAAGGTACAAAGTAAAATAAAGACGATGTAGTACGAAAATTGTACAAATTTAGTGGACTCTGGAGACAGGAAATATTTCTCTTTTCTGTACAATACACTTATCGTTGTTTGTATCTTCCCGTATCTTTTTAATACTAAAATTTGTTACGAGTAAGCAACCGAAACCGATACGAGAAAATTTACTTTTGAGCAAACGGTACTCCATTAATTTGAACTGGTGACCTAAATAAGTGGCAGTTTACGATACTCGACGGTAAACACAATTTCGCGTTACGATGGAACCGAAGGAGTATTTAACACACAAAATTTAATGACGCGACTCCGATGAATTAGAAAGAATTAACGCTGCGATTGACACTGATGAGTGTGGCTCATATATATCCGAGATGACTTCAAAAAAAAAAATAAGTAAAAAATTTTCTGTGTGGCACTATGTCTAGACCCAAGTCAAGGGTAACTTTTTATGATTCCTTTGAAAATATCGCTTAACCTACTTTAGCATGGAGATGCTAGAATTCACATTTTTAGTTGTTTGAAATCGAGAAAAAGTTCTTTACAATTCTGTAAATGTCTCTTCAGTCTAAAAATCTGTTTATAATGACTCGCTTGAACTCGTGTTTTTAATTCACTCAAAATAAATAAAGCTGGAAAAGGAGAGTGTCAATAGCTCAACGGTATAAGGTATGGGCTGAAATCCGCAAGGTAGCCGGTTCAAACCCCATCGCCCAACGGCGATACAATACCCCAACGGGTATTGTCGCACCAACTCCTAATACAAGCTTTTAATTTAAGCTTAGTAGAAGGGGAAAAGGGACAAAAAAAGGGGCGTTCTCACAGAAAGATCTAAAGTGTAATTCCAAAAAAATATATATTTTTATTGGATCAGATTAAGGGGTTATCAGAATTCCTATTTTTTTTTTCTATTTCTTTAACAAGTCTATAAAGAACAGTTTTTTACAAACTAAGGACCGCAGCCAAAAATGTACAATAAGGAAACAAAACTACGTGAAACATGGCTTTAAAATGCGTGATTATAATCACGCATTTTTTATGCACCTTTGAAATTAAAAAATAAATATTTAAACATGTATCTACCGTATAGGGACAAACGTCCAAGAAATGCACATTTCCATTTACTGCTGACATTGTTCCGCGTGCTTAATATTTTCCCATAAACGAAATTATTGTACCGGACATATTATACCGGTACACGGCGTCGTTTATAAATATTTATTGTAAATTATTGAAAGAATTCAAAGGAGCGACATCGTGCTCCTTTTAGTGTAATTGGACATGGATTTGTTCATTTGGTATATTTCTTCTGCCAAGCATCCAATGCAAAGGCCATAATTAAACTACGAATCTAGCAATGTTTTTTAAATAAAATTTATTAAATAAAAAACACTTTTTTTTAAATATCGCGGTTGGCTTATCGTGTTAATGTAGATTTGCTTATTAAATATTTTTTTTGCCAAGCGTCTAATGCAGAAACTTGGATGGAAAGTGCCTATTTAATGAATGAGCGATATTATATGCCTTTTAGTGTTATATGGACATTATAGTATAGGTTTATTCATTGGACACATTTTTTGGAGTGGACACTCGCCAAGCGTCTAATGCGGTGACACTAATGAAACTCTCTAATGCCTACGTTGTAATGTAGTTGCTTTTAGTGCAATTGGAAATAATAGTACACTAGTGTCATAATTCGAGTAAAAATGAGCGGCGAACAAAGAAGAATTAAGTTAATGCATTTTCACATAAACTGAATTTTATTGTGTACCGTTTTGTAAAGGTAATTGGGCGTATGACAAATAACAATAAAGAACAGGAACCACTACCCATGACCCAGGTATATGCTTTTGGTCCAACCGCTTAAATATTTACTGGCAGACACACGTCCACAAAAAATTATATAATTTTATAGAAAAATACAAATATAAAACTAACATAAATATTTATTTCAGAATAACATTCCGGCAATTTGAGATACGTGACTAAGTCGTTATTTCAATGACTTGTCCATTTTTACAATTTCACACTTTAAATCCTTCAAATATCATCATATACAATTTACACCTGCAAGAACAATATTGTGTGACGGCGGGATTTTTTGTGCCTCACAAAAACACCTTACCGAGTGTCCTTTTAGAGTTTTTGAGGTGTTTAGGATGCTTTTTTTTCAAATCATTGTCTCAAAATTGACAAAGGATGGTATACCTGTACGTTTAAGACAATAAATGCTGTAACAAATTGCAATGCAAGGTGTTTTTGATGTGAGATTAGGCGTGGACAAAGATGACTCTACGTGAGGAGACAATACGTACCTTTAACATGACAACAATTTAAATTTCTGAGGTAGCGGTGGGAACACGTTTTAATTTTTTCTTTAGTACGACTGAGACTGGAAATATTTAATTTTATTTATACAGTTTTGGGAAACATACAATTGTGAAACACTTATACAATTAAGAGAGACGAATTTCTTAGCATTCCATGGATTCACCGTGCGGATGCCGGGTCCATCGCATTGCAGAGGAAGGAACCATAGCAGTGCCCGGGACTTGTGGCCCAGGTGTAGGTCTCAGAACGCGCTCTTAATAGTCATCACTAACAGTCACCTTCACTGTCAGTGTTCCCTCTCCTGCCTAGCCAAATATGGTATGATCCTACTAGTGCGGCTTTAGATGTCCTTTCTAATAATGAACTTATGATAGTTCTTGACAAGCCAAGCTCTGCGTTACCCATCCACACATCAAATCCCTCGTCAGCTAAAGTATATGCTAAAATATATTTTATTATTAATGAATACATTTTGAAGTTAAGTTTTAACTCGCTTAAACATGAAAATGTATTCCTTAGAAATGCGTCTATGTGTTCTTACATATGTAAGTACAGTTTTACTGTTCTATAGAATCAATAGCTTAATGGTAAGTGGGATGGACTCTATGTACAAATACATAAATAAATTATAAGCACTTATAAATGTTAATCATATTTATAAATGAAGGGATACACTTACATTTAAATTCAGATTCATAATAAATAATATATAGGACTATTAGAAACTCGGACCTCTGCTCCGAAGGTAGAAAACCTAATGCCTGTGTTATACGTATATATACATAATAGTCGCCTGTTATACACAAATATTTTATTTGCAATTGTATAAATACATCTAGATAATACACTCTAATTCTCGAGGCGGGAATCCAACCCACGATCCCGGAGCGAAAGGTAGGATTACTGTCAACAGCGCTAACGGACCTGTAACATAGTTATTTCTACACACTTTTATCTGGGCAACTATTTTCCATACATTTCTACACACTAGCGACTTGCAGCAGATTTTTAATTATTTCTCGAAGTCTTCTTGCACAACTTAATTCTGCAATTAAAGTTGCATCTCAAAAGGAAATGTACCTTGAAAGGAACTTAAAAACGATGTTCACCAAGACAACGGCACGATCTCACACAACGGCGTACACTACGTTAATTGCAATTTGCTCCGTGGCCATTCTAACAACAAGGAAATACTTCGCTAAGTGTAATGAAAAAACTTGCAAAAAGTTTGCCTCACTCTTAAAACGTAAGCGATCTTGGAGCGAAATTTGCCAAGTGCCTGTCTTTTCTTTTCGAACGATAAAATTACTCGTTTCACATTCGAACGGCTCGCTTTATAAATATTTCTATTTTATGGCACAATTCGTAGTAACAGGACGCAAAAGTTTTGCAATATCGCTTATCATGGAGATAACACATTTTGCATTCTGCATGGAAAAACATTCTGCATATGTCCCGAACCGAAAGAAGACGTAAAGAATACTAGCAAAAACGCGGTAATAAGACAGCTAAATAATTTATTAAATTCGTCGAATTAATATATTTTTTAAATAAAATTTCGAAGAAAAAAAAAATTCACGCTTTTGAAATTCTATTTCGAAAGTGTGAATTACTAAATTAAGAAATTTTTAGGAATGTTTTGTAGGAAAACATGTAAAGTCAGTTGATATTTGGTCTCTTGCACGATGTTACTGTAGTGTATACATAAATGAGGGTAGTTGTTCATAAGAGTATAAATACGGAGACACGCAGGTAAACAGGGCAGTTGCGTTACGACGATTGACTTGGTAACACGTATCTAAGTACATTGTGATAAGTAGGAGTACGACGCGTGTATACACCAAAATGGTGAGTTATAATTATAAAAAATATTTAAACGAAACGCGACAACAGTACCATCACTTGACGTGACAGCATTGCCGCCACTTCACGCCGATCTCATGTGAGAAAGAGGTACTGACACACGGACGGGCGCCGGTCCAATTCGACTACAAGCGTGACCCTACCTCTAATAAAAATAGATATAATAAATAAGTATTTAAGCCTTTATTGCTGATAATTTCACCAACATTTTTGTACAATTAATAAATAGAGATCAAATTAACACTATATCGAATTAAGGTCACTCAGCATTCGATTGATCTCCCGTCTAGACAGCTTGAAAAATTGTTGAATATTTAGCCGATAGTGGTGAAATGTATACGACGCACGTACAAAAATGTCTCTAGCGTAAACAATTTGATATACTGACAGTAGGTACTTACACTTCACTTTATATTGGAGAATATAACCTGTCATTGTTTAATAACAAAGGCACGTTATAAAGCAATCTGATTTATCACTCTGTTGTACCTAACCGTGGCACTTTACGATTGTATTTATTTGACAGGAGACGGGTATCCGCACCAGGTACTTTATTGTTGTCACCCGTCACTGAATTTATTGTCCACGCGTCTTAATAAACTTCTGCTTGTTTTTATATTGGTTCGAGACGCAAACACTCGATTAAACTAGTTATCTCAATCCAAGTTTACGCTGCAATCATGCTTCTTTCTTTAAAAGTCACGAACTTCTTATATCATCTAACAAACCTCTAATTTACTTCTTCAGAAGTATATTTATTTGACAGGAGACGGGGATCTGCATCAGGTACTTTATTGTTGTCACCCGTCACTGAATTTATTGTGTCCACGCATCTTAATAAACATCTAATCGTTTTGCACTCACTTTCGATGATTATAGTCTATCGAATTTGATGCTTCTTTTTTAATGATTTTTTTCAAATGATGAACTTTCTATGTTGACTTACAAACCCTTAATTTACCCTCTTAGTAGGTTCTTTCTTTACACTTATCTATTTATCTAATTAGAGGTGGCGCCACGCTTGCAGCCCCTTTGGTATGCAGCCGTATTAGGTCGGCGCGTCCGGGTACCAGTACCTCTTTCTCACATAAGATCGGCGTAAAGTGACGGCAATGCTGTCACTTCAAGTGATGGCATGGTTGTCGTCTTTCATTCGGTTTTTGAGAGTTCCCGGTGGCCTAAATCCTTCTTTACAGGCCGGCAACTCATCGGCGCCCTTCTGGTGCAGATGTCCATGAAGGTCGGTAGTCACTTAGGTGATGAACCGCCTGCACGTTTGCCCCTTGTATAATATAAAAAAAAAGAATGTTATTACTAGGTATTTTAGTCCGTCACTGAATGAATTGTCCACGCGTCTGAATGAAGTTCAATTTATTTTTATGCTTATTCACCACTGTTGCCGTTGACTTTAATATTCTTCTTCTTAGCGTTTCGTTGGCAAGCACTAAATCGTGTCGGCCCAGAACTTAGCCACTTCAACTGCGTTATGAGTGCACTGGGCAAACACTTGGTGTGCACGGATAGATCGCGAGCGTTCGTGTTTGGAACCGGTCATTTCAAATTTGGAAGCCACAATCTATGTAACAACTAATATCACTAAGTGAAATTACTCGGGGCACACTGTTTTACGTACCTTTTGTAAGCCACACGAGATCCGCACCGTTCGCCGTCTGAAACAAGAATGCTGGCTTACACGCTGCGCGGCCATATTTATGTAATTTTATGACGTTTCGCTAACACTTTAGCAACACCGATCATACCTGCTACTGTAATGTAAATTACAAACTAAACAAAATTTCTGTCTCCTTAGTTTTTTTTTAAATATTTCATTCCTGCTTACTTTTTTTTCAAATATTTCATTTCTTTATTAATATCTGTGTAGGTCATCGTGAAAATTCGCGAAGAGAAACCATTTAATTCGCACCATGAAAGCATCCACGTTAAAGCATTGCCCAGGTAAAATTATATGATGAATACTCGTATTAAGTATATTAAAGTTTTGTCAGCTTCACCTAGTTTCTAGGATCTAGTTTATAGGATATTCAATATGTACATATGTATTTATTTACAATCTTTAACTTCCTGAAGATACAAGCTATTTGATAGCATCAAAATCGCTTGCTATAACTAGTAACTAAATGAACTTGGGCAATGGAAAGAGCTATGCTCGGAGTTTCAGTGGCGGATCGTATTCGTAACAAAGATATCCGTTATGTAAGTGGCACTGGGCTGGTCAGATCTGTCGCAAAACCGACAACCGTTGAAGTCAGCGTGTTCTAAAGTGGATACCGGGTATCGGCAGACGTAGCGTTGGACGTCCCACGACCAGATGGAGTGACGACCTGCGCAAGGTGGCTGGGCTAAGTGGCCCGCCATGGGAGAAGCGTACATCCAGGAGTGGATTGCCGCAGGCTGATGAGGATGATGATATGAATCTTATTTTATTCCAAAAGAAAAAAATAGTTAAATCTTGGATAATCTCTTTAAGGAACTTTATATGTTCCTTCTTTTATGACCATTGTTGCAAGCTATTGTTTCATAGCAAAATTAATTAAGCCATTTCATAGTTACGGGTAACGAAACCATAATTTCACTCTTTCCAAAGATCCAGTTCACACCAATTTGTTTACAGAGTCAATTCCATTAGATACTTATTCCATAAATTAAAGTACATAACTTTCTAATCCATATCTGTAATCGCCTCACAGGTATAGGTGCAGTGCAGACCTGGTTTACATTGTGGTAGATGGTCTGGGTGGTTTTGGTCTGGAACTAGCAGACTGGCTCGTATTGAGAGGGGCCAGAAAGTTAGTGCTAACTTCGAGATCTGGAATCAAGAATGGACACCAATCTTTAAGATTCAAGTAAAGTTCCCTACAAAATATAAACATTTGAACATTTACTTTGACTTAAAGTATGCACATATCATGGAATAACTAAGGTGCAAAATTTGGTTTCGCTCAATGAAACATATACCCGGTCGCAGCCAGAGCAACATAACTTAGCGATCGACTCAAATGCCGACCACTGATTAGGCCACGACCTCCTCAATATAGGCTTAGGAGAAACAGGGTAACAAAAGTTTGTACAGTCGATTTTTATATGTATAGATATCTAGATACACACCTATACTTATATCTAAAGCTGAAGCGTCTGTTTGCTTGTTTGCTTAAACGCGAGAATCTCAGGAACTACTGGTTTGATTCGAAAAAATATTTCAGTGTTAGATAGGTCATATATCGAGGCTAAAGGCTAAAGGCTATATATCATCACATTAAAACTAAATCTATTTTTTTACTTCATTTTACGCGGACGAAGTTGCAGCCACAGCTAGTATAGTATACACAGACTGTGTTAATATTAAGAAAATATCTCACATAATAGCACTTAATAAATGTTACAAATTAAGAAATAAAAACCAATATAATAGAGTTTGGAATTTTGTTATTTGGTCGTTTGTTAGGTACTAAACTTACGCAAAAACGGCTGTATGAAGTCCTATAATCTAAAAGTATCACAACCATACGTAAATGCAAATTCCGATTCCACTTCCAAAATGTATACGACCAAGGAACGGGTAGATAAGGGGGCCTTCAAAAATTACGTCAAATGTTTCAGGGGGAGGAGGAGTCACCAAAATGTGACAGGAGTATGGAGGGGTCAAGAGTCTTGTGACGTTACACATAAAAATTTAAAATATTGAAATATTTTTTTTTTATTTAATAACAAATTGAATTTGCCGTCTCCTTTTAATTATTTCTTTTTTTTTATTTTATTTATTTATTTTTTAATTATGTGACATTACTCCAATGGGGAGGTGGTTTCGAAAGTTTGACAAGAACGGAGGAGGGGGTTCCAAAATCGTAAAATTGGTGTGACGTAATTTATGGATGACCCCAAATAGCTATGTATCATTATATAGGACCTTCTATATATATCCTAAACTACATAGGTAATAAAAAAATCTAAATATTTCATTGAGTATAGTATATGCACAATTTAGAAGCCGGTCCTTTATTAAAGAACGTCAACGCTACGTCACCATTACGGTCATCGATCGACCACATCAATATCTGCATAGCGTAGAGCCTTGACACGCCATCGGCCCCCGGTATCACTGTTCGAGTCAACTTGTGCCTCTCAGAGACTAATAGGCTAGAAGTGCCAATTATATCGCCACAAAACATTGACATATATGGTGACCCTTCGTTGACAAAGATGTGTAGAGGTACCATTATAATATGTGTAGAGGCACCACTCAAACACTAAAAAGCCAGAACTACGACTATAGATACTATAGTCACTCTGACACTAAAAAGACAGAACTATATGTATAGATACTATAGTCACTCTAACACTAAAAAGCCAGAACTACAACTATAGATACTATAGTCACTCTAACACTAAAAAACCAGAACTATATGTATAGATACTTTAGTCACTCTAACGCTTAAATTATTTTAAGCTTAGTAGGAGGGGAAAAGGGAATATTAGACATGCCTAAAAAGTATTTCTAATATTCTTTATAAAAAATAAAATAAAAAATAATAATATTTGTTCCAAACGTATTACGGGTTTTAAAAGTACTTTCAATGGTGGCAATAGAATAGTAACCAATTGATTATAATAAACTAATTCTTTACTTATGATACGAGAGTAACTTTTGAAAAATATATGTAAATAAAATAAATAATAGATGATTTATGCAAGAAATTAAATTATTTTTTCTCATTAACGCTTAAACTGCTTAACTGATCAAATACGACATACTATACTGTCAGACTCTAAAGGATTGATTAAGCCAACAGAGCTAATCTATACATATAAAAGCGAAAGGCGACCACACAAAATCTCGAAAACTGCCGTACGTGCAAAGATGAAACTTGGAAAGGAGATAGTTTATATTTTTGTCATTTATTATACATAATTAGTAAACATCCGCTAAGAAAGTATTTTTCAATAGGGTCAGATTAAAATAAAAAGTCTATGTTCTTTCTTTTGTACGGTTCTGGCATAATCTCGATTTAAGACCCTTATATATTTCATTAAAAAATAATTTTTATTTTAGGCGGACGAAGTAGCGGGAAAAAGCTAGTCTTTTACATCTTCACTTAACTACGATATAGCGTATATACCTATTTATTCTTAAAAGTACGTTTCTATGCACGTGACTCGTTAGTAGAAAAACGATGCCAATAGGCCAGTAATTCAGTTTAATCGTTGTTTAAAAAAAAACAAAGAATTATTTTTCTTAGAAATATAACAATTTAATTCGTCTGTATTCATGCAACAGAACAAACACGAGTTTTTTCGTAAACAACAAAGAAACCGTTGGCCAAGCGGCTCGTGCTATACTTTACGAAATACATGTCACGTTGCAGCAAGCTCATGACATTTGTGTATAAGATCCTTTCACTGCCCAAGTACTGTTTCGTTCTAGGAAGGCTGGACTCGAATGCCTCATGGTCGCTATGACGGAAGTGAGCCAACAACTATATCTATATATCTATATACTATATATAAATAGAATTGAAGTGACTTTTTGTAACGACGAATTTTTTTTAAAATATATGTACCCATACAGGATGTAAAAGAGATCGTATCGGAAACGCATCCCATATATCCAGTATATGATTTTAGACTCCCCAGTGCTGAAATTTTTCATCGGCTTTTTCTTGTAATGTACAATTTTTTTTAGAATTTTTTTAAACCTTTTTTAATAATATCATTAGTACTATATGTTCCAATGCGATTTTAAATCAGAAACAAATCTCTTCAATACTTTTACCTCAAACCGCAATGTAAGTAAAACTTAAACATAACAGGAGTAGCACGGCGCGGATCGTTGACTTATTGTGGGCGTCAACATTTTGTTGACGATTGCTTCCCAATGTTCACGATACATTGCGCGCTCAGGAATGGGATGAGGATGGCAACGCGACAACAACACCATCACTAGACGTAACAGCATTGCCGCCACTTCACGCCGATCTCATGTGAGAAAGAGGTACTGATACCCGGACGCGCAGTATTACAACGTTACCGCTAGGCGGCGCTGATCATTCTCCATAGAAATTTAAGTAAACTTTACCAACGCGTAAGAGTTAGAAAACTCGCACTTAGCACCCTTGTGTTTAAAAACGTAGTTATTTTCTTAATAAACGGCACCTGCGTTTTTTTATATAAAAACGAACGTATCTATCGAATCATGTACCATCGATAAAAGCTTTACAGCATCGGTCGCCGCTTCCGAATTCAATATTGAATTCGATGAAAGAATCAAGTCGTAAATCCAAATGAGGAATGGCGTGCTACCGTGACAATGACGCTATTGTGCGCCCTTCAGAATATATATCAAGGAGGTGATATATTAAGGAAAGCGACGTTCCTATGCCGACCAGGAATGACACGTATTACATATGCAACAAACATATACATTTTATATAATATTTGGCGGACCCGCCAGACGTTGTCCTGCCCGAAGGTTGGATTAATTACTATTTACTACATTTTCTTTTCCTATAATGATATAGAATAATGATATTACTCGTCCTCGTTCCGTTTCCGTTCTATTTCCTTTTTGCTTTCGCTTTGTCATTAATTTTTTATTATACAAACTTCGTCCTAAAAATAACGAACACAACAAAAAATACAGCCCATTTTGTACAGTCGTTCGGAAGTTATGCTCGTGCATACAATTCAGATACTCGTTTTTATAAATATTAAATTGAGTTTTAAGCCATTCTATCTTTCAAGTTGGATCAAACTCAATACGGTGTGCAAATCTGATTAAGATCGGTTAAGTAGTTTAAGCGTCCATCGCGGACAAACAACATGGCGCGTAATTTATATATATTAATATAATAAACAATAATTTATTCAACCGATTAACAACAACAACCTTGGCAGTAAATCTCCTATCCCTCGACTATCCCGACTTTATAATGAATTCTCAACATGATTAGAGATATCTAACGGCTCGAAACATGTTTACAGGATAAATGCATTAACATTTTCAAAGGGATTTAGAATTTAAAATTAAAAGTATACAATTATAAAACAATTTAACCTTCATACATTTGTTACGTTAAATTTTCGATAGAATTTAAAGTTTGTATAGTTTAGCTTAACATTTCAAAATGAATCTTGTAGATGTTTTGGCTTCCATAAAAAGCAGAACACAAAAATGTATTTTAATAATAAGTAGAGTATTATTAAAATACATTTTTGTGTTCTTTTCCAATGCTACTAGTTGTCCTTAAATAAATAAAAATAAAATAAAATAATCTTAAACCTATGGTGGACCCCTAGGTTTGAATATAACCACGTATATATTAGATTCACAATTGGACTCGGTCTGTGGTTTTATTCAGGTCTTATTTCTATTTTATTCCTCAAATAGAACATCTGCTGGGTCATTCGAAGATTCGACTGTATTTAGGATGAAAATATTCGTGTTAGGCCCACAGGAGGCAAGTCTTTATCGTGTCACGCGTTTAACCAATGTTTATGCAACCCGCGTTCACACTAAGAAGGGTCCGATTTGGGCCCAATCGATGTGGGTCGAATCCTCGACGCGAACGGTTCGAAATGTTTGTGCTAGGGCCTCTGGTAGTTACTCGGGTGAATCGCTTGTCTGTTTGCTCATTTCAGATTTCACATACAGGGGCATACATATTTATACTAACATATAAAGCTGAAGAGTTTGTTTGTTTACTTGAACGCTCTAATCTCAGGAACTACTGGTTCGATTTGAAAAATTCTTGCATTCTTAGATAGCCCATTTATCGAGGAAGCCTATAGGCTATATATGATCACGCTTAAAGCGAATCTAATTTTGTTACCTAATTTTTCTCGGACGATGTAGCGGGCACAGCCCGCAGACATTTCAAAAGACATTTAGATATGTACGTTTTAGTTTGTGAATTTCTATTATTTATGGTAACATTGATCATTTATAAATTCCAGCTGGACACTCGCACAGCCACTCTCATGTTGACAGCGAAGTCAGTGCTGACAGCGGAGATCACGGTCATTCCCACGATCATTAGTCTATGTTCCTGTCATAGAGCTTCTTTTTTTATAAACATAGTAGAAAATTTTAAGGCAACGATATATCGTTCGTATTTTGAAGCAACCAGACTGGGGACGTACCTAACCCCTACAGACAAACATAGCCAAATAATTTTGTTCGCGTAGTGCTAAGGACCTGATGATGAGTAGGTTTGTCAGAATTCTTTGGGATGTGGGGGATAGGGTGTGTGTACACACGTGCAATACCCGTTGTATTGGACTTTAAGTCATACTTTAAAGGGGGGAGGGGCACCTTAATGTGACATAGCGTGACAACGGGTAGGGTTGGTCAAAAACTTAGTGACGTCACATGTCATGTTATACACTTTGTGTTTATTAGCTTAAGTTAATTATAGAAGTGAGATTTCTTAACTATTATTTATATTAGTTTGTAGTAATTGCAATTTATATTAAACTGTTTTTTTTTATATATTTTTACGGTACAAGCTCAAAACGTGGCTGAACATTGAAACGAAATTTAAAGCCTAATTCACGTATTACAAAAATTACCTGAATTGGTAAAGAACTAATAAACACAGTCAACTCAACATACAATGAAACAATTGTTTTTTTAAGAAAAAATACGCACAGTCTACTCAACTCAGCATAAATTAATTAAGCTTTAAAGGGACCAAAAATTTTGAATTTTAATCTCTTAAGTGATTGGACTAAGAAGAGATGCAAATATTAGATGGTTATTGACAAAATGATCCCGCAGGGATTTCACGATCCTAAGTAATGATCGGAGATCGGTTTAAAGAATTTTTTAATTTGAATTACATACAATCAGGACGACGTCTGAAATATTTTACAAGAAAAAATAGTGTGAAGTTTCAGTATTCGCTCGTCATGTTATTTTCAATAATACTTACGAATTATAAAATATTTTGGAATTAATATTCTCGGGCTTATTATATCTAACGGTAATTCTTAAATATTGGCTTATTCATAATAGAACAAATAAGCGTTGGTTTAAAACCAACTACCAAGCTACCGCGGTACGGATATCGGGGACCACGTTAGTGGTGCGCCAAGAAGAGTCCTTATTGAAAATATATTTACATAAGTTAACTTTTTTTTCCGACAGATTAAGTTAGTGTTAAAGTATGAATTTAAGCGTTTTATAAAACATAAATTTAATTTAACCATTTGTGTTATTTTAAGCTAAGAATATAGTCGAGGCGGAAAAATGGTTGCTAAGTGAGCAAGGACATCTAGTCAATTTTATTTAGCTAATTATAGCTAGATATTAAATCAAACTATCTATGGACTGTATAGGAAGATTTATAGCAAAAAGTGGCCAAGAACATGTCAAGACAGGCTCATATAGAAGGGTTCCGTGTCTGATACGCGACAAAGATATTGGTTAAATAAGTTCAATAGTAGTCAGATTTCGCTTAAAATTATATTCCTAATGAGTTTTTAACATGTCCTATCTTACGTAGAAAATTTCAAATCTCTAGATTCAATAGTTTGAAACTTCTGAGTGGCGGACAGAACGAACTACATGGTTCCTTGTAGGACCACAGAACCCCTTAAAGAGTACTTAGTTGTGAAATCTGTGCCAATTTAGTCTCGCTAGTTGAAAAAAAAAACGTAACACAATGTAGTTGAAGTCGTTAGATTTCTATGCTTAATTTTTTTTTATTTAGTCACATTTTTTTATATGACACCTTCTGAGTAACACCTAATTCTGATGTCGGAGCCAGGCATAGCTTCATTTGAATGATCATTGTAATGATCATGTAGTGTGGCCGCGGACTTTGTGCAATTTCACAAAGTTTTTTAGAATTTTGTGGACTTCAAGGACAAAAATGTACAAACACTTTGAGCTATGTCTGACTCGGGCATGATAATAACCATGGATAATATTATTTAGTTGGAAGAGTATAGTTGTTAAGTGCAATATGCATTTTGTATATTTTACTTATAAAAACAATTTCTTAGGGAAGTAATTAATAAAATGATAATAATTATCTTTTCAATATTAATAATGTCTCAATGTCAAATGTTTTTTTTTTGTGATTGTGTTATATTATTATATCGCTTATAATTTGTTTATACTGTATGATATTTGTAAAATTTTCTATGCGACACTATTTAAATGGATGGCATACTATTTTAGCCTAAAATTCCTTTATTTTAATTAACTCTTGATTGTTATTGTTGTGTATGATATTTCACCATTAGATTAGGGGGAGTTCAAGTAATACGTAACGCGTGCTTTGACGATTGTTGACCCTTCCTCCCCCCATCTAAGGCGCCGTAACATTTTTCTAGACCGCCCCCTCTCCCTCACAAAATGTTACGTAACATCTAAGTGACCATTTTTACCTAAACTAACAGGTACTAAACAGTAGTTAAAATAGCTTTGTTATTGCTTTAATTACATTTACGGAAATTATATCTCAGACAAGAGAGTTGTAATAGGCAACACATGCCTACATTTTATTGAATACATTTTATTCCAAATAAGATAATATTAAAAACATCACGTAAAACGTAGATGAAGTTTCCAACTTGGGAGATTTTTATTCCCTATTTTCTTCCCGCCCCTGTAACGCATCGTAACATTATGCAAGACACTCCCTCCCCCCCAAATTGCGTTACGTAATACTTAAACGTCCTCTAATCATTTCATATTTTCAAATAGGACATAAA
>JANCMC010050420.1:1954709-1975786 GCA_024363005.1 Charaxes varanes | reverse complement strand
ACTCCCTCCCCCCCAAATTGCGTTACGTAATACTTAAACGTCCTCTAATCATTTCATATTTTCAAATAGGACATAAAGTTTTGGTGGGAATATGAAAGTACCAAAAATAATACTGAAATTAATGATAGTGTTTTTTATTATAAGTATTTTAAGTTTAGGCGCTTTACCCACCACATATATTTATTAAAAATAAAAGGAAAAATGCAAATTTTAAACGAATAAAGAGTTAATATAGTTGTTATATATTTAGAATAAAAGAGGTCAGAAAAAGTAGTGGTTAAAGAAATTTGGAATCCATTTAATTCAATTTTAATGCCGTTTTATAATGTTAACACAGAGAAGATAATTCAAGTAGGGCTTATAATGCAAGATGTTTTATTTCAATTATTTCTAATGAATATTTTATAAGGTTTACTATTATTTGTTATATTTTTCGTACCAATAAGACGACGCAAATGCCGGCAAAATAAATGTATTTTATCACCTTTTGTACTTAATTTGTACTCGAACAATTTGCGTGTCTGTGATATGATATTAAGTGAATTAAATAATTATAAACTGAGATATGAATTAGTTGATATATGCCCCTACTTTAAGTAAGTACAAATTAGACCTTTTGTTGCCGTAACATCGTAATGAATGTATTTTTCCAAGCCAAAACGTCATTTCGAAATCATACATTGACTAACAGTGACGTTAGCGGTATTGTCAGCGCATGGACACTTTAATAAGGAGTAAAATCTCTGTATATTAAGAATGTCCGTCAAAATTCGTAAATAAGGGAGGCGCCACATCAGCGTCAGGGTGAATTTTTAACACATTTTAAAGGTTTACATTTGCGACATTCATACCATACCGCGCAATTCTGGAAGGTTATTGGTCTATTCATCTAGTTATGCTATATTAATTCCACACAATTTGTCTACACTAGCGCCGTTCTGGAAGGTTATTGAACTAATATTTATGCAGTAACGCTGGACACTTCTTCAACTTTTCTACTATGAGAGATGTTACTCCTTATTAAAGTCTCCATGTGCCAGCGCCATTATAGTCGAAGTATGAAGAAATATGAAATCAACCGAGGGATGTCTTAGAGTGCAATATCAGCAACATTAGCCTTACTAATGAATAGTTGTGAATAAATCAAATCTCATCTATTCCCTTAGGTGTGTACTACACTTATGAAAGCCATTTTTGGCATGTTTTTTTAATAATGAATATGAATATGTCGTACCTTGGTCTAAATAGAGCCTACAACAAACTCTCTCGGGTATAAATATTTTTAAATTCAATAATAAGGACAACAAAGGACATTACCCAAGAAAGAATCTACCTTCCAAATAAAAATTAATGAAATGTGATAATTTATTCAAGAGTAATGAAAGAGTTAGCTTACGCCAAACATATTATTTCAAACATGTAATCAATATGCGAATTTGGCTGGTTTTGCCTATTGTTACGTACTGAATAGAATTAGTTTAATTTTAGGGCACGTTAAATTAAAAAAAATAAACATTATCCACCATCTTTGTTAATAATTGATAAGAGTCAAAACATCTTTATTGCTAATTGTAAATATATTCACTTAAATCTATGCGTGTTGTTTTATTATCACTTATCGTTTAATTATAGTAAAAGATTTTACTTCATATTTCAGGATTCCGCTCTAGTTTCTTGTACATTTTTAAATGCGAATAATGACTGAAGAAAGTAGCTGTGGTTGCCAGAAAAAGACCAGCCCGGCCAAGGAGCACCTGTCTTAAAGTTTTTTAGGTTTTACTCCGGCAATGCGAAAACCTGCAAGGAAAAGCATTATATAGTACAATTTTACTGTCGATCAGGAAGTCTGACGCCCATGGACCGCTTCATGAGACGGCTCGCAGGCGTTTTGTTATCCTTTGTACAACGGATAGAAATAATTTGCTTAATATATGTATATAGGGCCTTAATGAAGGACTCTATATATGAAAGCAAAAGGTCGCCAAATAAGAAATATCGAAAGCAGCTGTACGTACAAAGATGAAACTTGGCAAGAAGTTATTTTCTAGGAGAAAATCCGCAAAAACAGATTTTTAGATAAGTCTAAGGGCTCACGCAAGTTTAATTTTAGGCAGACGAAGTGGCGGGAAACAGCTGGTAGTTCTATAGAATTATACCTTATAAGGAAAAACTTAAGATAGTTAATTTTAGCTAAAGAACTTCGCATACACGCAAAATACATAATATCATATAAAATCTGAATAGTGACCAACCTCCTATCGAATAAAGTGACAGACTTCTCCAAAGAGATAAAATTTGTGGTCGATTTGAATTAAAGCAAATTACGCCATAACGCCTTATATACACATCTCAAAACAGCTTAAATAGGGGGATAATAAATAGAATAGGACGGAAGAAATTTCTATTTTTAAACTGAAGTAAAATTTGGGATGCCATTTAGACCTTGTCGGGAAAGCCCAAAGCCATTATGAATTGAAATCGATTACAGGATCTTATCCCCCGGAGATAGATCTAAGTCCTTGGATGAGAAAATCCCAAGCGTCAATGGATATTATGATTAATCATCGGCATTAACCGTCTACCCCTTAGGAGCTTTGAAAAATACCAATTTACTTTGATGGCTGTGGGTTAAAAAAGGGTCGCTAAAAGGTACTTTTAGTAACACCAGCCAATGACATACATATCATATTGGATAATTGTTGATATCTCTGGTTTTACTCAATTAGTTATGATAAAATATACCTAATAATTTGTATATCTACACTAATATATAAAGCTGAAGAGTTTGTTTGTTTGAACGCGCTAATCTCAGGAAATACAGATCCGATATGAAAAACTCTTTCAGTGTTAGATAGCTCATTTATCGAAGAAGGCTATAGGTTATATATTATCACGCTAAGGCCAATAGGAGTGGAGCACCAATGTATTTTTTTTTTAATCGGGGGTCCTTTTTCCCATTTGAGAGCTTCCGCTGCGTGCGCAGCGTAAATGGTTACAGTTTCGCAAAAGTCATGTAAGGCGAAATTGTTTTCCTTTAAAAGGTCTAAATAAAAGTCCGCGAGAGCATATGTCTATCTCTAAAGGTTGGCTCAGTATAAACTTTTTTATGCTAACCAAATTTGTTTTAAAATAATGCACTAATTGTGAAGGATTTTTTATAAACATAATATTAATCCTTATCCAAAAACTATTTTTAAACTTAAGGGATAAGAGTGGCACACGCGGGCGCAACGCATTTTTAACACTTGTGAGAAAGAGGGCTAATGGATTGTATACAGTTATATTTTTGACAAATGGCACGATTTGTTGGGTATCCTGTGAGGGTTTCGTCGCACTGCCGTACCCGCATATGTATAAGTTTCAGATTGATGAGTTTCCCTCAGTAAGGAATATGCTTTTACTTTCGGTGGAATAAAAGTTTTGAGTACAGTTTGAAACGAACGAAATGCAACATCTTTTTCTTCCTATAGTTATCTCGGTCTAGGGTCCCGCTTAGATTGCAGAGGATACTATTGATAGAACATAGCAGCAGTTCTTCATACTAATGGAATATTCTCTGCACCCAGAAAGCAAAGTAAATGGAATCAGACTGCTTTCCAAGAAATCCTTACATGTTATTGAAATCTAAGACAAACAAGTATATTACAGCACATAATCTTCAGGAATGTTTACGGACTACGCTCCACAATCAAATGCAATTGACAAGTATGAAATACTATTTGACAACACGTCGAGACCGAAATCTGAAATTTTGCATAAACATACATTAATCAATCTCTTTATCTAAAAAAAAACAATATTATAAACTAGCTGAACATAAGTCACACGACAGAATGCGAGAGTGAATTATATTTATCTTTATTGTGTAGAAGAACACAATGAACCACATTGACTTTGCTTTACACGGTTAGTACTTTTAATAAGCTTGTATCTGAGTACTATTTAAGCTTGGTTCATTGTGCGCTTCAACACAATATAGCTGAATATAAGTCACACAATATGGGAGAGATAATTATATTTATCTATATTGTGTAGAAACGCACAATGAACCAAGGTTAAATAGTACTCAAATACAAGCTTATCATATACTTTATATATTATATACAATAAATTCTTAATATCAATTTACTTCTTACCGAAATCGTGGTTACCGAAAACCGCACAATGGGTACCGATTTCGTTTAATACGGGCACCATCTGCTCTCCCTTTGTGAAGGTGCTTACTGAAATAAAAGGAAACTCAATTATGTATATATACCATGTATATGTACCAATTTGATATACCAACAGCATATGAAATAAAGGATACTTAATTTTGTTATTAATTTTTTGGGTTCTGTAGTCGTACGAGGAACCCTTGTAGTTTCGCTCTGTCCGTTCGTTTGTTCGTCTGTCCGACATTTTTTATTATATCAAACAAGGGGCAAATGGGCAGGCGATTCGCCTAAGAGACTACCGACGGCTACAGACAACTGCAACACCAGAGGGCTCGCAGATGCGTTGCCGGCCTTTGAAATATGAGTATCCTCTTTTCTTGAAGTTCCCTAAGTCTTATCCGTTCGTTGTACGTTTGTTCGTACATAACAGTAATGAACAAATTTAGCATTTATCAGATGATCAAACTTTTTCAATAGAATAGTTGAATTTTCGCACAAGTTTTTATTTCAGACTTGGCTTAAATATGTGGCTGGTTGCCAAAACGAATATTTAGATATTGGCAAGCGGTGTTGGTTTAAAAAATGTATTGGATATTTAATAAGAGTAAAATATTTTTAGAGACGTTATCCAAAAGATTGGATCTGATTTAAGAAATGATTCCGTTGTTCGCATAGAGACGAAGTCATTCTTAGGGTTCCGTTGTCGTACAAAGAACCCTTATACTACAGCTCTGTCCGTCCGTCCGCCCGCAAAGTGGTCACACCCCTATTTCCACACCATTAGATGTAGAGACTGGAAATTTTTCATCTTGTTAGGGCATGCGAAAAACTGACGAGGAAAATTATTTTGAGCGAAAACGGACAATAACCTCTGAAGTTATTTAATAAATGCCTTCATTGCGTATCAGATACGAAACCCCTCTATATAAGCGTGTCTTGACACGCTCTTGGCAACTTATTTGTATTTTTTGAGGAGGTCGTGGCCTAATCAGTGGTCGGCATTTGAGTCGATCACTAAGTTAAGTTGCTCTGGCTGCGACCTTTTTTTATGTTGCATAAGATCTAATAAACTAAATAATGTAACTTTTTTCAAAATTTTCAGAAAATTTTAGTTTCAGACTTATCTGGGTTAAGCAAAACTATTTTCTGTCTTTACATACTATACAACTAAGTCGATTTCCATTCTTGTATCTTTAGTTCTTTAGGACGACACAACAGATTTTGATACAGTTTATCATCAATAAATATAATGATTCTAGAGAAAGGTTTTCGTGTATATAATATATGCTTAAAATTGGACATGTGCACAGCACAGTTAGAATATGTATAAAAATCCTATGATGGTGGAATTTAAAAAAAAACATACTTTTCATCAAGACCAAAAAACTCATTATATTATCCTAAAATTAGCCCTTCTTGTTTAAAAATAAAAATGCCAGTACTGATAAACCTTTTTTTTCTATGTATTAACATTTTGTCTAGGTAATTTTTTTTTGTAGGTAATTAATTTATTTTTAATTTTTTTTTTACTATGAAGTAATTTTTTTTGGTAGTTCTGTTCTAGTTAAATATTTTTTTTTCTAGGTAGTTAATTTCTTTCTAGGTAGTCAATTTTTGTTTCTTTTAAACAACACAGATAATGAGTACTGCTATCCATGAAGCTCTCATCCCAATATCGTGGCTGGCTGGTCGCTGGGTCACTGCAGAAGGAAAAGGATGCCTTCCCAATGTACCAGAGTTTTTTTATTCTGAAGAGTTAGAATTTACCTGTATTGGTGAGTTTTTCCGCATACTAATTTTGTTTTAGTGATGGCAATTACTGAGGGAAATAGGGCTTCATTTTATTACTAGCGGTAATATGCGACGTTGTCCGCGTGGGCCATCCTTATGACTTTGGGTTTTAAAAAATAGTTTACGACCGACTCTCAGACCTACTAATTATGCACAAAAATTTACATAAGAATCAATCAAGCCATTTCAGAAGAATATTGTGACATGATAATTTTATGTTTAAGATTAAATTATAATTATGAGATCAGCAGCTGATCTAAATTCATCCACAAAACTTCAGATTTGTGTACTCTATTTACAAAACTTTAATTCTTTGCATGACAACATTGCAATATTTTGACATTCAAAATTTTTTACCGTTGTTATGACACCTCTTTGACACAATCTTATAGTAAAATGTATACATGTGTGTGTAAATCGTTTGGTATTGGTGTGCGTTAAGTTTTATTGTAATAATTTAATGTATTAATAATTAAGGTTTATAAAAATATTAGCGTTCAACACCCTCCTCTATATAAAGTATATTTTTGCCAAAGTTCATACACCTCTATCTGTGCAATTTTCATTAAATGGTACCATAAGTTTTCGCTTTACAAATTAATATATAGAAAGACGTCTTTGTAAAAGAACAGCCAAGTGCAGTATTGTCGCAATCACTCCTAATACAAGCTTTTAATTTAAGCTTAGTAGAAGGGGAAAAAGGGAATATTAGACATACCTAAAAAGTATTCGTAAGGTTGTAGAAATCGTAGGGGTTCCGAGAACAACGTCAGATGGCAATCGGTCATCTTAACTCGCCCCACAGCCACATCCTCTACAATCTAAGCGGACCCTGATATTTAACCGGGATAACGCTAGGAAGAAGAGACTAATATTGCATATTGTAAAAAAAATATTAACATTCGCAAACCTTCCTCTATATGAACTACAATTGTGCCCAATTTAATACTCTTCCGTCTGCACAATTTTCGCAAAGCGGTACCTAAAGTTTTCGCTTCACGTATTAATATATAAATATGTTAAGCTAGTTTAACTATAAACAAAGTATTACGGTTAACGCGAAAGTCACGCTCTTTGAAATTCCAGTGAGGAATTCGACATTAGCTGAATGAGTGGATATGTTCAGCCAATACTTGGTAATATGAAGACATTTGAATAACAATCACACATACAAACTAACACTATAGAATTGCGCTTGGCGCCATGCATTTGCCATATATTGACTCAGATCCGTGTCATCTTTTTGGTATTTACAACTCAAGAACCGCTTCTTCTACCTAGCGTTATCCCGGTCTACTACCAGGAGCTCCTTAAATTGCAGAGGATATGGCTTTGGAGCGAGTTAAGACGACCGACTGCTTGAGTCATCCCTGGAACCCTCGCAATCTTTACAATCTCCCGAATTATATCAGTCAGTGACATAAAACGGGACTCACTGGTTACCGTGCTTTTCGGAGCACGAAGGAGGTCGAGTATTTGAAAACCAGCTTGGGTCATCCGTCTATCACCCGGCTGTGGTAAGGGATCTACTTACCCATCCACTCAAATACCGGCCGCTGATTAAGCCACGACCTCCTGATGTATATCGAATCTTTTCGTAGATTAAGGTTGGTACCCTTTATGTAAATGGTTTTCCCTTGACGTATTTCAAAAAATGCATGACAATCGATTTTGTAGCAAACGCAAGTTTCCGCAAGTTCAGTTTTGGAAAAATAATTGGGGTTTCAAACAATAAATAAAAACCTTGAAAAGTTTATAAAATAACTGAATTCACGCGAACCAAGTTGGGTGTAGGTACAGCTCTAGGTGTAAATAAAAACTTAATCAGACAACTCTACTTACGCAACTTATTAATTAATTTATCACCGATAAAAGTCTGCCAAAACATATATATTTTGACTGGCCCGTTGGCGCAGTTGGCAGTGACCCTGTCTGTCCTTCCTCGGGGTGTGGATTAGATTCCCGCATCGTGTCTGGATGTAGAATGTATATTGTATATAAGAATGTATATGTACTAGGAATCGCCGGCTGGTCGAAATTCGCCCACAAACTTTTAGCGTACAACGACATATATTGCTATATTCGCAGAAAATTAAAATTGGCAATTAATATAACAGACCGTTGTCACGATTACGCTTTGACATCAACCAATACATGTGTGTGTCAATGGTGTAAATCGTTTGGCATTGGTGTGCGTGTGGTTTTATTTTAAAAGTTGAAAAACTAGATAAGGTGTGTTGCTAGATTATTTTCTAATTACATAATATATATTGCTATTTTATATTAATACTTTAAATCCTATTGTATTTATAAGTGATGGAAGGAAAGTTTGTTCGCTCAGGAATAAGACAATCTTATATTACGGACTACAGTAAGCTTTAATAGAATTATGCTTTGTATTTAAAACAAAAAAATCACAGTGGCACTCTGACACTCATGTGAAATCTTGAACATACAGAAAACTCCTTTAAGTAATCGCTAAATGGAACTTATCGAAACAACAGAGATGTCGGTACGGTAACAATGTCGCGAGTTTAATGGTTTGTTTCCCATCTCAAAAATGACCATTTGCCCAATGCGCCAAAAGAAGATTTCACTTCAATATATACTGAAAATATTTTTATTAATTTATTTTATCTATACATTCTTTATATCTCTATAGTATATAATATAATAAATAGAAAATAACTGATACAATATTATATATATAAAGGCACATCAGGATGGGTGAGTGTCATCAGTGGGCGTACTTCAATAATAAAGGTTTTGGTTCGTTTGTCATCTTCCATAACTTTGTTAATTCACACAGCACTTGAAGGTTAAATCTAAAAGAGACGGATGTCTTAGCAATGCTCCATAGATTGACCGTGCGGATATTGAGTCTATTGTATTGCAGAGGAAGGAATCAAGGCAGCACCTGGGGCTTGCAACCCAGATGTAGGTTTAAAAGTTCCTTTTGGGGTAACCATCAACACTCAACTTCACTGTCAGTGTTCTCTTCCTTACCCAACCAGTTTTGTTCTGATCTTATCCTATGATGATATAACTTCTTTTAGTCTTCTTCATGGTGATGGTGATCAATCTTAGTTCTTCAAACGTCTCTTTGGTTAGGTTGGTAATATAGGGCGCTTTGCTAAACTACATCGTATATACAAACGTTATTATTTGTAATTTCAGGTAAAAAGTAAACCTATAATTGTTATAAAGTGATTTATGAAGCTTAACTTGTTTACGTAGCACAATTTCATTCTTATATATCAACGTACGTACTCACATCATTGAATTTAATCGTTTTGGTATATTTGTACTATCACAAATTCAATGAGCTCGCATTTCTTGGTTTCATAAGTTTTTAATAAACTATGAAACAAAGGCTACTTTTCGGGCTTTGAAAATATAGAACCTTGCATCCAAAATGTAGTTTTGCCATTGAAACAAAAAGAAGAAGAAGAATAAACTATCTTTTGGAATCTCCTTGAAAATAAAAATTAGATTTACAAAGAAGGATTCCTAAAATAATGTCTTTCATTTAAAATATACTTTTCTTTTTTAATTTTATATGCAACATCATTAACTATTAAGTAGAATTCGTAGGTAACTTAAAAATATTTTCTGCTTGATTATTATAACTGAATGTACTATAAACTTCCTAATCTTAAATTGTCCTTGAATTCATATTTAGACTGGCAACTTTTGCTTTTTAACGTAACAATTTTTAACTTCGAATCGTAACGGAAAGAGCAGTTTGAAATAACTGAACCGTTTTGACATGCTCTTTCTAGAAAATATTTTAGTGAAAATTCCTTTGCAACCGGCGACAGTCTGACCGTTTCCATGAATTCCGCTAACATTCCGATTTTTGTTTATGTTACAAGGGGGCAAACGAGCAGGCCGTAAGTGACTAGCGACGCCCATAGACATCTGCACCACCAAAAAGCTCGCCGTTGCGTTGCCGGGTCTAAATGAGGGGTTTAGGTTCGGAACTGTCGCAAAGCGAACAAAACGCGACAGTAATATCATCGCTGGACGTGACAGCATTACCGCCACTTCAAGTTTCTCTTATGTCATGCCGGAGCCAGACATTGCTTCATTTCAATTAACATTTCAATGTTCATGTAGTGTGGTTGGGGACTTTGTGTAGCTGCGCAAAGTTTTGTAGTACTTTGTTATTTTCAAGGACAAAAATGTACAAACACTTTGGGCTATGTCTGGCTCCGGCATGAGAAAGACGTACTAGTAAAAATTATAATGTGAAAAAGAGGTACTAGTATTAGGGCGCGCCCGTACAATACGGCTGTAAACCAACAGGACTACAAGCGTGGCGCTACATCTAATTAAAGGATGATTTTAGAACCATTCGACTTTGTCTGCGAGGTGTGACATATGAGATTTATATTAAGTCGAGATTGGTATCACTTTCGTGGTCAGACGCTGTCGTAAGTGTAAAAATATAATATATGAATTCTCACAGCAATAAAACAACCCGGCCACGTTAAAAAGGCCGTTGAACTCTGTTAGTGCAACTTTAATTGCAATAAAAAAAGTTTAACGCCATTTAAACTCGCTGTTTGATGTTACCACTGACCCACAAACCGACTGCTCGCTCCAAACTGCTTTACCGTGCCGCGGCGTCGTAAAAAAATCGCTCCGTTTTAATTGCTGTGTAGCCTTCATCACGTAGCGGTTGGTTTCTTAAAGCACTGATCTGGTGCAACCACGCAGATGTGCTTAGACATAATTTAAAACGCTCTTTTTCTCTCAGCTTAGGAGTCATCCATAGTTATTAGGTCACACGAATTTTACGGTTTCTTAACCGTTTAACGGTTTTATTTTTTTGATGTGACTTCATATAGTTTTCAATTTTATGTCTATATAATACAAAATTAAAAGGAAACAGTCTCAGATTCAATATTTATATTTCATTTTTTATATATTTTTAATGTTGACATGTGACCTCTCAATGACCTTTGCTTTCCTCATCCTTACTCCTTAAATATAAACATAGTCAAAGGTCGCGTCTGTCTGTCTGTTCTCAATAAACTCAAAAACCGGATCGTCATGCGGTTTTCACTAAACGATAGAGTGATTCTTAAGGAAGGTTTACATGTATAATACTTATGGAAGGTTTACATGTATAATATATATTTATTATATTTTAGTAGATAAAAGCCGAGGGTGGTCGGATATCGAATATAAACCAGTCCTAGAATGTGTCACCCATCTATCACCCGGTCACAGCTAGAACAGCTTAACCTAGCGATCGACTGAAATGCCGATCACTGATTAGACCACGACCTCCTCAAATAATAAGAATAAATAAATATATACATGACTATATGACACACGGACGTTTGTTCCTAAAGTAGACGTAATTCCTGTGTTATAGGTAACAGCTGCCTGTTATACACAGATGTTTTTTTTAGAAATATATAAATGTATACATATGGATAATACACCCAGACTCGAGGTGGGAATCGAGCCCACGATCCCCGGAGCAGAAAGCAGGGTCACTGCCCACTGCGCCAACGGTCCAGCCAATAAAGTTGAAATTATCTTCTTTATAAATATCAAAATGCACGAAATTTGAATCTGCTTATTGTAGAGAAAGTATCTTATCCTACCTACGAAACTATACAACCCGATTAATGTTTTCAAATTTGTGTTCCCATATTTTTCATAATGCTATCACGCCATCTACTGGCCGGCTGGCTTCCACTCCGAGGGTCGTGATTTCGATTCCCACCTCATATCTGGGCGCATTATCTCTCCGTATATATTTCTACAAAAAAAATCGTGTATAACAGGAGTCTGTTACCTATAACACAGGCATTAAGTTATCTACCCTATGAACAGACGTCCGTGTCATATAGCCCTCTATTATTAATTATCTACAAATGTACAATATGCCAAAACTTTCAAAATTTAACGTTAATATGAACATTTTAACAATACTAAAATCCTCAACAAGCATCGGTATTTATACTAAACTCATATAAAGCTGAAGAGTTTGTTTGTTTTCTTGCTTGAACGCGCTAATCTCAGATACTACTGGTCCGATTTCAAAAATTATTTCAGTGTTAGATAGCCCATTTATCGAGGAAGGCTATATATCGTCACATTTTTTTTTTTTACCTAATTTTATGCGGACGAAGTCGCGGCCACAGCTAGTAATCCAACAATTTTACGCCTTAACCGGTTCTACAAAAGACATTCTATTACGCAAACTTTTAAAGGATTTAACGTAAACAACTAGGTGGGGTAACTCTACCGTAGAGAAGTAGAGATTGTATGCTAAAGTGAGAGAGCCTGTTTTACTACTTGAACGGTTTTATCAATACTAAAGTCGTGCAAAACTTCCTAGACTGCATTCGAGAGCAGACTTGCCGACAGTTTCCATCTGAGCTAGTTTAAATATACAAGATAGCGTCTTGATATTGCGTACGAAAATTGTATTAGTAAATAACTATGAAATATTTGATGCACATTCGACACTTCCTTCCATTGAATAGATCACCGATAAAACCTTTGGTTGGACCCCGCTTGTTTCTAAAATTGATCTTGAACGTACTCGTTTGTTCGGTTTGACTGGCCCGTTGGCGTAGTGGGCAGTGACCCTGCCTTCCGCTCCGGGGGTCGTAGGTTCGATTCCTACCTCTTTAGAAATATATAATAACATATGGATAATACACCCAGACTCGAGGTGTGAATCGAACCGACGGCCCCCGGAGCAGAAGGCAGGGTCACTGCCCACTGCACCAACGGGCCAGCCAGATATATAATGTGCATGGCACATAAAAATGTTGAACACTAGTTCTTATACACACCCCTTTTACATACATATTTAAAGTTAACTTATAATTAAGTATATAATATTATATACTTATTATATAAAATATAACGAAACGAACGCAATTTAAAAAAGTTTCTTTAGAAATAGTATTTTTTGTATGGTGATATTTAGTAGGAACTGTAGCCCACGACCTAATCCACATGATTTCCGTGATTTTGTTAAAATTTTGAGGGTTTTCATTTTTTGTGCGAAACCCTAAGTGTTTTCGAAAATTAAAGTAGCCCATGTCCCTCCTTGTAACATAAGCTATCTGCCAGTGAAAGTCCTGTCGAAATCGGTCGAACCATTACGGAGATTACCCGGAACAAACAGACAGACAAAAAAAAATTTAACTTGCGATTTTGTTACATGTATTGCATGTGTTATAGTCATATTTGGAATTAGTAAAAAGTAATAATTTTTACAATTTTTGTTAACTTTACAAACAAACACTTCAGTTTTATTTATATGTACAGATTTTCTTTCTGAAATTATTTTTAAAGTTTGTCCACAGTTTTTCCGTCAAGCCGCAGGAGACAAACTTCACGTCTTTGAAAGAAAAAACTTTTTTAATTAAAAGTTATTTGAATAAAGTCAGAAACATTTTGCAATATTCATTTCAAGCCACGTTGATCGCAACCTCAAAAAATCTTTTTTAACTGTTACAAAAATATATATCCTTAATGCAAAGACAATTAACAAGTACATGGAATGGCAGGTTGGCGCAGTTGCCAGTGCCTTCAGTTTCGGGGGTAGTGGGTTCGGTTCCTGACTAGGTGTATTAAATGTAAAGTCAAAATGGTTTATTCACATAGACTTTTTTGAAAACACTTACAAACGACATGTGTATATTTTTTTATTAATCTGCGACCCGTCTGGCGATGCAGATGTCCATGGGCGTCGGTAGACACTCACTACACGCCTACCCATTTGCCCCTTGTTACGCAATAATCTTTCTTAAAAAAAAAGACGGACTTCACATTGTCGGAACCGGACCAAATTGAAATGGGTCCACACGGGAAGCACTAGCTTTCAAATGAACAGATTTATCAAAATCGGTTCACCAAGTCACAAAAATAAAAGAAAACTGTCAGAATTGTAAAACGTTGAGGAGTTTTGTTGATCGTCTTATTCTACTACGACAACAATTAATACCGTTATTAAAAATACTTCGACCTCATAGATGACTCCCAAAAAAAAACGTATGCTGATTTAGTGAGAAAACTAATAATAAATATATTCAGGACTATATGACACACGGACGTCTGTTCCTAAGGTAGACAACTTAACGCCTGTGTTATAGGTAAATAGCTTCATTTGAATGATCATTTCAATGATCATGTAGTGTGGCCGGGGATTTTATGTAGCTGCGCAAAGTTTTGTACTACTTTGTAGTCTTCGAGGACAAAAAGGTAAAAACACTTTGAGCTATGTCTAGCTCCGGCATAAGACAATTGTTACTGGTCGGTTGTAATGGCGGCACCAATGAAACGTTTTTAGAACAGTGCTATCATAATTGAGAATTATGTCAGCGAATGTTATTGGTGATTTTTGTGGCGGTAATTATATTAAATTAGTAGGTGTCTATAAAAGCAATATGTTAGATATAACGGTGATTATTCACTTAGGTCTTTGAGATTAATAAAGACAAATTGCAAGCAAGTGATTTGTGACATTTATATCTCCAACAGTATAGATATATTTTCACTTATATATTCACACTTTAATTTGTAAAACCGCACTTAATTCGTGCATCGTAAGAATGGTATATTAAGGTATAATGCTTTTGTTATACAAGTATCACTTGGTAAGTAGTTTATATGTGAAACACTACTTATCAATTGGTTTATTTTAAATTTAATTTAACATAAAAATCTATAGAGGTATTTAAAGCAAATAAACTAACTGACGTTACAAACAACAGAACTAAAATAAACTACAAGGATTTGAATATGTTGATGCAAATCTAAAAGACAGAGTGTTATTGAAATCACGCCATAATATTTCCTTTAAGTATAAAGCGAAAAAGTCCCTTCATCCCTTCGTTTCAGATTTCAAAGGCACTTGATCAACTTCGACAAAGTTTGAATAGGAATTCAGATTGTGCCGGCGTAATGCTTCAAAACTTGAAGTATTTTACAAGCTTTTATTATTCCGAGCTTTATTTAGTTTCACTCATGTCTGTAATCAAATCTGGCAAGCTAAATTAGGACCACTTCCCGATATCCTGTTGAAATGAAATGTTTGACACATATGTATATCTCGTGATAATGCAATATTATAAATGGAGTTGATCTGATGATGGAGCTGGAAGCTGACCATAGGAACATCTTTACAAAACGACATAAACGCATCAAATTTGGGCTCGTTAAATTCGTCTTGACGAGTACATTTAGATGATATCCAGGGTTTGATGATGAAACTGGAATATAGGAATAGAAATTCACTTTTTTAGTCCTATATTGGTTGGAATATCATGATTAATGCAAAAGAACTAACTACAAAAAAAAACCTTAACGAGAAATTGATCTAGATGGCGCAGTACTAGACCGGGATAACGCTAGGATGAAGGAAGAAGAAAAGTTGGAAATAACGTGTTTAGAGTTAACTGGATATAGAGAAAACAAATCGTTGGAACAACGCTCTGTTGGGCAAGATATCCATAGAATTGTTCCAAACTCTTGTGTATGCAGGAAAGTCATAATTATACTCAAAATTAAAAATAAAGAATGTGGAGGGTTAAGGGCCTTTCCAAGTTTAATTTTGCGCAAACGAAGTCACGAGAAACTGGGCCTAACAGGACATTTTCATCCTAAGTAAAGTCGACTCGTTGACTTACTTAGGATGAAACTGTTAATGCTAAGCATGTAGTTAACCGACGTTACAAGGAATAAAATAGTCTTATTCACTGAAGAAAAAAAACTATTAGAGTTCTGCATAAAATTTAAAAACGCTGAATATTTAGCAAAATCAGTGAGTTCACACGTGTGAAGCCGCAGGCTAATTCTAGACACAAATAGAAATTATCTAACCACATCAGGTTTAAGCAAAAAATCTAGTCCAGTCCAGTTCCCAACCAGTTTCTAAGCCGAAAATATAAATCACTAGCTGTACCCAGAGACTTTGCCCTCATGATTTAGCTTAATTACTTGGTTACATTCGTTGTGCGGAACTCTAATTATTTTCTAAAAGTAAAGTACATATTCTATATTACTCCTTGTAAAATAGGCTATCTGCCAGTGAAAGTCCCGTCGAAATCGGTCCAGCGGTTTCGGAGGTTACCCGGAACAAACAAACAAACAAACACACAAACCGACAGACAGACATTTTTTTCTGATTTGTGTTTTTATTACAGTCATCGTATATAATAGGAATACAAAATTAGTAAAAGAATTTAATTTCGCCTCTAAAAACAGACACTCCAATTTTATTTATACGTATATACAAACGAACCGCGGTTAAAAATAGCATTCAACGCCGCTTTCTAAATTTGGCAGCGTTATATAAAGTAAAGTAATAAAATTATTGAAATATTAATTGATAGAATCCGGCGTTGCTTTGCGGAAATCCACGACACGCATACAATACTAAACTATATTGCTTTAATCCGCGAGTGAATATGAGGGAAAATCGGTGCTATGCTGCAACCCGATACAAAAAGCACAGCACTACACTGTATATTATTTTTGTTAGAAAAAATATTGATCTTTATAAAAAAAAACTGCATGATAGGTAAGACAGAAGCAGGAAAAAACTTGTGAGTCCGTTCCTGCGTCTGGGTAGGGTATAGAAATCGTTTGTGGGCGCAAGTATACGATTCTTTAACAAAATTCCAGATGCAATATTACATTTGTTTCTAGTTAAATTTAAACTACATGTACAAAAACACGCTTGTTCGTAAAACGTATTATACTGTCGAAGACTATATTAAAGATAAAACTGCTCGTATTTGAGTCGCTCCAGCTTTGTACTGGATAGTTAACATGCAAAAATGTCAAAAACTAATTTCTGTAAAAGCTATTTTAAAAGTGTGGCTAACGAGTTTCTTGCTGATTCTTCTCGAGGCCCGACTCTTCCAAATCTGTGGTGGCTTTAAAAATATTTGACGATTCAAAATAACTTATAAAAGTCTAGTTGAATAAAATATCATTTGAATTGAATTGAAACTTGACTTGACTCGCATCTGCGAGTTCTCCTGTGTTGCAGTTGTCCATGGGCGTCGGTAGTCACTTAGGTGAATACCAGCTGCTCGTTTGCCCCTTGTTATCTGTTCAACACAACGTGCATAACGCGTTACAGCAAAGGTTAGACTTGAAACTGAGTAAAGTTTAAGCGATTTACTTGAAAACGCTTATTTTCTACTAGATCTGCCCGTAACTTTGTCCGCTTAAAATTAGTAGTAATTAATTTTAGTGTGATGATATATAGCATCTAACCTTCCCCGATAAGTGGGCTATCTAACCCTGAAACAATTTTTTAAATCCAACCAGTAGTTTCTGATATTAGCGCGTTCAAGCAAACAAAAACTCTTCAGCTTTATATATTAGTACAGATTATAGATACAGCTTTGATTGAATGACCCTATGGTGTTGTTAGTGGCTCTGCCTTCAGCTGCGGGTTCGATTCCTGCCTATAATTTGTATTATCTATTTATATAGCCTATAGAAGGAAAAGGTTATAGCTTAATCAGTGGTCGGCAGTCGATCGATAGGTTAAGCAGTTCTTACCGCGGCCAGGTGACAGATGGGTGACCTATTCTAATATAGGTTTTCAAATATCTGATCTCCGTGTTTCGAAAGGCACTTAAAACAGTGGGACTTCATTAATGTCACTGAGTGATATTGGTCGTGTGATTTTAGAGACCGTCGGCCATCTTAATTCGCCCACAGGCACATTTTCTGCCATTTAAACTAACTTTGGAACTAGACCGCGATAACTCTATTATCTATATTTTCGAAGAAGATGTGGTCTCGTAGACTATAATTAGGTTTATAAATATCTATAATCAGAAGATAATGATAACCAGAAGGGATCATACTCGATTGTTAAAGACCCCGTGACTCCTATAAGTAATGTTTAGAATTTACCCTCAATTAATTTTCACGGTTATACGTGTCAAATATGTGATTTAATTTTATGTTACAAGGGACATGTGAGCAGGCGGTTCACATATGTAACTACAGACGTCAATGGACATCTGCACTACGCGATGGCTAGCAGATGCGTTGCCGGCCTTTAATGACGAAATTAGGCTACCGGGAAGTCTCACAAACTGAACGAACCGCAACAAGAATACCATCAGTAGACGTGACAGCATTGCCGCCACTTCACGTCGATCTTATGTGAGAAAGAGGTACTGGTACCAAAATGGCTGCAGACCAAAAAGATTGCAAGCATGTGTGCTGTCTCTAATTAGATAGACAGGAGTAAAGCAAAGGGATGGAGTAAAAGGATATAAAGGTAGATGGAGAGGAGAAAAAGGATGCGGATAGTACTCTCACGGACAAGGCAGGAGGAGTGACAGTAGCAGCTGGATTCGAAATGTCAATGATATAACAAGAATATAAGATATTATCGAGCTTTACTGCAGATTTATATAACTGAGAGTAATTATTATATAAGGCGGAATGTTTATAAACTGTTCACATTGCCCCAAGGGGTCTTGTGGTATCCTTTGATGTGCAAATGCTGGATTCGTTATAGAGAAAAATTTCATCTCTTTGTGGCTGCTTGTTTATTTAGCGGTGCTGTGTCTCGACACTTGCCGTATTGTTGCTGACGTCAAAGAACCAGGTAAATACACCAATGCATTGCAGTACCATCAAAAAAATTGTTTTCAAGAAGAATTCGCCGATGTGTACCAGTCCTAGTAATAAATAAATAGGACACTATTTGACACATGGACTCCTGTTCCTAAGGTGGACTTAACGCCTGTGTTTTACGTGTTTATAAGCCTGAAAGTCCTAAGTGAAGAAGCCAGGATACATGTAACATGTTGCTTTTATAGGCAACCACAATTTCCACACTATTGCCGCCATAACAACCACCAATAGAAATCATCATACTGTTATAAATATCATACTGTTATAAATACCATACTGTTATAAATATCATACTGTTATAAATACCATACTGTTATAAATATCATACTGTTATAAATATCATACTGTTATAAATGATGGTAGCACTGCTAACGCTGTTAACACTGTCAATAATGCCGCCATTCCCACCGACCAATAAAATTCGTCTTACGACCTCATGGTGGCAATACTGATGGACATTTAACGCAGACTACAATGAATCTTTTACTAAATAAATATATACAGGACCATATGACACACGGACGTCTGTATCTAAGGTAGAGAACTTAATGCCTGTGTTGTACACATACATATTTTTTTTAGAAATGTATAAATACATATGGATAATACACCCAGACTCGAAGTGGGAATTGAACCCACGGCCCCCGGAGCAGAAGGCAGGGTCACTGCCCAGTGCGCCAACGGGCCAGCCTAGAATAGTATAGTTCTAGGGTCCGTTTAAATGTGGCTAAAGGGCGAGTTAAGATGACTGACAGCCTTCTGAAATCATCCCCAGAATCCCCGCAATCTCTAGAATGTCATGACTAATATCACTAAGCGAATGTATCAGGACCACTGTTTACGTGTCTTTCGAAACACAGAGGAGGTCGGATAATTGAAAACCAGCGTTAGAGTGGGTCACCCATCTATCGCCCCGCCTCGGTAAGAACTATTTAAACTAGAGATCGACTCAAATGCCGTCAAAATCAGTCAGTGGTAGCTTTTAAAATATCTAAAGATTCAAAAGAGATTGTTAAAATCTTGAATAAAATATCATTTGAATTTGAAAATAGAATCACAAAAAGTACCTAAATATGCCTTAATTTAATGCCGGCGCCAGACAGCCCAAAGAGTTTTTCAAAACTTTGTGAAGTTACACAAATTCTCCGACCACAATACATGATCGTTGAAATGATCATTCAGATGAAGTTATCTCTGGCTCCGGCATAAAAAAACATTTCTAGCATTTTTCAATTAGGCCCTCATTCGCTCCAGAGTTAAAAAAGCGTTGCGTTAAATCTCGGCGTTGGCGCTTTTTCAGCGTCGTCGGTACAAAAATATACCGTAAAAAAGCGAAGCGTTATAAAAGCGCTGCCGTGTGACCAGAAAACTTGAGAATCCATATTTTCTATTTGAGCGCTTTTTTAACGCGCGCTAAAAAGCTCTCGTGCGAATGGGAGCTAAGACTTTATTTTATTTATTTCCAGCCAGCTATTTACCCCGCATACAAAGAGATAGAACCTCTCGACACGACACACGAAGGTTTTGAGAAGTATCTAGACCCATATCTAACCACGAGCAGGTTGCACCACAGGCCCTTCACAGCCGACCAATTAAATAGGTCATCAAACTCAAAAGATATCCTTACATATTACAGCTTTGCAAATATTCCATGGGTAAGATTTTTTCCAAAAAAATCTTTAAGTAACTAAATAAAGTTTTATGGACAAGACATAAAAGAGATTGGTTAATTGTCATTAGACGTCTGCCATTAGGTAGAGGAGCCAAAATTCGGGCAGGACAACGTCTGCCTGGTCTACTAATTAAATTTAAATTTACTCGTCTTCGTACAATATAAACGAGAAGAGAAAATTTTAATAGGCTCTGGACTTGAATTAAATGTTATAAAAAAGGGTTCGTGTAAAAAAAAACGACTTTCAAAAAGGTTTCGCACCTCTGCTTTTTTAAATTCATTATTTAGTATGTTAGAGGGCTTTGTATTAGGTTTAAAAATTATCAATACATAAGATTATTAGGTATTTAATTTTACGTATAGCGCGAGATAGCACTTACGTAAAATTAAATTAGTATGTTCTGGTTGTATCATAACAATTGTTTTGATTTTGCATAGTCAAACTGGGTAAATTATATCAAAATATGTTCAGCAATATTTAGTTTTATTTTAGGTAAGATCTCCTAAGCCAAATATTCAAGAGTGGCGTCTTGCTATCAGCAAATATAATCCTGTGTATGATAGAGAAAAATTTAAAGAAGGATTTCGCGAAATCAGAACACATAACAAACTAAATTGGGTTCCGAGGTAATACAAATTATACTTAAGGAAAAATATTTTAGGGTTCGGTAGTGCTACGAGGAACCTCCATAATTTCTCTATGTACGTTCGTCTGTCCGTCCTAATTAATTCCTACAATTTTGAACATAGAAGCATGAAATTTCGTACAGTTATTTACTTTGTTAATTTCAACCCTATCTTGTTTC
>JANCMC010050420.1:1884938-1954609 GCA_024363005.1 Charaxes varanes | reverse complement strand
TTCCTACAATTTTGAACATAGAAGCATGAAATTTCGTACAGTTATTTACTTTGTTAATTTCAACCCTATCTTGTTTCGTACACAGCTTTCTTTTATTGTAAAATTATTTTGAGTGAAACCGGACAACAGCTTTCGAAGTTGTTATACAAAAAGCTTTAGCTTAGAAGATACAGATCTCTTCTATATATGCGGGTTTTAACGCACTTCTGGCTACTCTTTATTTCTACAAACTTTATTTTCTATAATTTATGAGCTTAAATCTTTCAACTGCACTCTATAGTTCTCTGTAAGTTTTCATAGTAGCATAGAAAAATAGTCAAGTCTCGAACCCACTTTTTTATATATTTTTTTCGCAGCCGTATAATATCAAAAAGTATATCGATTTATATTATGTGAAATAATGAGTTTTGTTTTATTTTTTCGGATCGTTTGAAGTGGCACGCATTAAGTCAGGCCTATATCCAGCAGGCGATGTAAAACAGCTGTTATGGTGATGCTGATGATGATTATGATGATGATGATGGCTGTGGTGATGATGATGATGGTTGTGGTGATGATGATGATGGTTGTGGCGATGATGATGATGGTTGTGGCGATGATGATGATGGTTGTGGTGATGATGATGATGGTTGTGGTGATGATGATGATAGTGATGATGATGATGCTGATGATGATGATTGTATTTTATTTTCAGATCGTTTCTAACAGAAGTTAGGGACAACTACGTTGAACCAAACGCCCGGCCTGTGTCCGGTATACATAACTTTGAAGAGGAAGTAAGATCCAGTTATCAACGTGCAATCGCTTCTCTACAGACAAACATACAGCAACAAGATTCTGCTGTGAAGAAAATGTATGCAACTGAAAATTCGCATTACGGATCGAAAAAACCTTTAAGCTGTGTAATTGATCAATTTGTTGAAAAGAATAAGAGATTACTTTGTAAAGGTGGTTTGGGTTGAATAAGTATGTATAATGCTATTAAATACTAGCGACCTGACGCGACTTTACGCGGGTATATACATCATCGAAGCTTCATACGAAACCCATACGTTATTGAAAATATTTTATTGCCTATGTTAATCAGGGATAATGTAGAATTCTAAAGGCCAAAGAATTTTTCAAATCGGTCCAGTAGTTTCAGAGCCTTTTATTAGTATAGATATAATCTATACTATATGTGTATATAATATAAATGAATCTCTGATTCCCTTAGTCACGGCATCACGCGTGAACAGCCGGACCGATTTTGTTAATTCTTTTTTGTTGTGTTTGTTATTATCAAGAGAAGGTTTTTATCGAAGAAAAAATTAGGAAAATTAGAAAATTTAAGAATACTTAATCACTATATTATTTCTAATACCTTTAAGTGTTTTGACAATTTAAACTTTTTTTTAATGTAACCGTTTGGTGGACAAGGTTTGTATCCTTAAAAATGTCTGTCCCTTTGTTACGGGTAGTTTTCAAAAATATTGGAAAGGGGAAGCGGAACGGGAATAATATTATAGGATAATAGAATGTAGGACACACAAGGGTAATTAAATTTGTTGTTCACATGGCCAGATTGAATTAATCAATTTTTTGTACTTTAACTTCACCTCGAGTTAGTTCTTTTTTCTCACATGTGTTTCATAATTACATACAATATTAAATCTTAATTAACTTCTATAAAGTACCTTAATTTTATTTTAAATTAAATCTCATGTCCTTGGATGAAAAAGTCCAAACACAGTTTATTTATTCTATACTTTTGCTACGAGATATAGCTTCTTGTCAATTTTTTTCATGATTCTACGTCAATAGGAAGTACCCTATAGGTTTTGTTTCCTCTTACGAATATGTATGGAAAATGTTTTATAGACATCTATTACTTAGGGGGTTGATTATTTCACACCTGTAAGTAACAGCACCCCTCAATATTTGGTATTCAATTCAAATTTATATATCTGCGCGCTCCTCAGAGAAAATGCCTTTTAAAACAGACAGACAACGAAGCGATCGTATATTCCTTTTTTACCTTCGTAGGTACGGAACTGTAAAAAATACATGAAAAACAACATCTGTGCCAACAATCGCACCGTAGTCCTTTGGTGCGAAACTTACCTAACTCAGTCAACTGTTCAATGGCGTTTTCGGCGCACACCCTAATGTGGCTTATGATCTCCTCAGCATCTTGCTCGTACCATCCCGCCTGCGGCTGCACTTCCGCTTTGTCCAACTGATGCGCGACTAACTCTTCTGAACGCTCCGCTTCATATATCTATACAGATAAAGAAAGAAAGAAAGAAAAAGCATTTATTTCAAAGGATAAATAAAATTGTGAAGGGTCTGTTTCAAATGTCGAACTCATTTTTGACTTGACAACGTCTTATAACTCGCAGGTCCAATCGCAGAAACGTAAGCGAAAACATTTCTGTCGGTCTGTCTGTTTGTTCCGGATAATATCGGTAACGGTTGGATCAGTTTGAACGGGACGTTTCGCTGGCAAATCAAATACAAAGAGTGGCTACTTAACTTTTCGGAAAATGAAAACTGTCGAAATTTAACAAAATCACTGAATTCACGCGATCCAAGTCGCTGGCTTCATCTGGTCCAGTGCCGGAATCACACATTTGCCACCAGTAGGCTATTCAATTTTTCAGAGCAATCAAAGGAGAAATTTTCAACTTTTCGACTATTAGTCGATGATAATATTGTAATACTGTTGAAATTATTTTTAAAGTCACAATCAGAAAAGTATATTTTACTAGACGTTTAATATACCATATGTGAGTATGTAACAAATCTTAAATATTGCAGATTTCTTTTCTACGTGTCTAAATAGCCTCAATAGCTCAACGGTATAAGGTATAGGCTGAAATCCGCAAGGCACCCGGTTCAAACCCCACCGCCGTTTGGGTATTGTCGCACCCACTCCTAATACAAGCTTTTAATTTAAGCTTAGCAGGAGGGGAAGAGGGAATATAAGACAGAAGTAAAAAGTATTGCTAATATTTTTTATTAAAAAGATATAGAGGTAGATGGGGAGGAGAGAAAGGATGCGGATACTACTGTAAGGGACGGTATAGGGGGAGTGACAAAAGCATCTAGTTTACTCCGGAGACGCGTACCCGTAGTGGATCTGACCAGTTATCGGATAGATAAAGGATAATCCACCCCCTGGGAGGAATTTAGATCAAAACCGTAGTCAGTCAGTTTACCGTTAAGCATGCGATGTATTAATAATTTTTAACACATAATACACGCGTAGAGAATCTTTACTAAGATGTAAATTTACAGAAATATTCATTCTTGTACCATATATTTGAATCACAATAACATCATTTGGAGCGAAATTTTGCCAAAATATGCAACGCTCTGGGAATTTTAAGTCGTCCGGAAGATACATAAACGTCAACATAATAGTGATACACGTTTTCGCATTGTGCTTTACTCGCATTTGGGTTATTATACCGTCCGACGGAGTAATTTCGAGAGAGATTTTGAGTGAAATTTCACTGAATATGGAATAGCATCATGATTTTTAACCGACTTCAAAAAAGGGAGGAGAGAATTCGACTGTATTTTTTTGCATCTGCATGTTACGCGGTCATTCCACCTTTTATTACCTAATTTCGATGAACCTCTTTCGTTTGATAGATCACACTACAGATATGGTCCCATGTAAATTTTATCAAAATCGGTTTAGCGATTTTTGAGAAAGCAATAAAAATCTAAATATGTACATAGGCATATACATAATGTATCGTTAAACATCGATATTTCTTTAGATGATAGAGCAGTGGGTTTAGTTGGCCTACCCTTAGATAGATGTAGACAAAGTTAGATGTATTTTGTGCTTTCACTAAACATTTAAGAAAAAAAATTATAACTAAAAAGAAAATCCCCTTCAACCTTCCATCATAAGCTCAAAATATGTTAATGTAATATTTATTTGTAATTGACGTCGGTAATATTTTTATCATCCATGATGAATTATTTTTAAATAAAAAGAAAACTGCCCTTAAAAAACGCCAAGAAACTAAAAAGCAAAAAATATTTAGTACTTTCGTACGATTTAGTAGACACTTGTTGATGTGTTGAAGTCGATGCAAGCAGTTTAACAGGGAACCCATTTGGCTTAGTACCGCTCCTATTGATAACCGAATCTGGCACACGTTTGGCAAATTTCGTTTTTTGACCGTTTGGAAAAAGAAAATAGTTTGTCAAACAAATATTTTGATTACTTCTTAGACATCAATGTTTGATCACACGTTCGTTCAAAGTAAGTTCGATAGCGTCGCGCTTTCGTGTTATATGAGGACGACGCCAGAATTAGCAAGAAATTCGTTAGCCTCTTTTTATAAATAATTCTTACATAAATAAATTTAATACATTAACTGCACGTTAACTACGCAGTAAAAAGCGACTCTATTCGTACTTAACAAAGTTTCATAAATTTGAATAACATCTCTTTGACTTATAAGTCATAGAATATGTAAATATCCACTAAGCTACTTAGATACAATATTATGTGATAGCATAACATTTAACATTTATTCTAACTTTAATGTGTTTAATATAAATGTATGTTTATAAATAAATTTTTTTAGACAACCACAACGGAATCTTATTTGATATAAAAAAGTAGTGTTAAAAGTGACATAGATATGAAACGAATTCCACAAATCATCTTCGTTTTTCAAATATACTCGTTAAGCCCGGATAAAAATATACATAATATAAATGTGATTTAATTATTTTAGTTAGCGTACTTTTTTTCATACGTGTAGTGATGCACTTCGGCCCATAAATTTGGAATATTATTGAAACATATTATTCCTAACATGGACTCTTAATATGAAGAATACAATTGTTTTACTGTTTTATAAATATTTTCTATAGTTCGGAATTATGCCTGACATTTGTATCTGGGGTGGCATCCCGTCTTTTTGTATAACCATTGCCTAAAAAGCCTGTTTCAGAACTTTTGAGTCCTTCTCATCAGATATTTTGCACTATTTCAAGATAATATTTATAACTGTGGTATTATTTGACAGCTAATAATAAATTATCATGGCGGAACCCTTATGACTATTCTACGGAACCCCTAGGTTCCACGAAAACCTGTTTAAATGATAGAACATGGTTTAACTACTATTAGTAGTGCCATCTATACCAGAACTCTAACACTATTTGCAGTTTCATGCAGAACGTAAAACAGGTTTCAAACTTAGAAGCTAGTTCCTTCACTTTTGCATAGATGGCGCTGTAACATTAAGTTACATCATCAATGGCTCAGATCGGATATAAAATACTGAAATTATAATTGATAATTTCAGTATTTTATATTAGCTTAAATAAACCAATTAATTGACTTATAACATGATTAATTCATTACACACAATACCATCTATGAAATTAAGATAAACTTAAGTAAATAACTAAATTTAATATGTCAGGAAGGATAGAATAATTAATTATCCAATTACCAAATGGCGCAGCGTCCTATGCTATAATCAAATCTTGTAAAAGCCTGTAAAGGCGTTTGTTTCCGTTTTGCCAACCATCTGGTGGAAGTTACATTTTAACTACTACTTCCTTAACTTTATTTTCTTTAATGGCTTATTGAAAACGACCCTAAACATCGCAATGTTGATCGAAAGATACTTTTCGTTAGTCTCACAATGGCTCGTTAAGGCTGTAATTTTTATTTTCTTATGAAAAAAGAAATTGCGTTAATTTAGGGTTTGTTCATACACGAAAGGTTAATTGAATTTTTGAAAATTAGTGAGTTAGTTTCCAAATGCTCATGTGCTCTTAAATTAAAGTAAGTCAGTAGAATTTGAACACACTTTCACATTTGTAACTTCAACATATTTCTATTATAGCGTACATTTCTTGCAAAAGTAAATAAACTGAAATAGCTAAACCGTTTTGGAATATGATAACCTTCACTGGAACTTCAGAAGATTTGACTTTGTATAAGGATCGGGTTGGCCCCTTTAAATTTCTTACCCCTAACCCCATTACGACGAATTCAAAATAAATCGAATCCGCGCCGATCTTCAAACCATCAAGTAGATAGAGTTTTGTAAGGCTGTGGCCACACATTTTTTTTCCAGGATACTAGTTACTAGCTGTTTCCCGTGACTTCTTTCGCGTGTAATTAAACTTTCAAGAAGTCTTAATACTCCTAAATCGGGTCCTAAAGTCGCGGATAGCAACTAGTCTTAGAATAAGCTGGTAAAGTATTACGTGACGGTGCCCTTTCACGATTTTTTTTATAAATAAATAATTCGGAGTAATAAACACGGTCGTCTGGTCCTAAGGTAGATAACCTAAACTTTATCCCTGTGTTATAGTTTTTTTTGTAGACATATAAAAATACATAAATATAGATAATACATCCAGACTCGAGGCGGGAATCGCACAACACAACCATCGGAGCGAAAGGCAGGATCAGTGCCAGCCGTGCCAACATGTGCCATCAGTGCCAAATGGCCAGCCAAAGTCAAGTTAATAATGTATATATATATATATATATATATATTGATTTGAAAAAAAATTTCGTTCGAAACGTCCAATTTAGCAACGCGCTCGCGTAGGGTTAAAAATGATCACATAATGAGATAAGTATATCATCAACTGAAAAGATATGACATCTGTTTGATTTCTGACAACTTCCTTAGTTAGTAGGTAAAATCAAGTCAATTAAAAAAAATATACATTTAGTATTATATCAGTATCTCCTTAACTATTCAATATAAAAAAATGCCAATTAGAGGAAAAGACTGAACAATTTTAAAATTAAATTATTTTGGACAAATTAAATCATGGAGCAAGGGCCGCCTATTTGACGTTGTGTACAAGTGTGTAACAACCAATTTAAGGAATTTAATTATTGTTTTTGTTATAAAATTAACTAAAATTTTGTACGCCAACTCTTGTATTGAATGAAACACCATTACATTGTTAACTACATACAATCAAAATGAATAAACGAAAACAGATTACTAGTTCAGCTCCAGAAGCATCTATGTAACGCACACAAAACAAAATATAGCCCAAATTAAGTCTACTGAAATTTTAAAGTGTTACATGGAAACTTTATATTTTTTGTATGGTTTTTTAATAAATTTATTATTTTTTTTTTTTATCATACTGCTACCACCCGCCTCGGCTTCGCCAGGCTGCAATACAGATATGCAGGTGTTATACACTAGTTATGCCGCGACTTCGTCTGCGCATAATTAGGAAAAAATAGATTTTAGCGTGCACATATATAGCCTACATCCTTCCTCGATAAAAGGACTATCTAACACTGAAATAATTTTTGAAATCGGACCAGCAGTTCCTGAGATTAGCGGCTTCAAGCAAACAAACACTTTAGATTTATATATTAGTATAAAATATAAGATTTTACTAGTTATTATTAGTTCTTAAATATTACGTATAGAATTAATATATGCTAATTTCATTCATTAATGCTAAAAACCAAAATAAGTTTTTAGTTAAATACACGAAAATAGCTGTATCTCAGTATTTTAAAATAATTCTTTTATTGGCTGATAGAGAACGTAGAAAGGAAGCAAGCGATATCTAAAAAATGTTATACCGAAAAAATAAAAACCCGTTAAAAATTAGTTATTTAAAAATAGTAGACTGATACATCAATTTTAATTATATTTGATAGGTGTATTAATCGTTAGTAATAAAATGTAAAGTGGGATTTTTTTTCTCAGTAAAATACAGGTGTCCGCAATGTCCAGCGGCTTTCGAAATTTCAAAATCATTGTGCGCTCACATGAAGGTGCACAAGGTGAAACCGACCGGTGAGTTTAGCGACAAATCAGTAATTATTTAAAATATTAATATAACTAGCTTCTACCATCGACTTTGTCCGCGTAAATGTAGGTGAAAAAAAATGGATTCAATTTTAGTATTATGATAGTATGCCTAGAGCCTTCCTCGATAAATGGGCTATCTAACACTGAAATAATTTTTCAAGTCTGATCAATAGTTCCCGAGGTGAGCGCGTTCAAGCAAACGTACAATGTTTTACTGCATGGGACAAAAGTTTTTTCTTTCTTTGTTTTTGGCTATGGATTTCCAGTTTTTCTGAAACAGATCGAAGTCATTCCTCCATTTTGTTTATAGTAATAAATCTTAATTTTAAGAATCATTTCGTATGCTTACAATGAACTCCCTACCAAGTCAATCGATATTCAAGAAAGTTGGCATTTAAGTGTCATTTGTTCCAACTTATAGATGCGTTGCTGGCCTTTAAAGATGGCCCTAGGCAACCCGTCCAATGTATTTTTCTTGCCATCTGAGGTCCTAGCACGAACATTTCGAACCGTACGAATTCGACGATTCGACTGTATTTAGGATGAAAATATTCGTGGTGGGCCCACAGTAGGCAAGACTTTATCGTGTCACGCTTTTAATCAATGCTAATACAACCCTCGTTGACACTAAGAGGGTTCGATGTGGGCCCGGCACGAATATTTTCAAAGTCGAATCTTCGACTTCAACGGTTCGAAACGTTCGTGCCAGGGCCTCTGGTTTGGCAATGATTTTGTTCCAGACATGATCGGCGCCTCAACCCAACCGTCGGCCGGCCCCACGTTCGAATGCACCGTGTGTAACACTCAGTTCCTCACGAGCAAGTCGTTGAAGCTACATAAAAAAATGCACGACCCAATCAAGTGAGTGAGATAAATAATCTTCTTAGTATATAAACTATAAATTACGCTTCACGTTGTTTGTCCGTGATGGACTTCTGAAATATTTAACGGATTTTAATCGAATTTGCACACCGCTTGCGGTTTGATCCAACTTGAAAGATAGGATAGCTTACATCCCAATTTGTAGTCGCCAATAAAAATGAGTCGCTGAAATGTATGCACGTGCATAACTTCCGAACGACCGCACCAAATTGGATAAGTATAACAGGCGTCTGTTACCTATAACAAAGGCATTAAGTTGTCTACCTTAGGAATAGACGTCCGTGTGTCATATAGTATTATGTATTTATTTATTTATATATTAGAATAGACATATGTATAAAGATACAAATCCAATACGTAATTCAGTAGGCGTGTCACACAGACTAAATAACAGTTGGAACATCCGTATCGTGGCGGTGTGATATTTTATTCTCTTTTTAGGATTCCGTAGTACTACAAGGAACCCTTATAATTTCGCTCTATCCATCCGGCCGTCCGTCCGTCTGCCCATAAGGTACCCCCGCCCCTCTAGCATTTCCAAACTATTAGACGTAGAGACTTGAATTATTCGGTGTTGATAAAACATGCTAAAAACTTATAAGGAAAATTATTCTGAACGAAATCGAACAATTTTAGAAGTTATTTAACAAATACGTTTATAGCCTTAGTTACGGAACCCTTCTATATAAGCGTGTATTGACACGCTCTTGGCCATTTTTATACAATATGAATTCCGTTATATCCGTTCGTTAATCTAGGTTTCCGATAGAATCTAGGTCCGCGCATGACGATGAACCACGCTGGAAGATTACAGAGACGAATCAACCATAGCCTTTGGTTAAATATACTATGTACATAGTAATTTTCTGATAACTCCAGAACGAAAATTAATTGTATTGTATCGTACGGAAACCGAATAACCTACAATGTCTTCCTTCCTTCCTTCAGCCCGATGACGTCCACAGCTGGACATAGGTCTCCTCCATTGAGTTCCACAGAGCTCTTTTTTTGTGATAAGGATATCCAAAGACTTCCAAAGACAACGCATAACATGGAGTCTCTCTCAAAATTCGAATAAGATTTGAAATTATTTATTTGTTTGAGGAAACAAAAGATTGTATAAATTTATTTAAGCGAACAAAATTTCCGTCGGTTAATTATAAAAACTTAGCTAAATACATTTCTTAATAGAAAATTAATGCCCATTTAAAATTGAAAAATCTCAGCTTTTAATGGTTTCGGAATATTATCAACATTTTCCTCTTTAGATTTTTTATAGAGCCTCAATAGCTCAGTATAAGGTATGGACAGAAATCCGCAAGGTACCCGGTTCAAACCCCACCGCCGTTGGGGTATTGTCGCACCCACTCCTAATATAAGCTTTTAATTTAAGCCTAGTAGGAGAAAAAAAAAGGGAATATTAGACATACCTAAAAAGTATTCCTAACATTATTTTTAAAAAAGAAAAAAAAAAGATTGTTCTCCTTTCACCCATAAGACTTACACTGCTTGACACAAATATTGTCAGAAAGTTTTTTAAAAGATACAACCAATAAATTTATATGTAAATAATATTTCCCAATTATATTTTCTTTTATTTACGACTTTATTACACACCAAGAGCAACCAATAACAGTGAATAACATCTTAACAAAAATGCTACTACCTCTACTTGTGTATTCTGCTACTGCTATTACAGTGAAGAATATAAATGTAAATAATAAATAGACTAATAGATGTTAAAATATATTTTTATGATAATTTCGGGCGCACAATACAACTTTTTGCTCTAAGCGCATATTTAGCACAAACAGGAATCTAACTGCTTACCTGCGAGTGCAACTAGCTCGTTATGTAGGAATATGTAACAGATTTCGTCGCATTTTTCCTTTTTATGTAATAATGTATATCAATACTATGAAACGTTTGAAATATACATCTAAATATTTGGCAAGTAATTATTAATTAAATATAAGCGATACATCGTGAGCTCTGAGGATATAGGAGGTCAAGTCTACTGCCAGTAATTTGTATAGACCTACAAATTTTGCTTAGAGAGCAATAATATTTAGAAAAAATAAGCTTAATTACTAGTTTCATATCCATCCTGTCATTTTTTTTAATTAGAGCCTCAATAGCTCAACGGTATAAGGTATGGACTGAAATTCGCAAGGTACCCGGTTCAGTCCCCATCGTCGTTGGGGTATTGTCGCACCCACTACTAATACAAGGTTTTAATTTACGCTTAGTAGGAGGGGAAAAAGGGAATATTTGACATACTTAAAAAGTATTCCTAATATTCTTTAAAAAAAAATTAGCCCGCACAGCCCGGAAAAAAATGCATATGCGAGTAATAACAAAAGGTAAAAAGTTTTGTTTTGTAATCATGCATGTCTTCAAATTCTTTATATTTTTCGTATCAATAGCGTTCATCATTCATCAAATCGATATTAAAAACTTAACGCGCTTAGAATAGATATACTATTAGATTATGATTCTGGTCTTGAACATTTCGTATATTATATTGGACTGAATAATTTATATTACATGTGAGAATTTCAAAGATTATAATTTTCTCAACATTCGGATAGGGTGTCTGAATAAAGACGGCTGGGCCTTTTATTAAGTTGTTAAAGTTACAACTTACCAATACAAAAGATCCTTTCAAGATGTATTCCTATACACAACACATATGCTTGATGTCACATATAAAATCCACATGAAACTGCCACATTTCACATAAGTTTCTCATATAATAAAAACTATTTTATTTAAGAAAACGGCGAAGAAGTTGCGAATTATTCGAAAAGTTACGAAAATCACGAGGGCACGTGCTTTCCCGCGCAAGGTTTGCGTTCGAATAAAATTCTATGGGACTCACCTGGGGACAACGTGACAATTACCATGTGTTACCCATCTTTGTCAAACATGTTACATTCATTTACGAGTGAAAGAGAGAGGCGATGTATTGTGAAGGTGGGACCCCAAAGATGTTCGTAGGGCAACTTTTTTCTTTACCGGTGTTTTGTTTTCGCGCCTTATCTTAGTGAGATCGTTTTGATAAGCGAATCTATTTGATAAAGTGCCATTGAGTAAAATTTGAGTGGAATTTATAGCGTTTTTTTTTTATTTTCACTTTCAGTACAAAAATTTATCTGTATTGTTGTTGTTTTTTTAAGCCCGGTCGCAGCAAGAGCAACTTAACCTAGCGATCGACTCAAATGCCGAGCACTGATTAGGCCACGACCTCCTCAATTCTAATTTAAAAAAAAATATATACACATGAATATTTTTTTATAAAATAGGTGGCAAACTAACCTACCTGTCTCATAGTCATAGGGAATACACAGATTTGAAAATAACCCATAATAGCCGTTGGCGCGTTCTTTTCGCGATTTCGAACCTTGAAAAGAACATAAAAATGCTCTACAGAAGTAAATATATGTTAATGGTTGCACAATGAACACAATTTACGAATCCATAGAGAAATCAAAGAATAACCCATAGCTGAATTTTGCTACGCTTAACCGTTTATAACGTGTCTTCGAGCAGAAAACTGAATTATGGCCGCCGTTCACTGAAATAGCCTCGCAAATATAAGCGGAAGGAGTGTACAAATCGTATAAGGATCAAATTGGAAAAACTCAATGGTCGGTAAAAGTCCATTTCTAGAAGCACGGGCGCACAGAAAATAAAGGAAAGGTAATACGTAAAGCGAGGGACGGGTCCGGACGAGATCCGGTGAATAGTGCTATACAGAACTAGCCGATATCCAGCTTAAATCTCGTCCGCGTGTAATTCCCGGTTGGATACAGAGTACTCGTAAATCTACATGGGGCCCGTCAGGAAAGTAGGTGCTCTGCATTTCGAATTTACACCACCCCACTTTTACGGTTCACGATTTGTGAACGTGATTTTTAACAACAAGTTAAAATTTACATTTTATAACGTGCACCAGTGGAGATTTTATTATACCGCGGCTCGTGTGGGCTTTATTGGCTGCTGAGGAATCGCAGCTCGCCCGGAATAAGGTATGGATAGGTGATTTCTGCTCTTCTTAGCGGATCCATTTAAATTACACTGCGGACGTTATAAAACGCGATTGTCGATAGTAAAATTTCGATTAAATACGAAGTAAGCTTTATTATAGATGAGAAAGTTTGCGATTGAGCAATTTACGTTTTACTTTTAAAGATTTTTAAGTAAATTTAACAGTCTTGTCACTGTCCTGAAAACTTAAAAGAGAATTACAAAACACTACAATGAAATTGAAAATATAATAACAAACTACAACATTACTCAATTCAATAAAACATAAATCACACAAATATATGAATCCACACAAAAACACATCGTAATAGCGTACCGTTTCTCTTTCCTAATAAATATTTTGCTTACAAATAATTACGACAAAATTATAAATACGCTTTAAATATTAACTTACGCTGCAATTACCAAATACCTATATGAAAATAAAATTAATACTTATGTTTTAAATTAACACCCATGTATAAAAACTTAATTGATTATATTATAGATTTATAATCAATAATAATTTATTGGAATCTAACTTCTTGAGGGACAGAGAGCCTACATCGATGGGTGGGATGAGGCTGGGTAGAAGGAGACGCCAATTCGGGCTGCTCTTCCCCCCGCCTTATAGACACCTAAAACATAGAAAAGAGTTGTAAAGTATGAGAAGGTAAAGATGTATAGGAGGGGCCTATAATCCGTACGATGCATTCATGACAAAGGCTTTACTTTTACGAAACCACAAACTGAATAATTTTTTTTATATAAAACAAGGGGCAAACGGGTAGGTGGTTCACCTAAGTGACTATCAACGCCCGTGGACAACTGCAACACAAAAAGGCTCGCAGGTACGTTGCCGGCTTTTGACAAATGAGTATGCTCTTTTCTTTGGTTCCTAAGTCGTATCAACAATAATAGTACAAGTATTCTTAAGAAAATATAAGGGCTTGTTAGTTAACATACAACGTCTGTATTATTATCTTACACTTTAAAAGGAATCTCAACATTGCTTGTCAGGATTCAATTCTTAATCCCCAGTAATAATTCATACGCCGTACCCACTAAACCGCTCCAGCTCTTCTTAGCAGTGCTCGTAATTCGCATTTATTTTCCACTAAGTCCTTTAAAGCTTGACGGAACGTTTAGATGGTTAGACGTTATCTCAGTCACTGTCAGGATTTACTTTGATTTACAAACGCGTGACAGTTTACACTAGCGGCTCAGATCGAAAGAAATCTTTGGCCTGATCGAAATTGTATTTTTTCGTATATTCGTCTTTTTTATCTTTTAGATGAATTAAATAACCCATTCTTCTTCTTCTTCTTAATCGTTCCCTCACTGCTGAGGATCGTGACTTCAGAGTTTTTGGGTAAGTTGCTTCCATCGGTCACGTTTCGTCGCTTGATGGATTGCGGCGCTGACAGGTATCTCTAGATGTTCAGAAATTTGGTCCGATCACCTTTTGGGACTTCGGCCTCTGAGTCTTGTGCCGTCCATTTTTACGGTCACTATCAGGCGTTCAACGTTTTCCATCCATACATAAATAACCCATTAATTACTTTAAAATCAATTGGACACCTATGATATTGAAGTTATGAACATTCAGATTTTAATAAAGTTGAATTTGATTCTTATATAACTCAATGATATAAAAATAATAATAATTTTCGATTATTAGATGTTGATAATCGTGTTGTTTTACCGATAAATAATCAAATTCGTATTCTTATTACAGCTACTGATGTTATTCATTCTTGAACAGTTCCTTCATTAGGGGTTAAAGGTGATGCTAATCCTGGACGTCTTAATCAAATATTATACGGTTAAGATTGACTTTCTTTATCTCTTCACATCTCATTGCGACTTCTTGTATAATGTCAGTGTCCGCTCTTTATTTCATATAGCTCACTAGCCTGCGCCATTTTCCTTATCTTCTATTTTCTTATTCTTTTATATAAGTAATAGGGGGAAGGGTGGGTGTACATTGGACGACCGAATGATCGAAAACCGCCGCCCCAAATATCGCTGGAAAGGTCAAGTGGTAGAGGAGTTGTATAATATTTGGGCCATGGTGTAGCAAAAAATAGCCTAGGATCGTAGTAGCGGACCCTGACGCATCCAATTACTACCAGAAACCTTTCGCAAGTCGTAACTTCATGTAGCTGGAAGGCGCTCTGCACTATATTTACTGTGACGCGATCTCCACTCAAGAACTCACTTACTACAACGGCTATCGGTTCTACGGCTAGTAGGCCATTGCCATTTCAGCTTGCTAATCCTTTGAGCTATGTCCATGACTTAAATTCTCTCTCTGAAAACTTCATTACGAATTTTATTCTTTAGAGAATCTCCAAGCATAGAACTCCCTATAGCTCGCATGGCGACTTTGACTGCCGTAACAGACGTATTGTACTGGTAAGCATGCACGTCTCTGGACCGTTGCTCATAACGGGTAGGACGTACTGATTAAAGACTTGTTTTCAGACATTGTGGTAGTAATGACGAGAAGACTGAACGTAGCTTAAGCTATGAATGGGCTATTCGCAGCATAACATGGTTTTAAAAATTTGAGCTGCCCTTCTGTTAGGCTTTATTTTGTACCTAAAAATCGTAGACTGTCACTTTAACATTATTTATTTGTAACATATGATTTTTTGGCCATTCTTTCATCTCCAGTAGTATGGCTTTTAACTACATTCTCGGAATGCATTTGTGAGACGCTGGTAGTCGGTATGAAATTAATGTCTTTTATTTGGATATAACTCTTTTTGTGGTTCAAAGATCTTTTAGAAGGGAATTGAAATTTTATCGTAAACTAGCTGATGCTCACAACTTTGCCTGAGCGGCTTAATACATTTTCTACGTTAAATATTGATTTATCTTATTATTTGGTTGATACTTAATTATTGGTCTTTCTTTAGTACGTATGCAAGGACTCAATATATTTAATAACAAACAGTACCCTGTATGTTCCACTGATACAAGTGAAAATACAGTCAAAATCTATTATACTGATCATTATTAGACTTCCACTAATCCTTTTTCCTTTAATTTTTTTGCCTTTTTCCTTATTTCTGGTTATTGTTGGCTATAACTTCAAAATATAAAATTTTTGTTGGACAGACTTGTGGTTTCATACAAATCTGGCTTAATTAAGACAATTTATTTTGTAATTTACTACACGTTCCGAAAACTGTAACCTGTTTTGTTTTGCTCGCGTATATTCAGTCGAGTATCGAATATAGAGTCGCTTCGTGGAAACAAGTGACCTAAAGTCATTTCCTCATTTGTAACCAGTTGATAACGAATACCTTTGAAGCTATTACAGTTCAAAATTGCTAAATGTTTATAGCATAGCTGCTTACGCACCAGTCAATATTAAATGTTAAAATTGTTATTAAGTTAGTCTTTTTGAATTTCCACAAACGAAAACATCGTTGATACTTTTTCTTATCTGATTTATTTAAAGGTCTTAAATCTATTGAAGATTATGCCAGTCCCATCCAAAAAAACATACTTCTTACATAACATATAAATACATCCTACTAATATTATAAACTAGATAGTATCGTTTCAAAACAGGCAGTCAAAGTCAAGCGATATATTATGTAAAACTTGGCATTGTTTGGCGGGTTACTGATTATACATGATTACGGCCACCTACCAAAGAGCTCGCAGATGCGTTCCCGGCCTTTAAAGAGGAGTTTAGGCCACCTGGATTTAGGCCAGGAGTGCGGAAGTTTAAACACAATCTAGATAAAAGTAAAGTGGAACCCTTTCGTGCTCCGGAGATGACCTTTACGCATGAAGATGGAACTGTTATCATGAAGCAGAGTCAGTACTGTAATATTACAAAACATGGTGACCACATTTGTTATCATTTTGAGGGAAATATTCCGAAACTAGGGAACTATGTCAAAATTCCCTTATAAAGGATCCTCAGAAGCCAACTTCTTTTGGCAGGATTTTGTTGTTATATGACGTACTGCCCCACCTACTACATATAAATTAGTCTTGCTATTCTTTTTGTTTTTTAAGTGGTATATTAATAATTATTATTATATAGAACAAATTAAATCCGGTTTATTGCTACTTTACAGATGCTCCAGGGAATGGAGCGGTTTCACCAAAACAACCATAAATTTAACTTAATATATGCGCCGTACCAGGGAGATAGCCAAATCCGACAAAATGGCGCAATTAGAATAAAAATAAACATCATAATCATATCATATGAGAATTAATTTAAAATTAATATAAACATTATCAATAAAAAAGGCATATTAGTAGGATCAGAATTATGCCTACGAAGGTTTCTGGCGCCCTAATCTGAACATCTAAAGTATTCTATAAAATAAAGAGAGGCAGACACTTCGACTTTAGCCGGATGATGTTGGCTTAGATCAAACTAAAAATAAATCTTAAGACGACATCGATTGTATACTTTTAATTTTAAATATTAAGTTGTCCTTATATCACACCGTAATGATTTGCTGTGTCCTCAGAAACATGGATAGAGGACAGGGCCGAAATCCAAGAGGTTCGATTTCCGAACTCGCAAAAGTATCGCCGTATCCACTCGCAACACGAATTATTTGTAGTTGGAGGAAAAATTAGTTAATTAGCACATACATTCTAAGACGAACAAAATTAATTTTTACTCAAAAGTAATTCCAATTTGCGCTGTATTTGTAATGTTGATTAGAACCGTATAGTTTGTGGTGTAATTTTTGTAGTGTAATGTACTTTTTATGTGTTATAAATATCAACCAGCCTTTTCGGTGTGACATGCAGCCGGCACGATTTACGCCTGATTTATTCAAGGCACAGAACATTTGTTCAATATCCAGTATATTGCTTCGCTGAAAAGCAAAATTTTCATGAAAAACATCTCGGATTTCACTCGCCAAATATTAAATGTATTTTAAATGTACGCCCGAGTTTTCAAGCAAGGAGCTTAGAATGTTGCCTTTATTCATAAAATATTTTATATTTTATGTAAGTAAAATGACATAAAAGCGGCTCCCCAGATGGTAAGCATCATCGCAGTCTATTGAAGCGCAAATAACTTACGGTATTTAATCTCCTTTAATCGGACCAATTTCTCTCTCCCCAAAAACTTTGGTATCCTACATAAATAATATTTTTTGCCTGTAGTTTTATGTTAAGTGGAAGATTTTCCTCAGTCAGAAGTAATTCTAGTCTTTAATATATTAAACTATTCAAAAGACTAGTTAATCGTTGGTTAATTATTAATAATGAAGCCATTTCAATTTAATATACCCATATGACTCAATCTTCAACCCTTTTTGTGGGGAAACTAGAATGTACTTTAAATACTGGATTGGGACTTGAATTTTAAAGACTGGGCACACTGTTGAAGTGTGGCGAATTGAATGTAGAGGCAGGACAAATCTCCAATAATATAATGGTTCAACTGAACAACTAAATGTATGCACGCATTACGCGCCGTAGCGTTAACAAATTAGGAAAATGTACACCCATTGTTTTATTAAACCGTAAATTACAGCCGATTAAATTTACGAGAGGCGTGAGCACAATGGGACTCGCTACTGTAATCAATCTGAGGAGCAAAAGTAATAAGAATGGTACACACCCATGTATTATGTATGCAAGTGTATTGATTATTATTTTATACATTATAAGCGGTCATAGAGGTCGTAAGCAACGTTAGCTGCAATAGCTGGCACACAGTTTATGACCAATTTATTTTTTATTATGACGGTATGTTGGATATTCAAGGAAGGAAACCCCCTGGAAGAAAACCTCTTCGTTTAAAAATCTCCGGATATGGTTTGGAACGGTTCCCCGAATCTCAACCCTTGTTCTTTTCTTTAGCATTCATTAAAACATGATGTACATAAAGATATTAAATTTCCACTGCTTTTTTAATATTAGTCTAAGGAAAATGATACCTAAAATGGATATGGTACCTAAATCATACAAGCCAATTTTTAATAAGCCCTTGACAAAAGTTCGTAAACACTTTTAAACGCAGAGATTCGCGGTTAATTTCGGTTCGCGGTTAATTTAGTTTCTATATATTTGACTGAAAATATTTCCTTTGATCTGTTAGTTAATACTGCATAATACCTATTTGTTTTAAAACTTATTAGCCGATTTATCGTCCCTAAGGGCAGAAAAAGGGTCAAAATCGGTGATATTTATATCTCAAGCCGGCCCGGCAGACGTTGTCTTGCCCGATTTAGTCAGGTGAAAAAATTAGTAGTAACGCCATATATTGGAACTATTCCGAATATGCAAGCAACTCTGCATTTTATTTCATTGTTAAAATATTCCTCGGAGCTTCCCCTTTTTTCATATACCTTCCCACATGATATACATTCGTATAAAACAAAATAGGCAGGAGTCAAAAGGCCCAGCCGTTTTTGAGTTATAGAGAGAGACATACATAACTAGGGCTACATATAGAAAGCGCCAACTGCCGGTTCCAATTTCTCTACAAACCACCAACGAACCTTTTGGAATATACACAACAATTTTAACCAAATAGGTCTAGCCCGAGTAGGGTTACATTACAGTCGATAATATTTGTAGTTAGTGGTCTAATATTTATAATAAATAATAATGGGCTTTATAGTATGTCACAATTTATAACAGATGCGGCATGATAATAATTTAGGAGGTACGTACCCGACCCAAACAGATTTACGTTCACAATTTCTAACTACAATGAATAGAAATGAAGATTACGAATTTGCTCTATTTCTTTACATTTGCTGTCGAGCTTCTGTAGACTACTACTTCAAAGACCATTGAATTTTATCCAAAAGCCATCGTTTAATCGTCTAATCCTTGAATAAAATCTAGTCCTTCCACTGTGAAGCCATTGAGTCCTTTCTTTGTATATTAGAAACGTGTTTTCAGGAATAAATCCATTTTCTGTACAAATAGGTGTACTGACGTCATGCGCTCCCAGAATTTTTATTTCGACGCGATAGAATCCATTTATATTATGATAAGAGTGGTCTGGACTTTCTCACCCGTACCGTGCTGAGATTCTACACGAAAATATTTGTCGGTCACTTTGCAACTTTGCGTTATAATTAGTACAATTTGTGTATGAACTGCGCCTATGTACATGAGGAATTTCCCGAGCGCCTTCTGTCTGTTATTAATGAAGAGAACGTACATTTCTCAAAGGTTGGTAACGTATCTACGATCCTTTTCGTAGTACAGTTGTGAACAGTTTGTTGGCTTTGCAGTCGTCTCTTCGCATTTAAAGAATGAAATGTTGATACATTTTGGAGATTCATCAAATACTTGGCCAAATATGCAGGCGTCGTGCCAATTTAATTAAAAAATGTAAATCCTAGAACTAGGCGCCAGTTTTTTCGCACGTTTATATCAAGCTGTTTAAACCATTCAGCTAGAAATAGCTCAATTTAAATTTCTTCTACATCAACAAATTGACTGACAAGCACTCTCCGGAGCCGACTGCTAAAATATGTGTTTATTTGCTAATAGGCAGATAAATTTCTATATTTCCTTTCCATTTACAACAAATACAGTCTATTTGGCCTTTATTAAAATAAATTTGGTCATTACTACCTAATTAATTCCAAGTCTATAGATTTACTTTAACGTTTTTCTATATATCTTACATGCTTCTAAATAAAATAAGAGTGTTCGGCCTATTTTTAGCATTGTATTATTTATCCGCCCAAAAATTGCCTTGATTTTTAGCTTTAACTAGACTAACTATAGCTAACAGTGTCAGTAGTCAGTCAGGGACTTGATTAAACATAAAAAAATCAAAACCAACCCAGACGTTTCGTGGTTTCATGAGAGAAAATCTATTCAAATTAATTGTTTAGATATCAGTAATGACACAGATAAAGGTGAATCATTTAGAAATACATATGTGGAATCTTTTGCCAAACGAAGACAGTTGTTTTTCTCAGGGGCTTATAGAATATGTTTTAGATCTAATTGAGCTAAGATTAAGCATTAAAAGACCTGACACATCACTGTGCGATGATGATACGTGTGTTTATACCAGTGACGTTACGAATGTTTCCACTATCATTCGCATAAACAATAGATTGGCATTATTTTCAACAGTAGCATCAACATTCGCTTTCGCTAACATCAACATGAACATATGCTTTAAACAATGTAAAAACTAGTTGTAGATAAATCACGACATGTCGTCGTTACGATCATCACCACTACTACCGTTATTACTATCGTGATTATCATCATCATGGTCAGTCTGTACCAGACTTGAAACCAGACTGGATTCTACAATAAGCGGCATTATGCCCTGTCTTCTGGTTGTTGCAACCAACTTCTTTTAACGTCCTGTCACCTTCGGTTTCGGGACTTATTTAATGCAGAGGTAAATGTTTTTCTGCAGATATGACCCGCCTGCTATTTTGGTTTTTTACTTTGGTGATGCGTCAGATAACCTTTTAATGCCTGGTAATGACGAAGATTATTCTTACCTAGATAATATACCATCTTTCGTTGGTACAATTGGATTTTAACCGTACTTGTGGCTCTGGATTTTTCATGTTTCGTAGTGTGTATATGATTATTCGCACTCCCAGGGGGAGGATCTTTCCTTTATATGTCCGATAACTGGTCAGATCCACTACGGGTACGCGACCCGGGAGCATCCTAACTGCTATAATCACTTCCACTATACCGCCCTTGACGTAGTACCCGCAATCTTTCTCTCCTCCCCATCTACCGTTATATCCTTTTACCCCATCCCTTTTCCTTACTCCTGTATTTCTAATAACAGGTAGCGCCATGCTTGTAGCGGAATTGGGCAAGCGCGTCCGGGTACCAGTACCTCTTTCTTACATAAGATCGGCCTGAAGTGGCAGCAATGCTGTCACGTCAAGTGATGGACGCGTTTCGTTTGGTTTGTGAGTCTTTCCGGAGGCCTAAACTCGTCATTAAAGGTCGGCAACGCATCTGCTTGCCTCCTGTTCGTGCAGATATACATGAGCGTCTGTAGGTATTAGCGGCCTGCTGCCTGCTCGTTTGCCCCTTATAACATAAAAAAAAATTCGCAAATTGGCACTTCAAAATTCGCTTTGGCTAATATGTTGATGTATGTGAAGACATTCGTAACATCCTTTCCACACTAAGAGTGTCAAGGTGGTAGAGGATTCTGAGATGACGTTTGCTCTGAATTTACAAATTACTATCAGGTTTTAGTCATCTCTAGTCAGATTTAAACCTTAGACTTTTCAAATTTATTTTGATTTCTCAACAAAGCTTGACGTTCAAAAATCCTATTATAATGTAAAGTATGTAAGAATGATGACAATTCTTGGGAATAAATTGCTTGTGAAATTGCTCTAACGTAATCTGATTTTTTTGTGAAATGGTGATAACAAAATATTATCCGACTGAGTTTGTTGCGGGCTCTTCTCAGTGCAGGGCGCGTCGGAACCCTTGTAAAATCTCAGTTCAAAGTTGAATTTACTTATCTTTAAAAAAAATATATACATAAGTATGCTAAAACACGACTTTCACAAGCCTTTGCAAAAAACCTAAGCGAATAAACGAATTTTGAATTTGAAAAAAAAAAAAATAACTAAAAATTTGTCCCATTACATCACAGTGGTGTCGTATAACTGTATAATTAACTTAAATGTATAAGAAAAAGGAATTTTAATTATACTTAAGTGCGTTGCGTGGCGGTGGCGGGCCTACCGGTTCCCTATTATCACATTATTGCTAATAATGATAATAGCTGTGAGGTGGTGCTATCTCCTAGCCCGTATGGGTAATTTAAATACTCCAATGGCACGAGTATGCGGATATACATATATGGCTATTATTATCCGACTGTCAAGAGACGTTAAACGCAAAATAAAACTGTCTATTTAAGCACCCGTTGTTTATTTAAAGTCAGTGTGCATCCTACTTAATGTTATAAACGCGAAAGTTTGTACAAATGGATGTATGGATGTCTGGATGTATGTTTGAAGGTCTTTGACGAAAAAACTACTGAATGGATTTTAATAAAACTTTACAATAATATAGTTTATACGCCAGAATAACACATAGGCTATAAATTATAAAGATGTTGCGTGAATTGACCGAAATATAACGATAAATGTCAAGTAAGTAGGAGAAAATTCTGCCATTTGCGAGCTATTCTGGCGTGCGCTGCAAAAATCGTTAGAGTAACACGTATATAGTGTTTGAAAGATTTTTTTTTTATCTTAAATAATTGTACAAAAAACCTGCGACTATCTATATTTCCCGCTTAGCCATAGCGCCAAAAAAATTGGACTATTATGGAACGGGAAAGGCAAAGAAAACGGGAACGGGGACAATATTATAGAATAATAAAATGTAGTGAGTAGTAAGTAGAATGTGGTGTATATATATCACATCTATATGAGACATAAGTTTTTTTTTAATACCATACATTGAGAGAATATTTAAGTATTCGAATCGTTGCCTGTCCACTGGCATCCTTTAGAAAATCCTAGCCTTGTTAAATGTAATAGTAGATTTCCTGATTCCTGATTTTTAGAGTCCCGTAGTCCAACAAGGAGTTTCCGCTTTTTCCATCCGTCCGTCTGTCCTTCCGTCTGCTCGTAGGATTTCCAAATTATTAGATGTAGAATTTTGAAATTTTCCATGCGGACAAGATATGCCAAAAACTCACTAGGAAAAATATTTTGAGCAAAATCGAACGATATGTTTTTAAGTTTTTTAGTTTGTGAAAGCCGTCAATATTCTATCGTCCAAGGAAATTTGTATAGTTATTTAGAGTATCTTTCTAAGTCAAAATCGTTTATTCATATAGACTTTTTTATAAGCACTTATGAACGTCATATGTATAATATTAATATATTTTTTAATCATTTAGTAATTTGGTGATAAAATTTACGACTTAAAAGCTAAGTTTACAAGGGTTACTCGCGCCCTGCTCTGAGAAGAGCCCGCAACAAACTCAGTCGGTTAATTGTTTTGTTATCACCATTTTGACAATAATTCAGATTTGTTTATAGCAATTTATTTCCAAGCATTATCATCATTCAAATAATCATTTACATTATAGTAGGATTTTTGAATGAGCTTACGTTTTATAAGAGCTCTAAATTTATTTAAAGGCATCTCCCTTTCATCTATAAAAGATAGAATTCAATTAACTAGTTTGCGATGGAATTATTCTCTGTCCATTAAGGCGTCAAACCAAATACCGGGCTCACCATATATTTACAAAAGGGACACTGCAGGGCTATGAGAACCTCGTACGTGATTCCCTTACGCTTAAGGCTGCTTATGAACCGAACGTTTTATTAGCCGTCGACAGTGAGAAGGCTAACTTTAAACTCACATTCTTACATTAACAATGGATCCTAATTTGAGGTGGCAAATATTCTTGTGATAAGCAAGAGTCGTGCTCTTGCGACACTAAGATCTAATACGGAGATCGGCGAGGAGTAGTGAAGCAGAAAAAACAAAAATCGGTCCCTGAGAGTCACTGACTACGCATGCAAATGTGGCGAATCAATTTAGTGTCGAAATAAAAAAGATTGATTTTGACATTGTCAATTATGAAAAATAAATTATACGTAATGTCTAAAAACATACGTAATGTAATTTGCAAATAATTATTAAATATTGTAGAAGGGACTGCTTTTATTTATACAATTCTTAAAGTGGTGACCCGGACGTGATGTTTAATTGTTTTATTGTCTTCTTCTGTTAGTAGCAGTAACTGATACTGCTAGTCGAATACAGGTATCAGTAGTTATTCCTGTGAAGTACCTGCACATTTTCCCCTTTTAAATAGAAAATGCTTAAATTTATAATTAACGTTGGTTCACATGCGGCGGCTAAAAAAGCGCTAGGTTTAATCGCAGCTTAAGCGTACGCGATTTAGTCCCGTGCGGTCCGTGTCACTAGTTAATTAATGAATCACTGTTGGACTATGCGGTACATGTACCATAGATGGGGATGTGAAATTATTCCTGTCCCTGCTAATATTGCGAGGGGAAAATAACGTTCGGATCAATTAGTTGCGTCAAACTAATTTGAATGGGATGTTAAAGGTATAGTATTGTATATTTTTTAAACGCTAATAAGTGGTAATTATTTGAATAAATGGTTGTCAATAGTCACTTAAGCCGGCGCCACACTATACCTTTAGATATTTGAACACTTGATTGATCACTGTGTTTGGCAAAATAAATTTTATTTGATATCATACTCCCTGCTATGCACATGAAAATGATATTCATTGGCTGTCATTCATAATATATGTACTAAGGTTTGATAATTTCTTTGGAATGGCTTATGAAGTTTATAGACAAATCTAAAGTATTTATTTCCATAACAATATATAATTTTTTTTCTATGTATTATCTGTTTTTAGTGAATTTTTGTTGCTAAAAGAAAAAATATTAAAAATTGGTTAAACGTCCATAATTCCATATTAATTAATATCACTCCTTTTTGGAGTTCAAACTCTATCTTGACAAAAAAGGTTTTTTTTTTAAGTATTTTTGATAGCTTCGTACTAGGACCACATAAATTTCCGTTGATATTATTCACGGTGAGTAACCAGGACGCCATAAATCAGACGTCCTCAGCCGCTATCACTGGTCCATTAGTGGTCTCGCCTACGTATTTTTTATATACCTATTTGAAAAACTTTCTTATAAAATGAGTACATGACTAACGCCAAAACGTTTTATGCTTTTTAATATGTATAAGGCAATTAAATAAACATTTAAGCAAACTTTTATGTCAGAACTGAAATAATACAATGAAAACCTTACGTAATTCAATCCGCTTTTCCTGAAAGAACGATTTCAAAATCTATCTTTTTTTATATTACAAGGGGGCAAACGAGCAGGCTGATCAACTAAGTAATCACTTAGATAAGCAACCGTCCATGGACATCCGCACAACCAGAACACTCGTACATGCGTTGCCGGCTTTTAAAGAGAAGTTTAGACCTCAAACCGAACGATACACTCCAACAAATCTATAACTTGACGTGACAGCATTGCCGCCACTTCACGCCGATTTTATGTAAGAAAGAGGAACGCCGGCTTAATTCGACTGCAAAGCAAAAGCACTGAAATCGTGGCGCTACCTGTAATTAAAATTGTCTATAGGCAAAAAAACACCTATTCTATTCTATTTTATGTAATAAATGACTTCCATTTAATTGCACTCTTAACTTATAACCCGTAAAAGGAAATTAATCGGAAGGAAACCATTTCCTTGGAGCAAATTAATGTACACGCGAACTACAGTATAGGATAAATTGTATCACCAATATGTTATGCCTAGATCTAAATACTTGTTCTAATCTATAAATAGTCATCGTTAGTCATCTGTTTTGTAACATCTGTAGAATACAGCACCTACAATTGTTAATAAGATTTTAAAGGGACCTTATTAATAATTACAGTCTGTTAATAACATAAGGTGAAGTTAAAGCCAAATTTTCTTTGTCACCGTTGGCGTTTTATAAGCCATTTTGAATGATATGAAGTAAATCATTATAATCTCTAATCTATTATACATACACAGTCGGCAATGTTACTGTACTGTACGCCTACGCTGGGGAGCTACAGAAAATCAGCTGAAGTCATTTTTGCCCTCATAAAAAGCTGAGTAGTCAGCCTTTTTGGAATTGTTACACTACTACTTATGTTAGTGATCACTATAAAGAGCGCGCTCTTAAACCTACACCTGGGTCACAAGTCCCGGGCACTGCTATGGTTCCTTGCTCTGCAACGCACGGTGAATCCATGGAATGCTAAAGAATCGTCTCAATCTGAAAACAATTTCAGTTGACACAATGTATCATGATGTGGGGTGTCGCTCTTGGTAGCCTTATTTTTGGAATATTGGCTGACAAACGTGGCCGTAAGACTCCACTAATGATTGGAATAACTCTGCAGTGCATTATGAGTTTTATCACTAGCGTATCACCATCGTATTGGATCTTTCTTATGAGTTGGTTCATCTTAGCCGTTGCTTCTGGTGGGATTGGCATCATTGCATTCGTTATTAGTATGGAGGTATATAAATAATTTATTTTTAATTTTGTTAATATCAAAAAAAAATTTAAATATTTAGTTTAAATTAATTTTAATATTTTGTTTAAAGCAATCTTCTATCTATATGAAAATGAATCATAGTTTGCGAGACTACTCGCTAAAATTCGAAAGCTGCTCGACCGTTTCATATTCTGTTAATTTTATTTCATTATCCTTATACCAAGTAAGGTTTAAAAGAAAAAAAAGACTAAAGATTATTTTAAATTACTAAAAGATGGAAATTTCTTCGATACTTTAGAATAATTAAAATAGATGACGTTCGTACATGACCTTTTGACTGGCGTGCTATGTAATATTATTATTTCATAAAACGTTTGGTCAGTGTCACGTTTTATGCAGAAGACGCAAAGGAGACCGGTTAACTGACTTATAGTAGATGAGCTAAAATTCGGGCTAGACAACGTCTACCGGATGGGCTAGTGATTACTACAAATTTAGTAACATGACATAAACGGAGAGGGTACCAGGCACTTTCATAAATTTAAATCACCTTATGTAATCGGTGATTTTAAGCACTTTGCACTTAACAATATTGTTGTCTCTTTCTTCCTCTTGTTACGTGTATTTATTTTATTGGCGCAGTGTTCGAATTTCTAAACTCTATCCTCTGAGAAATGCAATTAATACCTTAAAATTTTATTGACTTCAATTCTCACCAAGAAACCCCAAAGCTTTCGGAATAAAAAGTAACCTTTGCAATAGGTTTATGAAATCCCAGTTAAAAATCCGACCAAAATCAAGTATAAAGATTCGCCAATAGACAAAAAGTTTTTTTGGAGAACTACTGGTGATACGTGCCTAAAGTACTGTGTTCTACGGGATTTTTAGTCACGTTACAAATTAATGCATATATGTATTTACTTTTATAATTATTGTATAGGTCGTAGGAGGTAAATGGCGCACAATTATTCCTATTCTCAATCAATTACCGTTTGGACTAGGGAACACTATTATGGCGGCACTTGCCTATTGGCTCAGAGATTGGAGGAAACTGGAATTTGCTCTAGCAACTCTGTCAACAATGTTCATATTTTATTGGATTTTGATACCAGAATCGCCAAGGTGGTTATAAACTATCTCACAAGGAAACTTGCTATAAAAAATGGCGAAATAATATTAAATTATTTATTGCAGAACCTGATTATTTGTAAGTAGATATCGAAGTAGAGAAGTAGATAAAGAAGTAGAGGATATAGTAGATAACTAAATAGAGATCGAAGTAGAGAACAGAGTAGAGAATAAAGTAGATAACTAAATAGAGAACAAAGTAGATAACTATGTAGAGAACAAAGTAGATAACTATGTAGAGAACAAAGTAGAGAAAAAAATAGAGAAGGAAGTAGAGAACTAAGTAAAAACCGAAGAAAGTACACACCTGTATTCGGGGCATATAAAAGCACTCCCTGCATATGCAGCGTCTATATGGAGCCATGCTGAATGCTTCTCGCATACCTCACCTATCTCAGGTAGGTTGTCGAAAGCGACGGAACCTGTCGTGCCCAGGGTTGCGCAGACCTATACAAGAATACAATAAATAATAATTATAATCTCCCCCCTGCCACTTAATCTATACATATAAATCAAATTCAGGTCTAATTGTAAAGTCAAAAACAGAAAACTCTTTTTATCTTAGGTTTAAGTCGAATATATTATCAACATAATATATATAAAAATAAAATTGGCCAAGAGCGTGTCAAGACATGCTTAAATAGAAGATTTCCGTATCTGATACGCTGTAAACGTACTTGTTCAAAATAATTTTCCTAGTGAGTTTTTAGCACGTTCTATCAACATGGAAAATATCAAGTCTCTACGTCTAATAGTTTGGAAATGCTAGGGGGGACCACCTTACGGGTAGACAGACAGACGGACGGACGGACAAAGTGAAGTTATAGGGTTCCTTGTAGTACTACGGTACCCTAAAAAACTAAATGACTTTCACAAGACTGCAAAAAAAACTATACAACTTCATCAATTATTTTATGAAGTTTCTTATGAAACGATATGAATAATAATTGCATACTATTAAAGTTACCGTTTAGCTGAAAATTACGGAAAAGGGCATTTTGTAATCATAGGGAATTTTTAGGTTTCATTCCTATTGGTGTTTTCAACAATTTTACCGATTATGAACTATATGAGCATTAATGCAAACTCGAATGTATAAATTGACTGGCCTCATATGTTTCCAAAAAAAAATTCCGCGTAAACATATTTCCAAAAAAGGATGTCTTTTCGACGGGTCTTAAAACGCTTAGAAACTATAATGACATTATGTTCCAATACGAGTACGTCATATATCTTATTACTGTGAGGACTAAGATTTCTAGAAGTGCCATAGTTTGAATTGATATTAAAATCTCTATATATAAATTTCAGAGCCTCAATAGCTCAACGGTATAAGGTATGGACTAAATCCGCAAGATACTCCGCAAACCCCACCGCCGTTGGAGTATTGTCGCACCCACTGCTAATTTTAATTTAAGCTTAGTAGGAGGGGAAAAGGGAATATTAGACATACCTAAAAAGTATTCCTAATATTCTTTTTAATTGGATTTCCAAACTATTAGACGTAGAGATTTAAAATTTTCCATGTTGATAGAACATGCTAAAAACTCATTAGGAAATTAATTCTGAACGAAATCGTACAATAACTTTTGAAGCTATTTAACAAATAGTTTATAGCGTATCAGCTACGGAACCCTTCTATATATGTATTAGAGTCCAACCTAATATATATACTAGCCTATTTGCTATTTGAATATGTATTTGTGGCATTGTAATATTTTTCTGGATACAAATGAAGAATTTTATTATTATTATTATGTGTCTTGTAAGTCGTGGTCATTTTTATTTGTATATATAACAAGAAGCAAATCAACAGGCCTAGGCGTTCACTTCAGTCAATACCGACGTCCATTAGCTCGCTACCAGAAGCTTCGCAGATGCGATGCCGGTTTTAAGAAATGGGTATGCATACCCATGTTCATTAAAAAAGAAAGCATTTATTTATATAATTGACGTACGCAGTCCCGAAAAAGGTTTTTTGAATTTGTAAATCAACATCTTAACGCAACAACGGTATTCATAAATCTTTAGTGACATATGTCTTAAATGCCAAAGTACTCATTTGTATGACCGATAAAAGGTGAAAAAAAAACTGGTACTCAATTCGAATCGCTTGACTTATTTAAAAATAATGTTGTACTTAGTGTGATGGATTTTTGCATGTTATCTTAATGGTTCCAATCGTTAGTTACACGTACGTCTCAATATAAACTTTGATTAAGGGATCAAGTCATGCAATTATCCAACCTTGAGGGAAGGGGGATAAAATTTGCATTTCAGGTAGGTAGGTTAAATATTTTATTTTTGCGTAAAACCACAGAAATAGAAAATGGTAACTTAAATGTAAAGTTATAGATAGAGGAAGATATGTTAGATATATAGATAGATGGATGGATGGATGTATGGATGGATGGCTGACATATGTCCAAAACTTTCCAAAGTATATACACAACATAAATGTCATACCAGCACTTAATATTTTGAAAAAAATAAAGAATAATATATTGTTAAAATACTATTTAACTAAAACATAAATCTCAAGATGAAATTAAAAATGTTAATTTTTAATTTAATTTAAATTTAAATGAAAACTCTTTGATTTGTGTAATAATTTTGTCAAAGTTAAAAAAGTCAAGTATAAAGTTAACTGAACACAATTTCCTTCGGTAGCACGTTTTTTTATGAATTATAAATAATATGGTATAGATTTTTTCCATAAAGTTTTCTTTTAAAAATTATATATTATCAGAATTTAAGGTATCTAGTATTTCCGTTTCCTTGCTAAGATTAAATTAATACCTAGTGTTAAAAGTGTGTGCGACATTACCCCAGCTTTGTCGGGGTTAGATCCGGTATACCTTGCGGATTTTAGCCTATCCCTTCTACCGTTGAACTGTTAAGGATCCAACCAGGGGTCGGCTACCGTTTGGCAGGCAAGGGCCACACCACTAAAAAATTACATGGGTTCCTTGAGGAATTATGTGAATAAATATATGTTGAGTATTATTAATTCATCCATAAATTATGAATCTTAATCATTGTTTAAGTTAATAATAATGATTAAGTGAACTGAGGAGGAATATATGTCTGATGCACCAGAGTGGCATACGAAAGGAGTCCTTCTGGCACTCACTGGATACGAAGGGTCAACTGAATTTTAGTGGTACACTGGTAGTACTAGGGACCATCAAACTCTCGTTTACAAATTTTCTCAGAGCGAAGGTGTTGCGTCTTGGGTAACAGCATTTCGGATCGAAAAAAATATTGCACATTTAATGTCCTATCATAAAAATAAATAGTTTTTCAGTTACAGAAACAAAGTCGCGGTCATAAGCTAATCACTAATAACATTAGCAGTTCGGACCAATTATCTCTAATTCATTGAGCAATTAACTTCTGACAACTCCATACCGTGACCGTCTGACCCAAAAATTTAAACCTAATTTGTAGCCAACTTTGTGTTTACCCTTATATTGTGAGGCTAATGTATTTTTCCAGTAAAATCATTTTCACTTGACATGTAGTTCTAGATTCAACTTTTTTTACGTTAGATTCTTCAGACGTGAATACATGTAAGAGGTTGAATTTTTCCAGCTTCGATGGTATTTATGAGGAACGCTAATTCTCTTTTTTCATAAAAACCTTACTAGGTCTTCAAAGCATAACAAGATGGCGATGATGTCGAGTGGAAAGATAGACCTATGCAAAACTAGATGGCGGTGGACGGACAGGTCGACGGACTCGTTACTAACGCTGTCGCGTACCATACAATACAAAATCTAACTCGCGCTGGCGAAGTTTCTACATACGATCGCTTGAGCATATCAACCTACGCTCCTATCTTTCATTCCTCGCCGTTCATTCGTTCGTTCATTCGTTCCTCTGTTCGTTCGTTCGTTTCATGCATTTAAAATGCATTTATCCAGCCGTTTTCAAATTATGGCGTGATCGTACAGATTGCAGTCCCGAAAATATATATTTCAAAATAAAATTGACACTTTAATTTTATAAGTAAGATGAGATAAGTTTTATCTCAATCTTACATGAAGCCAACGAAACAAACTACGTTAGTTAGAACCGTCGTACTTTTAAAACTGCAGCTAAACTAAAGCTTTAGTTAGCTTTAATTCGAAAACTTCTTCGGGAGTTATTAAAAGTTCGTGTTCTTGAGAGAATCAAGCACGTAGATTAATCCTTTAAGTCCAAAGATAAGACCTTTGCAGACGAAACCACAATAACAAAAGAGAAAACTCTAAATTTTATTTTACCATTTAAGCTGTTTTTTAAGCTTTCAGAAATTAGGGAGGCGATAAGAGATTTGAAAAAGATGTTTTTTTTTTTAAGTTACAAGGGGTAAACAGGCAGGCAGCAGGCACCTAAGTGCCTACCGCGACGCCCGTGAGCATCTACACGACTAGAAGGCTAGCAGATGTGTAGCCGGCCTCTCAACGGTATAAGGTATGGACTGAAATCCGCAAGGTACCCGGTTCAAACCCCACCGCCGTTGGGGTATTGTTGCACCCACTCCCAATACAAGCTTTTAATTTAAGCTAAGTAGGAGTGGAAAAGGGAATATTGAACATACCTAAAAAGTATTCCTAATATTCTTTAAAAAAAAATATGCAACATTTTATCTTGTAGATCTTCTAAGTGACAAGAGAGAAGTAATACTAATAGTCTTCTAAGAAGAAAATCTTATTACCGACACATCTATTATGAAACTATTGTTGCTGTAAGCGTGGCTCAGATTGGAATTAGTTTCAGGTATAATAATATCAAAACTCGCTACTGGAGTAATATAATACAATATTTAGTAGTAACTTCTACTTCCTCTCGTAATTATTTCACAGTAGACGTTGCAACTTGTTTGCATTACAAGTATTTGCATATTAATATCCTGTTAAATTTGAGCTTCAAATATGAGCTTCATTTACCAAAATTGTTGAAAATTTTACTAAACATCAGATGAAGCTTTAAAATTCTGCATTAGTCGTTACTGAAGATAAGTAAATCATTTTTAGAACTTGTGAGTGAGCGGAATTCATACTAACTATAAAAAAGGGCTTTAAAACTCACGCGTGTGTTATATCGGGATTGTAAGAGTGGTTTCGAAACCGTCCGGGGTCCTTCCTCATGAGCTTGTGGGAAAGGCACACCAAGGTGGAAGGCTTTTCGGCGAGGAATGAAAGGTGGGAGCGAAGGTCGATATGCTCAACTACCGCAAAGGAAGATCTTCATGTCCGGGCTAGTTGGAGTTGCCCGGGGCGGCCGCGCCTCGCCGACATTTGTTCGTCGGAAGGTCTATATATGGTGATTGTAAGTAGAAACTTCGTTTGCGTGAGTTAATTTTTGTACTGCGGTCGTTGTCATCCGTACAGCGCCATCTAGTTTGCTTTGGTGAAACCTTTTTCCACTCGACATCATTGCCATCTTGTTATGTAGCGGCCGCTACAAGCTCGCTACGAAGCGGTGTCGCGGCGGGAACATTTCCCGCTATAACATACACGTGAGTTTAAAAGCCGTTTTTTTTATAATTAGTACAAGTAAATTATTTTGAGGTACTAATCTAATATCGCCAGTAAGAAGTTGTATCCTTGCATGATGACTTTATCTATATAAGTTTTAATATATGTATGAACGCATTATTGTACTGGTATCATATTAGCGTAATCGTAGAAAGATTTTTGAGGTGGAAAATTCGCATTCAATGTCAATTTATTAATAATTTTGCAAAATTAAAAAACTAGAGATCTCCGGCTGGTCGAAATTCGGCCAGAGATCTTTAGATTTGCGCACCTTAAATGCTACATATTTACAACGTTTTTGTTCTTATCACAATGACCACTATTTGACAATTTAATCATATTTAATATCATAATTAACAAAACACATTGTTATTTTCTATATTCGAGGTTGCCCACACTAAATAAGTTTATGTTACTAGATATTTAAAATAGGATGAATTTTTAAATTGAAATGTAATAAATAATTTCAGATGTTATATATCATCATAACAATATATGTAATTGTTTATACCCCACTTACAAAAACATATATACTACTATAATTATGTTTTAACAATAACTTACTTGGAATGAAAATTATCTGAACTCGTAGGAATTTTATCTATGAAGCTCGTTGAAATATCACACGCGTTTAAGATTTTTACTACGGTTTCTCTTACATTCTTACTATTGAGTTGCACATGAACCAGTTTAAAGTCACCTGTAACAAAAAGATATAATATAGTCATAAATTGCTTTTTCAAAATATGAAATGAAATATTATCATTTAATAAACAATCATACTCATACTCTGATACTCATTCTATAGCAAAGTAACATAGAACAAGATTAGAGGATTTAATTAAAATTATCAAATGTAGTGAAATGTATTATATCAGAAAACTATATAAAGCTATTTACCATCTGGTTTGTCCTTTTGGCGCAAGTAAAAAGGAAGTACAGGCACAGACATAGTCCGACTAGATTGCTGGGCTTCTATTAAAGCACTCAGTTGCTGTAGGGAGTTTTCATTAATTTTCTACAAAACATTAATATTAAGTATCAGAAAATAAGCTGTGAAAAAAAAATTGCTGAGGCTCTAATATGTCTAAATATGTTTAATAAATTAAGTAACTGCTAATTTAACTTACTCTTTGTTCTGGATACTTTCCAAATAAATCCGGATGAACACTAAAGTAAAATGGTCTTAATGCTGTAGAAATTTCTGCCGAACTTAATGATCTGCAAACCATTCCGCCTAAACAACCACATCTAAAAAATATTAGACGGTATATATCTTTAACATATATTTTTTTTATAAGTGAATGTCTTTTATTTTAAAAACATACCGTATCTTTAAACGGCAATACATTTTAATTCAGAAACAATCAACTCCAAAAAGGGAAGACGGATAGAAAATTCAGTAAATTTACAAAAAACACATTGTGTTGTATGATTTTGTGTGTGAAGCACAAAGTATTTCGCCGTAAAGTGTTTCTATCGAGGTTATATTATAATTTTCATTGTATTTTTTCATAATTGATGACTGATGACTGATAACAGTAACAATTGACATGACATTTTCAAATTTCAATTATCTATGACAAACTCAGATTAAGACGTCCTTCATCTAAGACTCTTTGATATTTATTCAGGTCATTTCAAGCTAAGTTTAGTTTATCTGCGATGCATTGTAAAAAGTTTCAAGAATTTCTATCATGCCGGACCCAGACGTAGCTTCATTTGAATGATCATGCAATGTGGCCGGGGACTTTGTGCAGGTACACAAACTTTGTAGACATCAAGGACAAAAATGTACGAACAGTTTGAGCTGTGTCTGGCTCCGGTATGAGAGCAGTCTTTCTTGTTAATACCAATAATGCTATAGATTGAGCGAAGATCCGGCAGTGCGTAGGGGCAGGTATATATTACGGGGAGGAGACCATCGACAAGTGCGTGCGTGCGTATAGATTAAAAAATTTAATTTGAAACCCAAAAAATATATTTAACTAATTTGACATAAAAGTGAAATTGTTATGAAAATATGAAATGTTATTATATTGTCTTTTTCATATAAATGTATATTATGAAAAAGACCTATAATATAAAAGCGTATCACTATAAAGAATTTTTACTAAAAAAATTACGTTGTCGATATACATTGATTTTTTTTCTTTTTGGCTTATCTTGAAATCATTATTTGACCGATATCATCAGCATTTCCTCTGCAGATAGTATGTTGTGTCGTAACTGTGCAATGAGCGACAACCTTAAACCCAATATAAAACATTTTAATCTTGTTCATTATACTCGTACGGTAGGTTGTCGTACGTCAACGTCTGCCTTTTTTGATGCATGTTATTTTATCACACATTTTTGAATTATTTAATCGGATTTCGAAAAAAAAAAGGGATTTTAATCCGGATAAATTGTCAGAGTTTGAAGCAGCATGATTTCATTTGCCTTATCATTACACACACACACGCACACACACACACACAAACACACAAAAGGTCACCTATCACAAAATCTCGAAAATCGCGGGCTCAACAAAGATAAAATTTGGCAAGGATGTACTTTATACTTAGTAGTTTAAGGAGGTTTACCAAATTGATGAGGCTGTCTCAAGTTTAATTTTCCGCGGACCAAGTCGCGGAAAACAGCTCATATATTATATTAACGCCGGAGTATGCTGTTGGCTCTACAGATATGCACAAGGCGAGAAATTCTTTGCAAATTACACGACAGTATACGTTTATTTCTGGAATATACAAAGAAAAGAGTAAGGGAGATAAATCCTATTTGTACCGGCTTATATCACGGTCAGCACAAACCTCCCGATTTATTCTCACCGACCATATTCGTATCTTTTAACACGCGACTCTGAATACGTGAAACCGAGCGCTTTCTCATCCGATACTATTGCGTGATAAACTTATATACTTATTTTAGCGACTTATTGTGTTCAAGCAAACCAACAAACAAACTCTTCAGCTTTATATATTAGTATATACATTAATTTAAAACAATTGCCTTTAAATGAATTTAACTCTTGATATGAACACAACAGAAGGGCATAAAGTTTGTTCGCTGACATTTAAAAGGATTGCGACATGACGAGGGTGAGCTATCATGATAAAAACGTCAGAATATCCACCTAGTATCTGCTAAAATCCTTATTTATAACTAACTAGCTGTTTACCGCGACATTGCCAGCGCTTCCCTGCCTAATTTCGTCTTTGTACGTCCTGCGGTTTTCAAGATTTACTGATATCGCTTTTATATAATAATATAAATCTTTATTTATAGGCATCTGGGGTCCACACGTATTACAATTTATAATGAGACGATTCACCGTGCGGGTGCCGGGTCCATCGCGTTGCTTGCACTTTATTACCGCTGCATAAAGCAGAAACGATTCGTAGTCATTCGTTATTTCTAATAATACGGGAACGGGAACAGGAACGGGAATGGGACCGGGAATGGGGGTGATATAGGATAATTGAAGTAAATAGTACGTAACCCAACGTTCGGGCAGGACATTGTCTGCCGGGTCCGCTAGAATTTCTAATAATGCGGGAACGGGGATGATATAGGATAATAGAAGTAAATAGCTCATTGTTCGGGCAGGACATCGTCTGCCGGTTCCGCTAGTTAATATATAATTTTAATCTACATTTACTATCAACAATAACATTTTCGGTCTTATGTGGACTATAAAGAGCTTTCAAAACTAACTTTAAGTTGGCGAATGTCTTTATTATTATGGCCATAACAACTCATTACGGACAAAGCTATATATACCTATCATCTATAAAAATATATATTCTATTTAAATGAACGAAGATAGTAAATGTAGTTTTGATCTAACCTTCTTAATAAATATTTCAACAATCGATTATTCGATCGTTACAATAACAGGACAAAAACAGCTAAAGTTAATATTTCGACGAACCACTGAATTCTATGAAACACATATCTTTTTTCACAACAAAATATCGCTGAAAGAGATAAACACGGTTTTGTAACGGGCGGAAAGAGGTGAGGAATTTAGTTCATTAAATCCAAAGTCGGTTTCCGCCGCCATCGCCATCAGCGCTGTTTCGTCACCGCTCGTTAACGATCATAAAAGAAAATCTTTCCCCCATTCTATGGAAGTTATGAGTTGTCTATTTCAAAACATTGCTGTTTACAGTTTAAAGTTCGTCGGTTTGGTTTCGTACATCAGGGATGTTTGCGGAGGCTCGATTATACTGTTTTAATGCCGCCATACGTAAGAGATGCGAGTCCCTGGTGTATAGATAGCATCGACACCATCATGAAAATGATTCCTATCACTCTGGACTGCAGATTTGTGGGTCATTGTTGTGCTATTTCCAACGGATTATCGCGGTAATCACGCACATAAATAGTTAAATAGTAAGTAGCACAAGTTTTAAATTAGTTACTTATGTAATTACTAACAAAGTTTGTATGAGCCATTTGATAATTTAATTAAGTTATTATTATGGGCTTGATTGCACGACTCATAATGCAAAGCACTAGAACTTTACGATCGCAATGTACTCCGCAATTGTTTTCATTAAAAGCGATTTAAATGCCTTATATTTTTATTATACCTTCAAATAAGCCCCAAGGTTGTGCTAAGAATGAATGCGACTGTAGATCAGCGAAATCCGGGACTATGCATCTAACTTAGTATATCTCCAACTAGCTGTGCCCGCGAATTTTCCCGCGTAAAATTAGGTAAAAATTTTTAGCGTGATGTTAGCCTATAGCCTTCCTCAATAAAGGTATGTTCAAATACAAAAACAAACTCCTTACCTTTATATATTAGTATAGATTTTTGTTTCCTCAAGGACCTCAAGTTTGTCCCTATTACTAAGGGTTTGCGTAACTCCATAATGAAGCCGTGAGTAAAATCTGGGATCATTTAATTCGTTCAAGGCAGTATAAATACACGTAGGGGGTACCTACATCATAAACCGCTTCTTATTTAATAACTTCTGCTTTAAGTCGTTTTGAACGGGCGCCAACTGAGACGAAAGCGATAGTTGTTTTACTCCCGCGCCGACGGGTCGTAAATTAGATGTGTTAGAGATATCACTTTGAATTAAAAGTTGCGTGAAGATTGTGAAAGAGCATCAACAATTTAACGTTAAAATATAAAATTTTATTAAATCCGCGTAAAACCATGTTGTCTCTCTCACTCTTCTAACTTGGTAAAGTCAAGGGACCCCATAACTCCCTAACGCACCTACCAAAAAGAGCTGGCGAACTTAATACGCTTGAAAAATCTTCAGATATTGTAGCCAAGAGTCATCTCGAACACGTCAGATTTCGAACGAAAAAAGAAACCATTTTAATCAGTCAAACAGACAAACAGACACCTCTCTTTGTATGAGTGTTTATTTTCGACAGTTTCCTATGTTAAGAGTATATCAGAAACTTACGTGAAGATTAGCTGCTTCACTTGTTACACAAATGCATTCCATCTTTTTTCTGCAAAATAAAAATACTTATCTTGTAGATTTTCCATGATTGAATTTATCAGGCAATCTAATCTAATCTCCCAATTTACAAAAAAAAAAAATTAAATAATTAATATTAAAACATACTCTGCCATACGCATTATTAATCAACAAAGATTAATTAAACAATTAATGATCAATGAAAGCTATATAAAATTTACGAAATTAAAACAAAATAACTCAAGAATACAACAAAAGATGTATTATCAATACTTTAACTAAGCTTAATATCTAAAGTAACCATAAAAAGGACTGTAGTCATAAAACCCTTCTTTTTCTAATGAAAGTTTTATTAGAATTAACAAACAGAAATAAAGAGAAACGGAACGCCAGAGGGCCATAAAATAAATAACAAAATGTGATAGTGGTAACGTATAAAAAAATGGCCCAAAACATGTCAAGGGTTCCGTATCTGATACGCTATAAACGTATCTATTATATAACTTTAAAATTTGTCCGATTTCGTTCAGAATAATTTTCCTAGAGAGTTTTTAACATGTTCTATCAACATGGAAAATTTCAAGTCTATACGACTAATAGTTTGGAAATGCTAGGGGGGGGGACCACCTTATGCGCAGACAGACAGACGGACGGACGGACAGAGCGGAATTATAAGGGTTCCTTGTAGTACTACGTAACCCTAAAAACATTAAGTCTTCGTTAGTTTTCTGTCTACAATTTAAATTGAGCCATATAATTACATAACATGTATCACTTATGAAACGTATTTAGACTCACTCCGTCGTACTCTTTCCTCGGGTATCCAAACTCGTATCAATCCTAGGATTACTGCATTCACAAATCACAGACACTCTACTTTTTATCAACAATCGTTCGAGATCTGCGCCTGTTTGTGAGCCGCTCTCCTTGCCGCAGTCCTTTGACACTCGTGGAGTAGCAGCAAGAACAGTACCTGGTCCTATCTCAGTGCGCACGCTGTCATTCTCTGTTCTACTTTGTCTTTCCGTAAGTTCGGCAAGGGGGCGGGGACTAGACTTTCGTTTTATTGCAGATCGATTCAGATCTTTTCCATCCATTTTATTTGTTGACATGTGCTTCTTAACTTCTTTATTTGTTCGCTGTGTCGGTTGCGTTTGAGAGGGGAGAACACAATCGCAACCGTAATTTTCATTTAGGCTATAAAAAGAACTCTCAGCACTCGGCAGAGTATTTTTCGACCCTTCATTCTGTTCCACGTCGATTAGTTGAGATTTTGTTGGACATGGAATAACATTCTCTTCGGTTCTATGCGTAGTCCAGTTTTCTACATCTGGTATGGAGCTGTCCGTTACCAGCAGAGGGGGCGATGGAGTCTGCAGTAAAAACATTATACGATATAATAATGTTTAGAGATTTTCTTTTCAACGTCTGATAATTGCAGAAAACCTTTAGCTCCCTATTTTATACTATCTTCCTTTGTTGAACCAAATTCCTTTTCCTTGGTCTCCCCGGTTTAAAATATCTTAGCTAAACATTGATTTAGAGCAAAAACTTGTTTGCAACTTAACATTTGTACCAGTTATTTGTATACAAATGTTGTTACATTTGTTACACCAGTGGCAATTATATGCGATATTTATGCCTGCTATGTTCGCCAATGGCAAAATCAGGACCAGACCGTACCGCAATCAGAAGGAAGATGTCAGGGTAAAACGCCACAGCGGGAGAGAACAATATCATAATGGTTTCCTTTGTCAATATATTAAAGCGTTCCCGTGGGATTGAATTTAAAAATTTTCTTTTAAATTACGTAAAAAACTAAACATTTTTAAGTAATTGAATAATTGACTATTTCATAATCTCACTTGTTCTATGATCGACACATCGGTGTAATCGACCATGCTCTTGTTGGCACGATCGCGACTGGTATTGGGTGTAGAAGTAACCAGGCCGAGCTGAAACGAGGTTTGCATATTATTAGGGAATATAATTAAATACAAATTACCACGTCTATTGGTCCAAACACATAGGTATAATAAAATAGCCTTACCTTTTCTTTAATCTGTCCTTCTTTTAAAGTTAGTTTAATTATTTACTTCAGTCAATTTCTTATTCAACAATGATAAGAATCAAGAAATTAACAAATCAGTTGATCATTAGAATTTTAAGATTTATTTAAATGAAATTTTATTTGTATGGTCTATTCCATAAGATGTATGTACCAAATAAAATAGTTCACAGTAAACCAATAACCTTTAATGTTTAAAAACAAATATACAATCTATGACTCATCTTTAAGCGCTTCATCCCCGGAGCCGTTAATCATGGGATTTCGGATGTCCCAATTGTTGTTGAGATCCACGTCTGTCCGCGCTGCGGACCTTCGCTTCCTCCGCGGCTGATGCTGGATGCAGGATATGGTCAGAGACTCGAAGGATGGTGTTGAAAGTCCTTTCTCAGGGTCCCGTTCTTTTGGTATCTTAACGCCTTTGGAATCTGTCACTTTTTTGAGCTGTTGGCAAACATAAATTGACTGATTGATTATGCAGTAAAGAAGTAAATAAAGACAACTTTAACCGATGGTTTATGCAAACTCATAAATGTCCTACAAAATGGCACGAACCTATGTACGAGTACGAGGTACAAAAGCGGCTACACGGCTACACCGCTTTGATTGAAGAGGAAAACAACAACAAAATTGAAAGAGAGATTATTTCCATGATTTTAGAAAAAGAATATCAATTGAATATTATCGTCAGTGATCAAAATAGTTGCTCCAAATTAAGTAATAGTAAAAATGCGAAGTGGCCAATTAATAGCTAAATTTATGATGGTAATCCAAAATACGGAGCATCATGTTTGCATCTTTCTGATGATAGTTTCTATCTACTGTTCTGGGTATTTTTTTTTCCTAATAATCAAGGTATAGATTTATCAATCTAAAACTAAAAATGCACGCCCCTTCACTAAGTAATTGAAACGCATGCTTATGTGTTGGCAGTGTTTTTATTATAAATTCAAACTCAATCAAACGCTGCAAACCAATGATATTGACAATCTTGCGCGTCTGCGTCGACGCGCTGTTTTGCGTGTAGAGATGAATACTTTGGAGGGGCGTGCATTTTTGACCTGTACGCACTGTAACAAAGCTACAGGAGTATAATAACATTTTTCTCTCTCACGACCCGGACGAACCAGGGCGCTCCAGTGGCAACTCAAATGTTAAAATATCCTTAGTAATATTTAGAATAAATAGCTATAACTTACTAGTTCTGATGTCGAAGTCACCATCGCCTTGAACCTCTATGAAAAGCAGCTTGCCATTCATGTCATATTGCCCAACTCCATGCAAGGGGCACTGTACTTCTAGCTTTATATTCAGATCATTCCGCCTAGATATATAAAATAAATCCATCATCATTGGCCCTTGCATCTTTTACAGATGTTTGTTTATGTACGTGGTGTACACCTCTGTTGATGGCTGTTTAAACAAATCCTCGATCGGACTAGAGCAGACGAATTTCGCGGGAGAACTTGATCGAGCATTGCCGCTGTTGCGCCGTTTATTTGTATTTGACGTACTATCATGTTTGTTGTACACGGTTATTAAATTGTCTAAATTTGTTTTTAAGAAATGTTGTATTTATTCTTATCTTTGCGTGAAATTATTGGTGTAACTTTAGATTGGTTCATCAATACCCATCTTCCATACTACTTTTAATCTCACTGCTGGTTATGTTATGTTTCCCCGTTGCTACAAACTCTTCGATCTTGGTTTTTTTTTTTGGACTAGTTACTTTCACGCATTTCATTTGCTTTATAGAGTCTATTATCAATAGTTTTTATGATGTCTTTATGTCATTTGTAACACTTATTATTAACCACTTTCAAATTTAATATCTAAGAATCAGCCATTGAACGATAAGTATTCCAAAACGTTGTTAGCTCTCTCTCTAATATCGTATCATATTATTTTCTATTCTTCCCTTTCTGTAATATTCACAATTTTAATAAATTTTCGTTTCGCTTTGATGTGCTTGTTATGATAACAAAAAATTCTTATATCGTTATCCTGAGGACTTAGCAAGAACATTCTCGATAGTTTTACTTACTTTTACGTTCGAGATGAAACGTCGAATGAAGGTTCGTGCTTTCATTTTATACGACTTACATGTTCATGACATCGAGGATTCGATACGTGCGAGTTCTGATTTTATTCGTGCTAGCAATATTTAGCAATTAAGTTGTATAAAACGGTAGCATTATTGTGTCACTTGACGTTCGGTTTCGAATGCAAGAGTAAGTAAAACTATCGAGAATGTTCGTGCTAGGCTCTCTGTATGTATCTTTTATGGTTGAACACGCCATACGTAACGTAAATTACATCTATCATTTTCTTTCGAGCTTTTAATGTTGTCTTAACATTGCCTTTACTTATTGGGAAGACATAGGACTTAACGTTCATACGTTTCCTTGTACGTCCCAGTTCGTTTTGTCTGTAGCGTCGTATACTTTAATAGGACTCCTATGGTGATGAGATATTGTTGCGCCATCTCTAGTGTCATTTTGTACGTTGTTCCTTATTTATTTTGCTTGCGACGTGACTGTGTGATGGGATATTTTTTTAACAGGATAACTTTATTAAAACGTATTACACATGCGACATGCACAGATTAACTTATACTCCTAGTTTATTTATGACTAGCTGTTTTCAAGACTTCCACCTTAGATTTTCTTAACATGGCCCTATCGAAAATTCCGAGTTTAGGGTATATCTACTAATTCTAAACTACCTCCGTGCTAAAAATATCATCTTTGTACGTCCCGCGCTTTTCGAGTTTTCCTGTTTAGGGGAGCTTTCCCTTTTATCTGTTTAGATTACCACAACCAAATATTTCATCAACATTAAATTACATAGACATATTAGAATGAAAAAAACTTCTTATGTCTCGTTTATAAAAGACTAGTTTTGGCCGCGACTTCGTCCGCGTAAAATTAGGTAAGAAAATTGGTTCAATTTTAGCGTAATGATATATACTCTATAACCTTCACGCCGATCTTATGTGAGAAAGAGGTCCTGGTACCCGGATGCGACGGCCCAATGCGGCTACAAGCGTCGCGCTTCCTCTAATTAAAAAATACTTTACATTACACTGTGTAATAGGGGGATAAATAAACTTTCTTAGTCCTTATAACTATTTTAATCTGCCAGTGAAAATCCCGTCAAAATCAGTCCAGCGGTTCCCAAGGTTGACCGGAACAAACAGACACAGACAAAAAAAATTGTGTTTTCAATATCGGATATATAGACATATGCAATTAGTGAAATAATTTAATTTTGACGCTCCAAACAGACACTTCGATTTTATATATACGCATATATTAAACAGCCAAAATTCGTTGTTTTTCTGCATATCTTCTGATGCTAAAATGTTACTGTAACCAAAAGAAGTTCAGCTAACTTTAGGCATATCAGACCAATTTCTGTAGTCTTTGATGAACTCTTTACGAAGTTATCTATTCTTTCTTTTGTTACAATAATAAAAAAAAATCGCCATTTCATGTTTTATTGTGTAATGAAGTAATTAACAAAACTAATTAACAGATATTCTTTAAACTTTAAATCTACGTACAAAATCGATCAAATCTCATATAAATTTACTTATTGTATAAAATTAGTTATTCGAGTCACTGAACTGGGGAAAAGCATTCGTGAATTCCATAAAAATTATATTTAATTCTTCTTGTGATACTGGTACTATTTTATGTAACGATAAATCTACTAATGTATTGTCAATAAGACGTAGATTTCCTCTAATCACTCTCAATTTTGACTCTTCTTCGCATGTTGATAAACTAGACGTGACAAACTTCTGCGTGTCGTTAAGTGGTGTCAATTTTTTCTTTGGCACAGATACTGTAGGTGGTATGCTTAAAATATCAATAGCTACCTTATGTAGAACTTGAATTTTATGTAATCCATTCCACCACACTATGGGGCTAATTTCTTGTAACGTATCTGTATACCGAATGCGTCCATAGACTAAAGAGGCTATAGTGTCATATACAACTAAACATTTATTCACTACTGCTCTATCAAGGTGTACAAAAGCTGGGTAGTCAAACAGAAATTGAAGACCAATAGAAATATTACTTATGGAAAGCGATTTACCGTTATATTTAGGGTCTAAAATGTTTGCTGCGTAATGAATAGGGGACATAGCGGAATAACATCTGTATTTAATAATTTTGTGACAAATCCAAAATGCTTCTTTTGAAATCCCATTATTTAACAGCTTCTTCGTTATTTCTTCTTCAATGCTACTAAACACCGCTGGAACGTCAGATAAAAAAGCACTACAGCTTTCCAATTTTTCAATCTTACATTTTATAAACGTTAATATATTTAAAATTTCTGTTACTGTTTCCCATATTTCTTTGCTTGAAATTGTATTTTTTAAATGTTCATCAAAGTTCAATTCTGTAGCATTGACTGTCACTTCCAAAGCTTCTCTGTTACTCAAAAATGAGCGTGTCAAGACACGCTTATATAGAAGGGTTTCGTATCTGATACGCTATAAACGTATTTGTTAAATAACTTCAAAATTTCTTGTCCGATTTCGTTCAAAATAATGTTCCCTAATGAGTTTTCAGCACTTTCTATCAAAATGGAAAATTTCAAGTCTCTACGTTTAATAGTTTGGAAATGCTTGTGAGGCGGACCATCTTACAGACAGACAGACGGACGGACGGACAGAGCGAATTTATAAGGGTTCCTTGTCTGCTTCCTTGTCCTACGGAGCCCTAAAAAGTCCTATGTATTTAATAGTTTCGACATGACCAGTTATTCGTTTTATCATCTTCAAGTTAGAAAGGAACTTAAGATTATAATGTAAGACGTTACACAACTGTTTTATTTCGTAATAACTATACGTAATTATGTCATTAAATTTAAACAGTTATAAATTAAAATTTCTAATACAATTTAAGATATCGTACCGCCGCGCTATTGTATGTTAAGTTTTTGAATTAGACGGTGAACGTATAAATGGGAGGAAAGCGGAAGCGGAGGCGTGCTTGGCATAGACTATTGGATATACTGGCATAGACTATTGAATATTCGCATAGACTATTGGATATACTGGCATATACACTTGGATATGGTAAATTAGAAAATTTTTTATTTCATTTTCGTCGTCACAGTCAATATCAAAATTCGATAGGGGTCCAAAGGGTTCATCGATCGAAATCTTCGATAGGTCGTCGAATATATGCTGATCCTATACTGTCCTCCTAAAGAGCCCTAATAACTCTACTTATCAGCTGAAATACAACATTAAGCTAATACAAATTTTTGTCTGTGGTTTTCTGAAAGTATAAGGAAGATTTCTTATCTTTTATGTTATTATGAATCATGTATTTTGCGATTATTAGAACTTTTGCACGTTTGACTTTAGTAATATTTAGAAGTTTATCACCTTTTACATAGACTACTGGAAAGGTTTTTATTACTTTTTAAATTAAATATAGTATTATGTTAATGCTCGCTAATGCATTTTCAATTACATACACGGCTTACCCGTTTGTCTTTTGTAACAAAATGCTTGTTCGCTAGCTCTACCGCTAGATCACCCGCTTCCGCCTCAATAGCGTGAATAGGAATGATGTACACAATAGTCGCTGGTTCTACACCTTCCCACGTGATCATTTCAATAAAAACAAGATAACAACGCGGAAATGAATTTCAAAGATGGCGATTCAATTTGATTTAAAAGAAATCGCATGGAAATTTCACTTGTTGACGATTATTATGGGTTATTACGAAAGATGTTGGCGAATTAAGACGTTTCAATGTAAAAATCAATGACAAGAAGGAAAATCTGTACATATACACAAAACTGAATGTTTGTGTATGTTTGTATGGTCAATCTAATAGATGTTCATGAGCGTCGATAGTTACTTGTATACAACTCCGACGTCTGCCTGTTTGCCTATTTTCGTATAAAATAATTTGCAATGCTTACTTATGATTATTAAGCGCAAATAGAGAGAAATTTTAGAAAGAAAAAAAAAACAACTTTACAAACAAAGCCACTATAAATTCCGTACAATTTTGTGCGCGGGCGAATCGATCATTTTTAAATAGTGCAAAAAATAAAGCTCCTATCTGGCGGCGTTGATAGCGCTTTGATCGGCCGCCCGTAGAATATTGCCCTTGGAATTTTTACGTCAAAAATAATGGCCTTTCGGAGTCCCTCATGGGAATAAATTCGGTCAAAAGCGAGCCGGATATGCGCACGGTTGATTCTGTATATTTAGCGATTCAATAATACATAGAAGTATACTATATCTGTCTCATCAACTCAGTTCGTATATTCCGTCATTACATAAGTTAGGTATAAAGGTTAGAAAACGATTATCTCATTAATATAAAAAATCCAGTTTCACTATGTATGTTCCAAGTAAACTCACCAAGTCAATCGATATTCGCATATGTTGGCATTTATGTGTAATTTGATATAACTTCTGAGATAGAATTGTTTATTCTTTTTTTTCAATCCCTCAAACCCAACTAACTACTCGTGTCCGGGTCTGCTAGTGTTGACATAAAGTTCTACGACAGTTATTATGCCATCCTTGACAACCCCCAAAAAATTATCAATTATATGAGTCCTGGACTGCTAATGTCAGCACATCATCTTTACCGTTGAGTTATTAAGGGATAAGACCATCTTTTATATTATTACTATTAATAGTTTTCATACTATCATTTATACTCAACGAAATAACAATGTCGTGATCACACGTTCCCATTTCCTCATAATCAATTCACGCGCACTGGTATGCACAAGATCGCATCATTAGTTATAAATTCATGACTACACAAGGCATTGAATAGTGCAATTATAATAATAGCGTGTCTTGTCCGAACATGTTATACAACGTTGCACACTATAGAACTAATCAGTGGATAAGCTAATTAATTACAACCTACCTCAAAGGGGATCCTTTGGCGGTTGCAATTCCGAAATTAACTTGCTTGTATCTGCACGCACGTGATAGGGCACAATCGCTCGTCTTGTCGATATTGTTATTAGTGAAGGAAGCTTCATTCACCTCGATGTTCCTCGCTATGCTGTTGCTCGGTTGTGTCTGAATCTGGAAATTTGTTTTAAATTAACCGACGAATTCGTTTGTACAACTGTAACGATGCTAAAGCACAAAACAATTCGATGGTTCAATAGGTTTGTGCTTTAGTATCGTTACTAGAGTACCGAAACAATGCGATAGTTAAATTGTTATGTACTTTATACTAACTACACTTCAGTATGAAACAATTCGATTCAATCCTTTGTTATTTTACGATTAATTTCTGCTTCTATCTCTTATAATTAAAAATCGATGCTCGCATGTATATTTGCTACAGATTTCATACCATTAAAATCTATTATCAGGCTATCTTTAGCGGTTAAACTTGTTGAATTTCTTAGACCGACGACCATCATCGCTAAGTTAAGTAGCTCTTACCGCGGCCGGAGCATAGGGGGTCGGCTCGATTCTCTGGCTAGGATTTTTTTACCTAATTTTACGCGGACGAAGCCGCGGGCACAGCTAGTCTATCGATAAAACTGTGTCATTAGACTTAATTGAGGTAATATATATATTTGTATTGTAATTTATTGATAATTGTGCATGCAACTTCCTCATTCTACGCAAATGTGTAACTCATTACACGCTATACAAAATACAAAGGTTGGTACTGACTGATGATCCATTTCGAAAGTGATGTTCAGCAAAAATATTACTTCCCATATAAGCTTCTCAGTTGGTAAAACAATGTAGGACTCGATAATGCAAGGAGTGGTATGGTCGTCTTGATATTGTTGTTCAGAAGGTGTTTGTATAGTCGACCCCGGAATTGGTTTTCCACGCTAAGGTCGAATGTCGTTTGCACCTCAATTAGTTAAAAGGCTCATTTTTGCTTGTTATTATGCATTATATTAATTTCTAATAATAACCCTTACAGTTTTATATGACAGATATTGTCGTGTCCAATCCCGTTGCGTTTCCGTTCCATTTCTTTGCGATTTCGCTTTGCCATACCCTTTTTATTATACAAACCTTGGACCTAACAGTAACGAATACAATAAACAAGAAATTATCCAATTTGGTGCAGTCGTTCGGAAGTTATGCAAGTGCATACATTTCAGTGACTCATTTTTATTTGCGACTATAAATCGAGATATAAGCTTTCCTATCTTTCAAGTTGGATCAACTTGCACACGGTGTGCAAATTTGATTAAAATCGGTTTAGTAGTTTAGGAGCCCATCACGGACAAAGAACATGACGTGTAATTTATATATATTAAGATAATATAAGATTAGTAGATAGAAGGTAGATTAGAACTTGGGAATATGTGTTCAAAACAGACAATCCGTTCTGAACTTACTTGAGATGTTTCGATCCAAAACTTTGTTTGGTTAACGTTTGAAAACTTACAGTTTAGATACTATGATGTTGTTATAGTGATTCAGAGTTTATAATACCCTTTTGAAAACGTATTTTATTGTATCTTCAGTTGATGTTTTCATTATAATTCGATACTTCCCACGTAAATTGTTGTAACCCCAAATTCACAACTTGTCAGTAGAGCGTTACAAACAAGGAAATTGAAATAAAATCGTCATTATGTAACACATTTGTATATTCAATAATGACGATTACATTATTGTGTACAATAAAATATTAAAACGTGACTGTTATATTACAATTTAGTAGTTTGTAACGCTCTAATGTAAAGTTGGGAATTTTGGGTTACAACAACTTAAGTGGGAGGTATCCATATATAAGCTACCTCTCAAATTTGTTCACTAGTAAGCGTCTCTTTCCTTTTTCCATACATTACCAGGAGATGAACAAATCGAATAGATAGTTGTTTTATGCGTCTACAGAGATAGATAATATAATATACACCCAGACTCGAGGTGGGAATCGAACCCACGACCCCCGGAGCAGAAGGCAGGGTCACTGCCCACTGCGCCAACGGCCAGCAAATTTACATTGTGTATATGTCAACTGAAGCTTACTCTTTTTGAGAAATAAAGTGACCTATAATTTTTTATCTGTGTTTTATTAAACCGATTGCAGTGCGAAGACAAAGTTTATTCGCCCGGGTTTCTTTGTCCCTCATTGTTCCTATTAAAGCAGTATTGTTTGAGCCGATTACACAGAAGTTACGGCCTTGACTCACTTCCATGCCTTGTAATGTTTGACAATACAACAACAATCCTAATTTATTAAGTCTTCAGCCATCTTGTTTTATTGTTCCTCTTTTGTTTTCCTTTAATTTTAATATTAAATTTTACGACAATGAATTTTCCTGTTATAAAAGAAATGTAAACAAAAAACGAACAATTGTATTATGTACGTATAATATACACAAATCTAGTCTAATAAAAAAGATTTTAATACATAACTTTCTTTGCATTTATTAAATATAAAATTTATCCTAGGCCAACCAATAAAATGTATTAATGCTCGGCAATAAAGTTTTTAATTTATACATGAAAAACTTTATTAACCAACATACATATTTGTGCCATAGACAACTGTTACTTATTTGAAGAAAGCAAATAATAAATGAAATGTAGAAAAACAAAATCTCAACGACAGAGTACGAAATTTTAAAATGCGGAATGAACCACTTGTTAATTGTAGCCATAAATTAAAACCAAATTTGAGCTGTGTATTTTTATTTCACTTTTCGCGCGGTTTGCTGCAGGTTCCGTGGAAGCGGCGCGAAAACGATTATTTATCGGGCTTATGAAAATTAAATATTGCAAGCGGAAATTTTATAAAGCACCGCGTAAAGCGATCCTTTTAAAAATTTAAACTTCATTTTCGCTATTTGCGTAGCGAGAATTCAAATTTCAATATATTATTGTGTAGGTTTGTTGTGTAAGAATATTTAGGTATATCCAATGATGTTATGTAACATTTGAGCGTTTGAAATCCTTTAAGTTGCCAACTTAGGCGGTGATAGCGCAAAAAACAACAGATTGGTAAAGTCAGTTGTTTTGTGGCTTCCACGGAAGATTAATCCTACAACATTCAAAATTAAAAAATAAGGTCGATTAAGCACCGACATGTGTATTATTGCTAACTACTATTTAGTTTCTATTTGGATATTGTATTCATTGTTAAGTGTACTTTTTAACAATTGGTAAACGGGTAGGCGTCTCGCTAATGCATTTATTTTCTTTAAAAAAAATCTTTTATTACATGCACAAAACTATATCTGCATACCTACATAAAAAACAATTGTTGTTCATTAGTCTCGTTAAAACTTAGAAACGGTTGGACAAATTTGAGTGCTTTTTATGGACCTGTTTAAGAACTCATAATGACATTCTTTTTTTTTTATATTACAAGGGGGCAGACGAGCAGACAGTTACGTAATTTTGCATATAGTACCTATTCCTCCATTTTCTTCTCGACTTCTTAATTTTTCGGCTTCCAAGGCTTCACTTTGCTTTTGCATACGTTTGAACAAATCATACAGGCCTTTAGGCACAACTCTTTCAGCAACGCTTTCTACTACACTTTCCACGACGCTACCAGCAAAACCAAATATGACTGACAAAGCATCCGTCTTTGGTGCTGGTGTTGGGACTATATCTTTCGAATCATAATAATCTTCTGGAACCTCTGATATATCTTCTGTGTCTAGCTCTGTGAAAATTGGTACTTCGTCGTTTATTTCTGTACTTTGATCGTCATCTCGATTGGAAATATCTCCAATGGTACTACTTACGTTTGTATTTATTGATTCATCTGTAGTACTTATATTTATTGAGTCTTCTGTACTGTATGTACTTACATTACTACTATCATAATTTTCCGTTACTATATCTGTAACCTCATTTATATTTGAAGTTGAATTATTTAAATCGCGTTGATTTATATCCGTAGTAACTGTTTCATTTACATAATTTTCAATCGTTGTCTCTTTTATGTTAGGAAATTTTGTTGTCATTTCATAGAAAATTGTAGTCCAATTATAATCTTCAGATGATTCTGTAGATGCTGGAAGTATTACTGTCTGATTGATAATAACATCACCTACCACTTTTTGAGTTGTGGATAAAGGAATAACTGTTAAATCAGGCTCTCTTGTGCTTTCTGCTATGCTTACTGAAACGCTTTCTGTTGTACTTAATAGTTCTAATGGAATAACACTGAGTTCTGTTGTTTTGTCTTCTGTTCCTGATACTGGGTCTACGCTAAATATAGTGCTACTAGCTTCTTCACTTTTATTTGAAAGAAGTTCTCTAGTTTTTACCTCTTCAACAGCATTTTCTTTTACGACAGTATATCTGTACGATTCTCTTTTTAAATCATTCGTTTTCCAAGGAAGAACTTCATACCTCTTATCGTATTTAACTGAATAAGCATCTACAAAGTCTATTATATCGTTATCTATGTCATCACTATAACCATCATTTAATTTTTTAACATCAAAAGCTTTACAAGACACTAGTGTTACATAGCTTAGAAATAGAATTGTAGAACTATTGAAATTAACCATCATTTTTCGTCGCACTCTATGGTACATGTTGATTCATCCATCTGTAACAAATAAGAAATACATACGTTGATATAACTTTTGCAAGATACACTTTTTTCTAATGTGTGGTAGGTCAGTATTTAATTCAAGCACACACCTCCACAAATTAATTGACCGATACAAGCTAAAAGCGGTGTCTTTGAACTGAATCGTTATTAGGGCGTATGATTTCATCATATAATTTCAGCTCTGTCGGATATCTCAGCAAAAATTCAATTTTAATTAGCAATAATGGAATTTTAATTTTGCTAGCTTTTATAAAGTATTTCATTTGACCGCGTCCGCAATACCATACTGCCTTCCATCCCCCTAAGCATTTCCAAACTATTAGTCTTAGAGACTTAAAATTTTCCATGTTGATAAAACATGCTAAAAATCATTAGGAAAATTATTCTGAACGAAATCGGACAACAACTTTTGAAGTTATTTAACAAATACGTTTATAGCGTACCCTTCTATATAAGCGTGTCTTGATACACTTTTGGCCATTTTTATTTATTTTCGTATAGAATTAAAGAGCTTCACATCCAAAGAGCCGCATGTGACCCGCGAGCCGCAGGTTGCGGACCTCTGACCTAGACAGTTTGCAATGTTACAAGAATTTAGTTTATTACTACATATTATGTAGAATTGATTTTGGAATATAAGTCTATCATTTCCAAATTGCTATCTCTTTAAAGTATATATTTTCCGTACATAGCAAAATAATTTGTGACTGTGTTTCTGAATTAATAAAAAATTGTACTACTTATCCGATTTTAATGGGACTCTGATTGGAAATGATTATAAGGTATATTCTATCTTCTTCCTAGTGTTATCCCGGTTAAAGACCAGGGTCCGCTTAGATTGTAGAGGATGTGGCTGTGGGGCGAGTTAAGATAACCGATTGCCTTCTGTCATCCTCGGAACCCCCACGATCTCTACAACTTCACGACTAATTTCACAAAGTGACTAATCAGGTCCCAGTGTTTTAAGTGCATTCCGAAACACGGAGGATGTCGGATATCCAATATAAACCAGTGCTAGAATGGGTCTCCCATCTATAACCCGGTCGCAGCAAGAGCCACTTAACCTAGCGATCGACGATCAAATGTCGATTGGGCCACGACCTACTCATCATCATAAGGTCTATTCCATATATAGGTCTTATATATGATTTGGTACATGCTTAATACAATATAAATTACTAAGACCACGCGGATAGACTCGTGGGCATAGCTAGTCAATTCTCTTAATAAAAATGACTTTATTAATGATATTTATCGTTAATCTAATTAACTGTGATATTTTAGTAACCAATGTTTTATTTATTTAATTAATTATTCAAATTTCCGACTTAGAATATCTATTAAAATAATTTAGATATTTCATATAACATTTAAATTATTATAATATTTATTAAGACTTATTGTATCTCTAGTTCTAGATATTATGTAATTAAATAATATAACGTTAGATATTAAATAGGTTTTTCTTAATTAGGTATGCTTAATACATATCTTGAAATATTAAAAATGTTTGTAAAGTATGAATTAATAAAAAATTGTACATCTATATTTCTAAAAGCGTAAGGTCATCTGACAAGAAATCTCGAAAACTGCGGGACGTACAATGATGTAATTTGCCAAGAAGGTGGGCACAGTTAGTAGCCATCCGCTAATAACGGTTTTTCGATTAAGAAAAGAAGTCGCGGGAAAGAGCTAGTATCATAATATTATGTTCATTTTCATAAATAAATAGTATGGGAAATATAATTATATTTGAAACTTATTTTGGAATAATAAAAGTAGCTGGCAATGGATTCCATAAAGATGCTATACAGTTAGAAACGTGTAAAAATCCTTGGGGGATTCGAGGCGTCAGTAAATTATTACTATGACAGCGTCTTCGGAAACTCTAAATGGTTCTCAACCAATATACTTAGTGAATTAAATTTAAGTTGACTGTATTTTTGTAAAATAAGCCCTACTGGGTCCTAAATCGTGTCTAGAGCACTTGCCGATAGACGTGACGTGAAATACAGCTACCAGGATGACAAAGGATAAGAAGGCAGCAGTATAGATAAAAAAAACACACTGACCTGCAAGTATCCTACGCGGGCTGGCTGAGATGGTGTCCGGTGGCGACGCGTTGCGGTAAGCGATTGCTTTCACTGCCGCGAGAGTGAAAGCATGGTGACTCGTATGAGAGCCAAGGGCGAATAGGACAATGATCTCCTGGTCGGCGCGTACGATGATACTTGATAGCTAATGTTATCAACGGCAGCCATGTTGCAAGTGCCTAGGACTGGGAAGAATAAAGATAAGAGACCATCGACAAGTGCGTTTAGAGAGGATTTAGTAAATGTAATTCAAACCCAACACCACGAAATAATACGTTGTTCTAGAATCTTTTATCATTAATAACTAAAGCCTGTCCACCGTTAAGTAACAGTTAATTAAACATATGCCAATCGATTGCTTTGCTCAGTACCAAAATCACTTTAAAGAAAAGAAATTGATATAAGAGTAAAATAGCTTGTATTGAAAGAATATAAGCTATACTTTCATTTATTACTTAGAGTTCAGAAATAATGCTCGGAGTTAGTGCGATTAGACTCTGTGAACAACTGCTGTCCAATCGCTATACAAACGCACCGATAAAACTGTGCAGTTTAATCGACAACGATTTTCATACAGACGTACCGATATAACTGCGCAGTTTAAGCTGCATAGTTTTTTCGCAACGATTTATCGATATTAGTGTAGCGGCTGTAGGGCAGCGATTTGGAATGTCTTCAAATCTGTTTCACCTGTTAAAGTATTAACGAACTGATTACAACTTAAATCACGATACAACAAAACTACCGACAGACCTTAATTTTATTGAAATGTATGTCGTGACACATAAAATATTATACATTGTGCCATTTCTACTTTGTACATTTATATTATTTATTTTTTATGTATCAGTTTATACGATAAAGCAAACTGCAAAAGAAGCCTCGTATTTACAGCAATTAAAATGTTATTTATTACGCATGAAAAGACCGTTAGTCGTATTTAAAAACATAAATCTGCTGAATTTGTAGTTAAATACTGGTGCTGCAGCTGAAAACTAGAACATTTTACCTCTCATAGCGTTCCTAATGATATCAGCATTTGCTCACATCCAGTAATTGAGGTAATATTGCAATTCTCGCAAAGGCTTTTAGCGGGAAATATAATTATAAATTTTTTGTATTAAAATCCTCAGTGTTTTTAAGTTTGCAAATTTAAAATTTACTTCTCCGTCGCTGTTTAATGTCGTTATTACTTTTATGATTATTTTAAATAAAAGAAACAAAGAAACTGTCGCAAAAGATCATCACAATGTAGGAAAAAATGAATTCTATTTCTGTGTGTTGCTATTTGCAGGCATCGTTAAGGATTATGTCATTAATCAAGCGAACGCTGCTGGTGTCGAGTTGACTTAGCCAACAAATTTGTTACGTTTGCTGGTTGACTTCCATTTTTCTTTATCTTTATCCTTAAGAATGCTAATAAAATATTAATACAACAAAGTATACCTTATTGATTCTCAAACAATTTCTTGATTCAATTGATATGTTTATATGATTTTCTAATAAATATGTTGAGACATAATAATAATGTTGAGAATAAAAGTTCAATATTATCTTTGTAGGTTTTAGATCCGGATTAAGCCAACCGCATCTATGCTAACGTATATTTAGAAAAAAATGCTTCTTATCTTCAAAAATCATAGGTTTATACTTGTCTATCCCATTATTCATTTGTCTGATTATTGTAAATGGAAAAACGTACAAATTTCTATCGGATTTTATTAGCTTAGTTATATAAAGATCCGCCCTGTCCAATAAGTTACCACTTTGCAATGCTAACGGTCATGCCATTAATCAAAAGTTATTTCTTCTGTACGTATGATTCTTTGTGTCCTAGCGTTATTTTATTTATGTTTACTTTTCTATCTTCATTTATAGTTTTGCGCACATCAGTAGAATTCTCCATCAATAGTCACGAGTGATTATTGCGGGGAGGCGTTTCTATCGGATTTTGTTAGTGAAATATAAAGACCTGCCCCGGCAGGTTGCCATTTGCAGTCGTCGCTAACGATCATGCCATTAATCAAACAGACGCTGCTGTCGCATTGTTGAACCAACAAAGCCGTCCTATTATACAAATTATGCTATATATCGTTCTTCATTTATTTTGGGAACTGTTTCAGTTGTTGGACGTAAATGTAGTGTTTAAAGTATTGTTATTTTTATTATAACAGCTTTTTTGTGTGATTTATAATGATGGGTGGTACGTTCATTTAATAACAACAACCATTTTACAAATCGTCTTTGAAGATGAACCGGATTTGGACTTAAACGTACGTTGAAAGCTGTACTATCCTGTGCTCTAAATATCTTTGTATTGCAAAAATTATTGGTAATACATGTGATGTTAATTTCATTCAGTCCCATTTACAATATTTTTGCTAATTTCTAGTTGCAGTATTAGTGGTTTAGTAAACGCGTTTCAAAAATTAGAGACATTTTCTATATTAATAAAAATTCATAGGACGCATTATTAATAAATAATAATAATAATAAATATGTTTATTAAAGGTAAATACCCAATATAAAAATATAAAAACAAATAAGTATTATCTCTTTATAAATCTCTTTGTCTATTAAATCTTAAAAATTAAAAATAAATCTAACGCTGTCTTTATAAGATAAGTTTTAGAAACTTGAAATGGCAAAGGATCACCAAATTCTACCAAAATGGTTATCAATGGAATATTATACAAGTTCGCTAAAAGGAAATCTCAGCCACTATGCGCTTATTTACGATTTACATTGCTAACGATTCCCATTTATCATAAAGACATTGCTAATGCTTTGTCGAATGACAAAACAATGCCGTCTTATTATACAAATGGTGCTTTCTTGGCAAAAACGATCACAGCTGTCGCGAAATGGTAATCTTAGGCGAAAAATATATTTCGCGTGCTGCTCATTTTATAAGTAAAAAAAAAACTTTTAAGTATAGCATGGATCTTTGGCTCTTAAAACTTGCCTCTATAACTATACTTAAAAAAAACCCAAAGCTCTATAATTATACAAGTATTTTTTATAAAGTTTTTAGTTTTTTTATTATACTTTTAACATAAAGTTTTTGTGCATTTCAAAGCTGTACGTGTTTCTGTAATCATCGTATATAGACTAACTCTGTATACTGCTCTTGGGAAGTCTTTTTTTTCTCAATGTATATAATTATGCTTCCAATCACAATAATATATATTATGTCTTTATATATAAAATGTATTAATGCTTGGAAGCAAAATTCTCTACCATAAGCATAATCAATGTAAAGTCAATGGTCCACATTGACTTTACATTATACAGTTAATACACTTAATAAGCTTATAGTCCAGTCATCTAATCATTTCACCGAAGAATCTAACGCAACCAGCTGAATTTTTTTGTATACACCTACATTTTTCTTTTAAAAATTTTATCTCAAAAGTCGCAATTATTGCGGGCTTATTGGTTACAGTTATTGCGGGTTTAGATTTTTAAGGTCCAAGGTTACTAGAATCAGTTTTTCGCAATTTTCAGCTAAATGTCTTATGATAAAGTACTTTATTTACTACTACTATACAAATACTTTATTTCCTAAGAGCCACCGTTTTTGAGAAATAACGATCAAAAAGTTGTAATTTTTACATGTAAATAGAATTACAGTATCTATTCGTAACTTCGAATTTTTTTTTTTCCTTATTGTATATGGCTATATATAACAAAAATACAAGATAACACATTTGTGTCTTTCTGTGTGTCCGCTTTTTGTTTGTTTTTTCATTCGTGTTTTCTCCAATCCGGACTGCCATTTTGACAGAACTTTCACTGGCAGTAGCTAATGTTACAAGAATAATATAGGCAAATTTTCTTTTAGAGAAGTAATTACAGTTCCCCGCGATCTGCAATATTCTTCTTCCTGGCGTCATCCCGGTTAAATACATGGGTCATCTTACATTGTAGAGGATATGGCTATGGAGCAAGTTAAGAGGAATGATTGCCATCTGACGTCATCCTCGGAACCCCTATGATCTCTACAACTTTACGACCAATATCATAAAGTAACATTAACCACGATCTGCGATATTAAGTATTTTAATTATCATTGCTCCCGTCTCCAGTTAATCTACAAGTATTATGTCCTTCTCAATATATCTCATTATCCTTGGAAGCATAATTTTCCGCAACCACGATGATCGCTTGGTAATTAAAGTTGTTTCACTCCTGCCAAAGTTTCGAGATCATCCAAATCCGTCTTAAGCCTCGTTTATTATTCAACGTCATACTCCCATTGATCCTCAGATTAGAATTTAGCGCCCGGGTAATTTATTCTAGCCTACTGGAGCTAATCCTATCAAAAAATAAATTTGATTCCTCTATCTGCATTTCTGTTACTCTCTTCTTCTTCTTAGAGTTATCCCGATTAAATACCAGGGTCCGCTTAGATTGTAGAAGATGCGGCTGTGGGGCGAGTTAAGATAACCGATTGCCAACTGACCTCATCCTCGGAACCACCACGATTTTTACAACCTTACGAGTACTATCACAAAGTGATATTAATCGAGTACCACTGTTTTACGTGCCTTCCGAAACACGGAGGAGTTCGAATTCCAAATATAAATTAGTGCTAGAATGGGTCACCCATCTATCACCCAGTCGCAACAGGAGCCACTTAACCTAGCGATCGACTCAAATGCCTGATTAGACCACGACCTTCTCAATCTGCGTTTTTGTTACTATAAATTTTTAACAGTTATGATTTTTATACCTTCAGTTTAAGAATCCAATCAGCAATGTTAAGTATTTTCATTATTTTTGCTCCTGCCTCCACTTAATCTTAAAGTACTATATGCTTATACGTTTTCAGTTTATTTCCTTCTCGATATATCTCATTATTCTTGGACGCATAATTCTCCGCTACCACAATGATCGCTTGGTAATTAAAGTTGTTTCACTCCTGGCAAAGTTTCCAAATCATTCAAATTCGCCTTAATCCTCGTTTATTATTCAACGTCATAGCCCCATTGATCTGTAGATTAGAATTTAACGCTCGAGTAATTTACTGTAGACTACTGGTGCTAATCCAACCAAGGAATAAATTTGATGTGTCTATGTGACATTTTGAAATAATATATTGTGACTTCCACTTTAAATCATATCAAGAATTTTTTATACTCTATCTATCTATGTACTCACTTGTTCACTACGGACTTCGTTTGATACTTTTGACCCTGGTTAGCCTTGACAATATACAATAAAAACTATACGTAAAAAAAAAAAAACAATTAAACATTTTGAGGAGGTCGTGGCCTAATCAGTGGTCGGCATTTGAGTCGATCACTAAGTTAAGTTGCTCTGGCTACAACCGGGTGATATATATAATAAAATAAAACTTTATAGACTTCAAGGACAAAAATGTACAAACACTTTGAGCTATGTCTGGCTCCGGTATTAGCCAAACAATTTCCAAGATTTTTACGTTAAAAGTGATACTGGCCAAATATTTTATGAAATGATAATTTTAATAAGGTCTAATAAAAACGTCCTCTATTTAAAGTATTCTAAAATATGGAACAAATTAAGGTTTTTACTACTTCTATGAAACTTTTCCACTGTTCCTTTCTTTCTTTCTTTTTAAGGTTTAAAACCCCTGAAATAAGGGGAATGAAATAAAACAAAAATAATTGATATCAGTCCAGCCGTTTTCGAGTTTTAGCGAGACTAACGAACAACGATTGATATTTTATGTATAGATTTTTATAGATACATGTTAGATAGATATGTATTTAAAAATATTATCCTTACCCCTAACCTTATAAACGCTTCTTGCTTTAGGAAAAAAAATATATATATCTCTTTACAAGAAATTGTTTTCTTGTAAAGAGCTATATTAAAGACTTGGCACCTTATCTAACTCAATGTACGAAACTCAATTCCTTTTTATTGAAGTATCTAATATATTCTTTTTTTAATTTCAGGTACCCATTTTACATAGCCCAACTTTACAAGAAGGATATCTACATACTTACCTGGCTCCGTTACACCATGTGGATACCCCTTTATCCGTTAGGCATGCTCTGCGAGTCCACAATAATCTTTTGTAACATACCCTACTTTGAAGAAACTCAAAATCTCTCAGTCTCTCTACCAAATGATTGGAATTTCGCTTTCCATATGCCCACATTCCAAAGAATCTATTTACTTATACTCACTTTCCCTGGAATCTTCTCTTTAATGAGTCACATGTACAAATTGAGAACTGCTAAGCTAAAACCTAACATTGTCATTAAGAAATCTAAATAAAAAAAAAATCGTTTCAGGTACCCATTTTACATTGCCCAACTCTACAAGAAGGATATCTACATACTTACCTGGCTCCGTTACACCATGTGGATACCCCTTTATCCAATGGGCGTTATGTGTGAAGCCATAGTGATCTTGCGTAACATACCCTACTTCGAAGAAACTCAGAAGTTCACAGTCTCCATGCCAAATGAGTGGAATTTTGCATTCCACATGCCAACTTTCCTCTGGACCTACTTACTCCTACTCACTTTCCCCGGACTGTACTTTGTTATGAGCCATATGCACAAACTGCGAACTGTAAAGCTGAGACCTAAGATTACCATTAAGAAATGTAAATAAATATGAAATAAGACAGAAAATTTGTCAATAAGTGACGACATATGTAACCATGCTTTTCAGATCCATCAATTATCCTAAAACTGTTAGCATTTTATAAGGGGGATATAGCGAATATACTTGATCTCTATCCACAAACCCCCAGACCCCACCTTTTTCATGTTCCTTTAATTGCAAATAACATTTATTTTGTGCCAAATAGCAACAACCGCAGTATCGTTGTTTTATAATGTACTAAGAATCTATTTTGTGCTTTTAATAATTATCAGAAGATATATTATATTTTGTGCAATTTTCTCTACTACTATTTGTATTTACTATGAACAATGTACAGTATTAGAAAAGTGTAATGAATAATTATGACAAAAATTTGAGATTTTGGGACAAGGGGCAAGAGAGGGCATCAAAATCTGTGTGACGTCACATGTTAATTTTTTTGACTAGGCCCTATAAGGTCCCACGGCTGGCCAAAGGCCTCTTCCCTCTTCAACCACACCTATAACGGGCTACTTGAATCCATTTCTTTCCTGCAAAAGCGCCCAAGTCATCTTTCCACTTCTTCCTCGGCCTACCTGGTCTTCGAAGAGCACTGCTGCTCTGCACTCCATGCTGTCGCAATATTGGCCCACCTATGCATGTCCATCCTTACCACATGCCCAGCCCATTCCCACTTTATTTAACTTTTCTGATTTCTACCCTATATCCATTACTCCAGTCCTGGAACGCAGGGTGATGTTGCGAACTCGGCCCGTTCTTCTAACACTTCAAATGCTCCGTTCCATGGTTCTTTGCCAAACATACTATATAAAACATTTGAAAGAATCTGTGATTTTCTTGAATATTTGACGTCACACCAAGAGGGAGGAGATATGGGAAATATCAATAACCTCAACCTGTGACGGGAGAGTGGTTAAAAAATCGTAAAATTCGTGTGACGTCTACGGATGGAATGACCCTATCCACGAATGTAAGAAGTTTTACTTTGACTACTAGACTGTTGCATAACATATAACAACCTGATCCACCAGCCATGCTCTTCTAGATAAAGTGGTAAGTCAAATGGTGTCAAGTGGTACGTGAAATATGGTGTGATGATAATTCAAGATGACTTCAAATCAAATAAAAATCAATAAATTGTGTCCAGTTTGCATAAATAAGAGCCGTATGTCAAGAATTCAATTGAAATAAAAATCATCTTTAATATTGATAATTAGCTGTCAGTTTTTCATTTGAGATAAAAATAATTGTTCAACAATGAAGTTAAGTTTAATCTGCCCAAGAGATATTACTTTTGCAACAATTAATTATTATTTAATACCGAATAATCTAGATATATAAACACTGTTCTTAAACATTTTTCAATATTGAATTGATGGTTGATGACAAAATGATATTGATTGCCTTCTTCTAGAAAGTCACTTAAGGTTAATTTGGGTACTTATAACAACAATAATTTGACATTTGACTTGTATGACGCGATTAAAAAAATATATTTAAAAAAAAGGTTGTTGGTGAAATAGCAATAGTTTTCTTTTTATTTATGCAATGGATTGGTGAATGTGTCTATATCTTTTGTATTACTTGCAATTGAATAAATTAAGTATGGTAGTGTTAAGCTGTAGAACTCGTAATATGGTCTTGAAATGTAAACTAATCCTACGAAAATAGTAATCCTTTGACGCTCCCACCGAATACTTTGGTAGTTTGTAAAAAAATTCTTTGGTACAGTTACTTTAATGTAAAAAAATATATATTGCATATTCTAATAGCACAGACTTAGTTCATCTATCAGATTATTTTATATTTTTCTCATTGTGTAACTAAGTTATTTTTAAAACTTCCTAAAATAAAACATCCAGCAATATGCGATAAAAATAATATCCTAGTAAATATGCTATTGAAAATTACTTACATTAGATATATAACACTATACGGTTGTTTCTTTCATACACACAGTAGTAAGAAAACGTTTTTATTTTTCTTGTAAAGATAGAATTTTTTTGGTTTTATTCGGTGGGGGCAACAACATGCTGCTACAACTTTCCACAGAGTATATTAAGTACAATATTTATCTTCACAAGTGTATTTTTAATTTTTTCTTTGTAATAGGTGTAAATAACCATTAAAGTTAAGTTTACATTTCATTATTTGAATTTGCAAGTAACCATGACATGGTGAAAGACTTTTTTGTCTCGCGATGGACAACATTATTTACATTTGTTGTATTTGAGTTTATATTTTTTATATTATGTTATGATGTTCTAGAAAATAAAGGGTCTTTTCTGATATTATCTGAGATTTATTAATCAATATCCTTGTAGCGGACGCTGGATGGACTAGAGAATGTATAATATGAAGATCGAATTCTGTGAATGGTTAATTATCTTTAATCATAAGAAACATTTGGATATTAGCACTAAAACAATCAGCATAATGATTCCAAAGCATATTTCAGTACATTCACATAATATCTAAGAGGGTGGCGTGTAAAAAAAATGGACCAAAATGGCTCCTGGAAACATTCAGAATCATAATCTGCATGCTTTTCTAAGTTTAATACCATGCACAGAATAAGAGGCCTCATATTATACATACTCAATTCCACCCAGCGCCTAAACTATTGAGATAAATAAAAGAAAACAAGATGGTTAAGATTTATACTTTATTTAAACAAAAGCAACTACAAGGTCTAAATAATTTTAATGAAATAAATTATTTATTATTTTTTTAACTTCAGTTTCTATTTTGGTATTACTCTCTGTTATTTGTTTTTACTCTTCTATCTCAGTTTAAGCTTTCTATTTTCAAACATTTGAAAATTCAAATTGCATGTTACCTGAGCTCTCCACACAAGTGCTGTAAATTTGATGTTTAACAGAGGAATTTGTGGTAAGCTCTCTTGTACCATTCAGATGGCTCAGAGTGGGCGTAGTATTCATGGAAAATTGGCTGAACCAGTGCATCAGGGGGCAGTAACTTGTACACACGCTCACCATAATATGTGCCAACCTGTCACAAAAAGTAATATAAATAACGAAAAAATTTCATATCTGTATAATTATTTCTGATATAAATACAATTATATTGAAATGAAACAACAAACATTAATAAACAAAGTTTACTGTAACTTAATAAGTTATTACAGTTTACAAACTTTACTGATGATAAAGGACAAAATTCAGTTTGGACCATACCTCCAATCAAGCTGAAATTAGGTGCACTTTGTTTTGATGCGCTGATCAAGAAGATGCGAAGATCAAGATTGACTTTGGAAGAAAAATTCGCAAATTTTATTTCCAAAGTCAATCTTTTATATAACAAGTTTTCAAACGTTTTTCATGTTTATTTAGAAAAATAATAAATTTTATAAAGTGTTAAATTGTAATCTAACTCGCAAGATTGTCAACTGTCGAAAAATTGTAAATGCATTTACTGCTTACAATTTAATAAATAAGTTTTCAGCAGACGACAATCTATCAAAGTGAAAACGGCAAATTGTAAAGTGACATGATTATTATATTTATTATACAGAAAGGTTTTTTGGATTAAAACAAAAAAAAACCTTGAAGGCTGCTATAGGATCTCTGCTCCTATTCCGTTTTCATTTTTCTTTTGTAAATAAATGGGAAAATGTTTGAAGTCATGTTTTTTGGGTGTTTTCGTATTATTGATCAGTATGTCAAAATACAAAAGTGTACAAAATTTCCGCACAATCGGACTTAACAAGCTTAACGAAAGTTCATCCATGATAAAAGTGAAAAGTAAGTAATAAAAAGAACAAAAATTAGTAAATCCTAAGTGAACTTAAAGAATTAACATTAATTCATTCATTGTTTAATACAAAATTTATAATAACAGCAGTAAAATATAATAAAAAAATTGCTTTTGTGAAAAGCTAGTACAGATAATTATATGTGATAATGCCGAGCACTTAGGCCAATCATGCCTCTCTTTTGCTCGAGTCATGCTTTATTGTGTGTGCAGCTGGGATTCATCATTTTATAAGATGTTATCACATCAAAAATTAAAATTGATGTTTTAAATTCCATAGCACTTACAATATATACAATAAATTAGGGCATTATTTATTTTAATGCCCTCTAGCAATCTTACCTCCCATCCGGGGACATCGCGCATAAGTTCAGTTTCCGCATCCCGATTTCTACGGAGTTGCTTCAAGTATTCCCTATCTCTTTCAGCCAGCAACATTGGATATATTGCCATCTTCGCTGATCGCATCTCAATTTCATTCTTGGTAATTTTTTTACAAGTTAAATTGTATATGTATGCGGCAAATATTGTCACGCCAATATAGCCAGCAAACATAGTATACCCTGAAAATAAAGATAAAAGGTATAATACACATTATTAATAAGTAAAAACATTCAGTTGTCTGAGGTATGGCTTATGATAAGAGCACTATGAAGTCAATATAATTAACAGATTTATTTCGTCATATATTGTACATAATTCTTTGGTAATTGGTAAAGTAATAGATTAAGAAAAGATTGTAGGCATCCTAACCTTAGTCAAAGTTACATAATATGTTACATAAAATCAACAAAACTGAATTGTAATATTGTACTAACCACTAAAGTACTGTTTTGCGGGTAATCTTTTAAAAGGAATCGGTTTGTAGCCTCCCGGAGGAGGCATATCTTGTTTTCGTATTATTTGAGACCCCTCAGCCATTTTTGCGTTTTGTATTGACAATGACAAATGACATTCACTAATATCACTATGTATATGTATGTCAACAACTACAAAACATTGACAATCAATGGCGAAGATTGTATCAGAATCTCTGGTTTTAAGTGTCAATAGACTGCCCGATTTCTATATACAATACAGATTATTAAAAAAATATATAATAACCTTAGCAACCGCAAACAAGCTATTAAATCGAACTTATAGATTGCTAGGTTCCATTGCAATGGATTCTAAAATAGATGAAGAAGTGCAAGCTAATATTCCAGAACCTTTAGGCGAAGAAACCGAACTAAAAATAAGGCCCTTGGAACGCATAAAGCTCCACCCTAAAGTACCGATAGAACCTTCCGCATATGGTAAAGGAAAGGGTTACAGTAGACCTTGGATTCTTCAGGATGGGCGAGAAGTCCCAGGAATTGGAAGCGAAATGCGTGATAAGTATAAAGTGCCGAAACGGCCAAGTCATGCTGAAGGTAAAAAAAATGCGCATGATATTTTTTAATGATATTTGAACAAAACCTCTAGAAAAGGTTTAGGAATGCTGGTTATGATTTTCGAGGATAAATATGTTCAGAAGATTTCCGTGGAAATGAACATCGTAACATTATTGTATACATATTTATATTTCATTTAAGGTATTCGGAAACGCATGTTAACCGATTTCTTTTGGGAACAAATGTTAGACGAAGTAATTGATGAATTAGCTACCTCCCAACCGGTTGCTGAATATTGTACAGAATATGAATCCAATTTTATTAAGGAGCAATTTGAACCACGCAATTTAGAAGTTACCGCTGACAAAAATGTAAGTTGCATAATAGACCGTTATAACTTTAGGACTATTAACGACCGAAATAGTATGGAGATTAGAATAGAAGTAGTAACATATAAAAAATATCCATCCGATTACGAAAATAAGGGGGCGGCGGCATATCTGCTTCATCGTGAATTTCATTTATACCTTAACATTTTTTTTTACACCAAGCTGCGCCATTCTGAAATGTTATTGGTCAATTCATCAACTATAGCTAGGCTCATACCACACGATTTGTCTACACCAGCGTCATTCCAGACGGTTTTTGAACTACTATCTAAGCTTTAAGGTTGGACACTTTTCAAGTTTTCTCTCATAACAGCTGTTACTCCTTGTATTATAATTTCTATAAGAAATATTTAAGTACAAGATATAATTGAGTGTGAAGCAAAACTGTAAGGGGTCATGCATAAATTACGTCGGAGGAATTTTAACATTTTTTTTATCTCCCCCGTCTTTGTGTGCGCCATCATACATTTGAATCTTATGCATGTATTAAAAATAAAAGAAAACAACAGCTTATTTTTTGAATCTCTTTAACGTTTGACGATATTTATGGATGATCCCTATTACCGTAACATATTATTTCACTTACAGATGCATTTGAAATATCCCTTATATGGCACTGGATCTAGTGCAGTAACGTATTACAGTGAGAGTATTCAGAAAACTGGGCCTGTAAGTATAACAAACCTAACGATTTCGTGCATCCTTACTAAAATTATCAATCCATTTGTTAGAGCGTAGAAGTATTAACTACTATTAACCAACGTTATATATAAAAATCTTGCGTCACGACCTTTGTGGTCATCCTTAAATTTCGTCGCATGAATTTTATGATTTTTTTTTTTTAATTTTTTTTTAACTTCTCCCTCGTCTTCACAATTTAAAAGCCCCAATGGTGCGACATCACAATTAAGAAAACAGCAGTGTCTTTTAGTGTGTACTTCCATACACACTGCGAGCACTGTAAGTGCACTCTTTCGTCAATTTTGGTATACTGTAAAGATGTTCCTTTTGCGTTTGCTATACTGGTTAGCTGTATAAAACGAAACGCGCGGTCCAGTAGAGTGATATCCCCATTCAACTTTGCCATTTTCACTCATCTTTACAAAACCACGATTTTATACACCTACGATTTGTCTTCGTCGTCGATGTTTTCATAATATAATTCTGTTAAATTGTTATTCTAGCCGCTAAATTGCTATTATAGCCTTTATATTTAAATTGCAAAACTACAAAACCGATGTTGATGAAAAGTCAAACCATGAAAGACCTTTTGCATGTTCTTGCCATTGTTCTATTATTATACTATTTGCGCTGTAGCATGGTGCGCGTGATAGTTGCCTATATGACGTTGCTACCTATCAGTACCACATGAATAGGGATGTCCAATCTCCCTCGTGTCTTCTCCATCGAACGTGACATTGGCGAAATCAGTTGTGCTATGCACAAAAGCAAGCCATCTATCAAAGAAATAAAAATGGGGAGGTGATGTTATGCAATTCATTTATATCACCCTTTTTCACCAGCACCATGCTACAGCGCAAATAATATAAGCCACGACATAAATGTCGAACTAAGATGAACATTAGGACAAAAATCAGTTTTGACAAAACTGTTTAGTGTTGACATAAGCTAAGAATCTTATTCCAGGGCGAGATTTTGGAAAAGTTTCGAAGGTGCCAGTACTTTACAAAACCGATGGAAGAAAGATTGGACGTTGGCTGGGTTTTGTAATGTTTACATAAATTATTTTTATATGTATGATTTTCGATCGGCAATATAAATTTTATTTATTCATGTACTCCGAATCTACGCCATTTGCTAATAAAAAAAAGATTTTAAACTGCTTTTTTATTTCGTTTAATGGTACTAACGTATTCGTAATAATTTTTTTTTTTAACTATTTAGAACAACAAATCTTCATCGTCCCAATTGTGTGGGTAACAGATTGGCTTGAAATCTCCCCCAGATACGGTTGTCGAAGAACTCGTTGGACACATATTTGCAAGGCATTCCAACGACTTTTCATAAGGTTCTTTCGCGGCTGAGATTTCAGTACCTATCCAAGAAGAAAAACACCAATACTCGTATATCATTAAAATTTTTACCAAAATATAAAGCCTCGACTAGAGGCCCGAGCACGAACCATTTCGAACCGTTCGAGTCGAAGAGTCGCTTTGATAATATTCGTGCTGGGTCCACAGCGGATCCCCTTTAGAATCAACGCAGATTGTATTAGCATCGATTAGGAGCGTGACATGATAAAACTTGCCTCCTGTGGGCCTAAAACGACCATTTTCATCCTAAATACAGTCGATTCTTCGAACGATTAGAAATGTTCCTGCTACGGCCTTAGATTCTAGACCTATAGAGACTACTTGTAATGATAGCTTTCAAATAAATCTTCTAAAATAATTCCACTTCACATATTGTACACTAAATGATTATATGATCGGTCCTAGTGTCACGCGTTGACATTTAAATTACTTGGTACAGGTACTAATTTCAACAATAAACTCAAATACTCTTACAAAACATCAAAATAAGTCTTTCAATATTACAAAAATAAAAATGAAAATCGTAGGGGAATTAAGTAGGTGTTGCGATAATAATGCAGTTTGATCACTTTTCCCAAAAAAAAAATCATATTTAGCGCGAAACGTTGCGGATAAATCAGAAGCAGACGAGCGATTCTATAGCGAAATCCCTGGCTGCTTCGCGGCTATTTTTTTGTTAACATTAACGACGTATTGCTCCAAAATGTCGTATACTGCATTCGTGACTCGAAAACTTTACAATCCAATAACTTATGGTATTTATAACTGCATAATTAATAGAAAGAGGGATTTTAAATATAGTAGTTTATGTCTTATGGCCATTATTTAAAAATCACAGACGCTATAATTTTATATTCTTCT
>JANCMC010050420.1:1867423-1884838 GCA_024363005.1 Charaxes varanes | reverse complement strand
AGGGATTTTAAATATAGTAGTTTATGTCTTATGGCCATTATTTAAAAATCACAGACGCTATAATTTTATATTCTTCTTCTTCTCTTCTTTTCGTTTCAATGGTAACCTATATTTTGGGTTTAAGGGCCTATATTTTCAAAACCCAAAAAGTAGCGACATCAATTGTTCGACTTGAGGCGGCCATCAAGTCCTCCCGCGTGCAGGTATTGGGACACGCAGAGGTACGGGTACAGGTGGGTATATTCAATGGATGCCAGGAATATAATATGACTTATGTAAATACAAATTGAAAATTAACATATATAGTAATCACTCTCACCAATATCGCCACAGATAGGCTTTCTATCAGATTTGACCTTTGGAAGCAATCGTGTCATATTTTTCTTTGCTTTAACCATTTTCAATCGGTGAAATTCTTCCCGTTCCTTAAAAAAATGCATACAACTTTTAATAAATGATTAAAATTTATAATGCCGGAACCAGACATTGCTCAAAGTGATTGTACATTTTTGTCAATACAAAGTACTACAAAACTGCGCAGGGCACAAGGTCCCCGGCCACACTATATGATCTTTGAACTGAAGCTTGTCTGGCTCCGGCATAACAAATATATTAGACACGAAAAGAGACACATTTACTCGTTCATCCATTTCTGTAAGAATATAACTTTCAGTTCCATATAACTTCGGCATTATTACTTTTTCTATTCCATTCACTTTTCTAAAAAATAAAAAATGCATAATATATTAGAGTTCACATTCAATATAAATATAATTAAGCAATTGCTTACCTTAACGTTGATTTTATAGCTTCGTCGAGAAGCAAACACGTGTTTCGAAGAGAAGCAAACTTGATTAATATCTTAACAGCTTCTCGGAATGCTTTCTTAGTCTCTGTAGTACGGTGTCCCCCAGCACCAAGACCAGCGTATCGAAGTGAATCATTTGCGGTTGTCTCCTCTACAACTTGAAGGGAAACCGTCGAAACACCCGATATATTTTCTGGTACTCGTTGAACCCTTATTTGAGCCTTGGAATAGAAGCAGTCAAGAACTACGTCAATAATTTATATAAGAGATCACTATTAATTTAATTAAATTTTATTTAGTTTTTATGAATTAATAAATTTTATTTTAAACTAGGATTAGATACGAATGTACGATCCCGAAGGATAGAAGAATAGCGCGATCCTAATAAAACGTGATGGGAATAACTGCTGCTAATTGACTTACGCAGACCAAATGGCCGGCCAAAAATCTTTCTCCTAAAGTGACCTAACCTCAAAAATAACCAAAAAAAAAAAACGATGAATTAAAGAAAATATAGCGCTATAACAGTTAATTCGTATATTTAGACTAGCGGTTTCCCGCACCTTCGTCAGCGTAAAATTGCAAGAATCCTCAAACCTTCTTAATCGGGCACTATAGAAAAATCCTTTCTTAGCATATGTATAAACTACCACCTTGCCAAATTTCATCATTATACGTCCAGCACTTTTCGAGATTTCGTGTTAAGTGACCTTTCGCTTTTATATCTATATATTAATAAGTGAAGTGAAAACTTGAAACAGCCTTTTTCGGAAATTGCGCGGGGGTTTATAATATGGAAAAAGGTACACGAATGCTAATGTCTTTATAAAATATGCATTATAAATATATTAAATTAATAAAATAGCACCACACGCACACCAATGTCAAACTATTTACACACACATGTATACATTTTACTATATAACATGATGTCAAAGCGTAGTATGACGACCGTTTATGTATATTAATCGTCAAATATAACAATGTCCTTGTACAAATAATTAAAATTGTATATACATATAAATAGTGTGATGTCTATTTTAGATAAATAGGTCTTGTAGTGAGCCATACTTATTTACATAATAATTTTTTTATGTATAACAAGGGGCAAACGAGCAGCCGGCTCTCACCGAAGTGACTACCTACGCCCATGGACATCTGCAACACCAGAGGGACTGCAGATGCGTTGATGGACTTTGAGAAATGAATATGCTCTTTTCTTGAAGGTACCTAAGTCGTATCCGTTCGGAAATACCGAAGCTGGCAACTGATTCCACAAAGGTGAGTTAATGTGAGTATAAACTCACTTTATAAGTAATGTAACAAAACTTGATGGGAATAATTGCTTCTAATTGACTTGCTCAGACCAAATGGCGGGCCAAGAATTGGTGCTCGATGAAGGCGCACTATCCCTTCCCACCAAAGTAACCTAACCCCAAAATTGATAAAAAAAAAGTGTAATTTTCATGTTCGAGAATCGAAATCTACAACTTGCATATCCAGTAACACCACGCGTAACGTATGATATGTAATGTAATGTATCTACCTAGAGTTTATCCCGGTTAAGTACCAGGATCCGCTTAAGTTGTAGAGGATTTGGCTGTGGGGCGACGTAAGATGACCGATTGCCATCTGACGTCATCCTCGGAACCCCCCGATCTTTGTTACCTCACAATTAATATCACTGAGTGACATTAATCGGGTCCCACTGTTTTACGTGCCTTCCGAAACACGGAGGAGGTCGGATATCAAATATAATAAACGCGTTGTTTAATTAATTTCTTTTTGGTTAAATTATTGTGAGAACGTTATATTTAACGTTACTTTGTGACTGGGTATTTATTTTTTTAATTGAAATAGGATCGAAATCTGCAAGACTATAATTAGATTCCATTTTGTAAATAATACTTAAATATTGTGGGATGGGATTATGGGGGTCCCGGGGATGACGTTAGACGGCAGTCGGTTATCTTTAATCACCCTACAGCCACATCCTCTGCAATTTAAGGCGAACCTGTTACTTGACCGGGATAACGCTAGGAAAGAGAATAGATATTCAAACATACATAATCGTTACAATCTGACTGGCCCGTTGGGGCAGTTAGCAGTGACCTTGCCTTTCGCTCCGGTTGTGGGTTCGATTCCCGTCGCAAACCTTAATGCATTATACTATATATAAGTATGTATTTATATAAAAAATGTTCCGAAGCACTGAGCGATATCCCGGTTTCATACCAAGTTAAGATGACCAACTGCCGTCTGACGTCATATCCAGAACCCCCAAAATCTCACGACTAATATGACTCACTGACATCAATTTGGAGTTTAGGCACTCTTTGTTTTACGTACCCTCCCAAAAAAAGCAGGAGGTAGAACATTTGGAAACCAATACTATAATTGGTGACCCATCCATCATCCGGCCGCAGGAAGAGCTACTTAACAAAAAACGCTTGATGTAATTTGAGTAATTAAAATTTAAATTTCTAAATTACTCAAATTACATCAAGCGAATGTCGCCTTCAGTGATTTTTGCACTTTCGCAGAAGGCGATTATATGGTGGAAAGTGCTTCACAGATATCCATGTCAAATCCACGGCGTGGGGTCAATTAAAATCATAATTGAGTATTTGGGAGTGGGGGGTGGAGGGGGGGAGACGGGGTGAAATGGTTCGTCGTCTAATAAAATGAGGCTCGCCTACCCTAAATTTAAACTACCTAACAGTAAATGCCTTCTATTTACGATAGAATTCGTTGCTGTAAAGATAGATAGATAGATATCACAATTTTCATTTAAGCGAGAAGTAGTAAAAGATAGATAAGTCTATATATATAAAAGCGAAAGGTCACCTAACAAAAGCCTCAACAGCTCAACGGTATAAGGTATGGACTGAAATCCGCAAGGTATCCGGTTCAAACCACACCGCCGTTGGGGTAATGTCCCACCCACTACTAATACAAGCTTTTAATTCAAGCTTGGTAGGAGGGGGAAAAGGGAATATTAGACATACCTGAAAAGTATTCCTAAATATACTTTAAAAAAAACATGAAATTTCGAAAACCGCGGGACGCGGACGGGACACGAATAAAGATGAAATTTGGCAAGGAGGTCGTATAAAGTAATTGGACATCCAATAGTAATAATTTGTTTGGCTTTCAAAATATATCACAACCGTGCGATTTTCAAGAAACTTCATACCTCGCACAATTCCTCTGTGGAATCAATTACCAGCGTCTGTATTTCAAAAATGATAGATTAATGAATGAGAATAGAGTAATCTTGTTAAAACTAAGGTCTTTAGTTATTCAGAAATTAGAAGAGTGGCATTGAGCAACTTACATTGATAGGTTCTTTCGCGCAGTGTAGGTTTGATCGCGGTGAAAAGATGGCTGATCTTTCGCATTGGGAAGTTAGTTTCATTCTTTCGGCGCTCAATAAAATGCAGTACCTCATCTTTTCTGTCTGGAAAATGTGGGTCCACATGTTGACAATATAACCTGCAATAAGACAAAAACAATAAAACGACCGAACCACAGAATGACGGACCACCCACTCGTTTATATTCGCTTCCTATAGTTTATTTGAGTTCCCCACTTTTATCCCCCAAAATTTTTAAACGGCTCAACCGATTTTCATAAAATATATCTAGAAACACTCTCACATGAGTCATTTTTAATACAAAAAAAAAATTAAAATCAGAAAGACAGACACGTCTAACTCATAACACCCTTCTAATTAAATGGTCGTGCAGTCATATTGCTTACCAATCCGGATGCACTGCAAAAGCACTAGAATTCAACGCCTTCCACGCTTCTTCGGCTAGCTTCTGAGTAAATGTTCCTTCGGGGACAGCGTGTCGTGTATTGTACTTTGGTATGGAGACCACAACGGTGTAATGGTTCAGTACCCTCTTCCAGAAGTAGTCCTTCTTCTCTAATAACGTTCGCATGCCGCCTTCGAAGATACTCTTCGCGTTCATAGTTCTCTGCCCACTTGGATGGTCTATTACTATCGCGTTTCTCAACTGGTGAAAACAGTTTATAATTATTTTAAGGGTATTGTCTTGGTATCTGTCCGACAACTGGCTAGATCCACTACGAATACGCAACCCGGACAACCCTAGCTGCTTTTGTCGCTCCCTTTATATCGTCCGTGACAGCCAAGGAACAGTTACAGTTTCACTCTGTCCATCAGTCTGTGCGCCCCGAAAAGTTGTCCTACCCCCTAGGCTTCGCAAACCATTCGATGTAGAGATTTGAAATTTCCCATGTTGATAAGACACATCAAAAACTCATTAGGAAAATTATTATTTTGAGAGAATTCAGTGAACTTTTGAATTTCTTTCACAAATCTTTATCGCGTATCATATACGGAACCCTTCTATATAAGCGTGTTTTGACTCACTCTTAGCCATTTAGTATATTATATTAATATCATCCACTTGTATATTACTGTTTATAATAAATCTACTTTTATTTCAATTTTGTACAAATTGTCGAAAATCGAGCGTGCGTGTGACAAAGGCTGTAATAGAAGCGTAATATTTTCAGGTATAAATGTCACCAATGCGAGTCGCCGGACTGCGGCGACGACGACGAAAATGTCGCATATCAGGTGTGCACATCGGCTTTGTCGTGCTTCAAGTCTACGGCTTTTTGGCAAACTTTTAATAAATAGTTGCGGACTTCATTCCACTAATTAAAAATACTTCTTTAATTATTTTCGTCCATCTATCACCCGGTTGCAGCAAGAACTACTTAACCTAGCGATTGACTCAAGCGCCAACCACTGATTAGGCCACGACCTCCTCACACACATTCAATGAATTAATAAACGTTGCTTAAAAGAAATCATATGATATAGATATGTTGTCGAGATTAGCCGTAACAAAAACACACACAAAAATGTCGTTTTTCTGTCTTTGTTATTGCTTGATAAAAGAATACAAATAGTCACATAAATTTTATTTATGTGTAGACATTAATATATCTTTTATCCCACAGGTGGGGAAAGGTCTATCCCATTTATCTCTGTTCTGCGCCAGTACTGTCCAGCTTGAGTACATATTTTTTTTATTTTCTTAGATTTACGTTAATTCGGGCTTATGATGCTTAAAAACGTGATCACGTGACCAAGTCTTTGCTAAGTAGTCTAGAAGGGAAGAGGACTCGAGGACGTCTACCTGTTAATTGGTCCAGTACTATCGAAAAGATTATGAAATGAATGGGTATAGACCCTGAAATGATTAATGAAAGAGACGAATGGTGTAAAAAGATAAGAAGTTGGAACTGACCTCAAACGATTTAAAGCAATGAAATGATGAAAATTATAGAAAATAAAACTCAGTCATTGTGAAAATAGCCGAAGTCATAGCGTCCATCTGCACTTGATTAAGAAATACCGAGTCTGCGACCGGAGATTCCTGGCTATAGTGCACACTAAGATGTATGTAGTGTAGGCGATATAAACATTTTATCTAGTACTTTCTCTTAACAGTCATTTCTAGATCATTGTGTGTTTTTTGACATGAAACTTCTTATAAATCGATGAACTCCGGCTGCGCCCATGAACAAGTATGACTCATTGTCACGTTCCGTCTGAGCCGAGCCTGCAAACGAGAGCGCGGATCAAGCGAAAGAGAGGCACGATCAGCCTGGGCGTATGGCGTTATAATGTAAAATCCGTAAACCGTAATGGTATGTGAATCCAGTCGCATCGCATCGCCACGACCTTGGGGCTTTGAGACTCTCTGTCCACACTCGGTTTTGTTATCTCCCATCTCTCTCGTGGCACTGAGTTTGTATATCTCTTGTGTACAGAGTGTTTTTTACTCTGTAGTGGTGATACTACTTTTGTCTTGTGCCCTATATATTCCCTTTCATTAATAATATAGGACTATTTAACACATAGATGTCTTAAACAACTTAATTTTGTCTACAGGTAACAGTTGGCAGTTATGTAATTTTTTTTTAATATATAAATACCTACATACAGATAATTCACCGAATTGAACCATAGTGTAAGTTTCTACTTACACTCACTATACATAGACCTTCCGACGAACAACTGTCGGCGAGGCACGGCCACCCCGGGCGACTCCAACAAGCCCGGACTTGAAGATCTTCCTTCGCGGTGGTTGAGCATATCGACCTTCGCTCCCACCTTTCATTCCTCGCCGAAAAGCCTCTCACCTTGGTGTGCCTTTCAGTTGGATTTAAGTATTGGTACAGGTTTGGGTGGTTCTACAATTTTATAAGTGTCTGTCAGTATGTAAGCAGGTTTGGTAGGTAACTGATTGATAATTCACCCAGACTCGATACGGGAATCGAACCCACAGCCCACGGAGCGGAAGGCAGGGTCACGACCAACTGCACCAACGGGCTAGCCAACAAGTTAAATGACTTAAGGGCTATACCCCCGCTGGGATATCATCATGCATAGTATGCAGTACATACTCCTAACCTAAATTAAAAAAGTAAATATATCTAAATGTATTGGCTAGTACTACAAAAAGTGGCATACCAAACATGACGTAAAAGACGGCGTATCCAAAGTCGAGGCCATGGGTCGCTTCCCTATAGCGCATGCAACAGTGCACCGTCTCGTCGTAGTAGAGCCCAACACCAAAAACTGGTGCGCAAGTCAACGCTGCTGCCCAGAACCAGGATACCAGCAGCGCCGTGCGGATCACGTAGTACGTCACTTGCTGGAAAAGAAATATTTTTTTATTTGCACGCAAATAATTACGCGCGGCCACATCATTAAAAAATGATCTATGCAGGCGGGCCAGGTTCTTATGAAATTAGATGGTGACGGGATCACACTTGTAGAATAATTGTTTGGAAATGTTTTTAGTTATCTAAGTATGTAGTAGATATTATAAGAGATCTTAAAACTCCAAATTTTTAGTTCATAACAACAAAACTTTGCGCTTTTTTATTAAAATTATTATATAATTATAAGAATTACATTACCAAGAATAAATCACATCTCTATGGCCTCAAATATTTCAAGTGCTCAATTCTTCGTCTGACATTTTTTGCCTTAATTTTATGTTTTAAGTGGTCATTCACAAATTATATCAAAAATTTTACGATTTTTAACTCCTCTTCCCTATCCTTGTCACAAGTTATCACATACTCAAAACCCCCACCTTCTTGACATGATATCACAAATTTTTAATTTTGTGCTTGTAAAATTTTAAAATATGTGTTGTATTAAAAACATTATATAAATTCGATTTTTTTTGTCCTTAATTTTTGACATATGATGTCACAAAGCTCGAGGTCCCCCTTCCTGTATGTTGTCACACCATGTCATTATTTTTTATTAATTTTTTTATTTTTTTTATTAATTTTTTTTTAAATAAATAAAAAAAATATTTTTAACTTGTTGACATGTGACATAATTTACGAATGACCTAATTGATGGCAGAACAAGAACATTAACCATATCTAAAAGTGTTCTTTAAAAAAGTTAAGAACAATTACTTGTCTATAAATAGATTACTGTACTTATGAATTTGTCTTTGACTGCTTTATTTTTTTTCAGCTGAAATGAAAGCCCTTGAAGAGATGGTAGCTGGCAAACAGTGATCCTTTCGCCTTAGTCATAAGTCAACAGCTGGGTGTAATCAATTATTATGCCATTTAACAAGTTTCAGTGTTAGTTTAATAGTTTATTTACAATTTTGTTCTAACTTGTAAAAAAATTAAAGGACTCTTAGAACCCTACCTCACTGAGACGCCATGGCGACGTCGCCGGTTACGTATCTAAACAATTCATACTAATATTTAGGACAGGTAACTCACTCGATGGTTTGGCGTCGTGGCCAAATTAGAAGCGTAGCCACTACTACTACTGGTTACTCCATTGGAAACCGCAAGTATCCATGGTGACGTAGACGGCGACGTAGATGGCGACGTCGCCATGGTGCCGTCGTGGCGTCTCGGTGAAGTAGAACTCTAAAATTAATTTATCGCACAGAAAAATGCAAATGACATATTACTATATCTTTTGTACATATCACCATCTCTATATTAGAAGCCATTCATAGATAACGTCACACGTTAAAGGGGTACCACCAAAATGTGACATTGTGTGGTAACGTGCAGGAGGGGGGGTGTCAAAAGTTTCGTTACGTCACATAGAAAACTTTTCTTTGTCTTTTATTAACATACTAAATAAAATTATTAAAACAAGTTGTGGTTTTCCTCGATTATGTGATGTCATACCAAGGGGGAGGGGGTTTTAAAAATGTGACAAACCGTATAAAGGAGTTGTAATAAAACATAAAATTCGTGTAATGTAATTCATGTGTGACCACTCATCACATATCACATCACATATGCACATTTACATCTCTAGATACTGCACCTTTTCTAAACTGATCCGTCATCGAATTAAGTCTTGAACAGGAATTTACGGCAACCAACAAGACTGGCGAAATACCGGTAGAAAATATACGGTCACCGTATACTCGAGCAAGCTACTCATCAACATTTCTGCGCAATCCAGCGCTCATGTTCCTTCAGTGGGATAATCAGATTAACATCGCATCACAGAACACCAGCGAAACTATTTGGTACTTAACTTTGTGTGCCTTTTTACCTCCAATTTATACGGCCAATATTCCTCAATTAGATGGACTATTGAAGTTTAGTAACGTCTGTTCAGATAAGAAAAGGTGGTCGCATCAACAATTGTATTAGCAACATGTTTTTGGTATAATAGACGATTTGATTCATAAAACCGACAATTTGGAATGGCCTCGTTCAAGAATAAAACCCATTTGTCAACTGTAGAGTGGGACTCGCTGGCACTGCCAGAACGAGACTCGCTGGCTCTGCTAGAATATAACGCACTGACACTACCAGAATGAGAGTCATTGGCACTGCCAGAACGAGACTCGCTGGCTCTGCTAGAATTTAACGCACTGACACTACGAGAATGAAAGTCATTGGCACTGCCAGAATTATACTGACTGGCACTGCCAGAACAGTCACCAAAACACAGCGGAGCCCTCATCATCCCCTGAGAGGATAGAGAAAAAGTGAAAAACCTGGTTTATGGTGTGCCTCATTGAAAAAAAAGGCCCAGATCGTCTCAAGATACGCTTATACATAAGGTTTCCATATCTGAGACGCGGTAAACGTGTTTGTTAAATAACTTATAAACGTAGAAAATGTATTTTTATTTCTATTTATAGTTTAGTTGTTTTTTTTTATTATAATTAATTAGTAGGTTGGCAAAGGCTCGTGTTTGGAAAGTATTAACTTCTAACTCAACACGCTACAAAGAGGTTTTTTAGTCTATGGTTTAATCCTACCTTATATACCTGTCTTTATATTTCTATAATATTTAAACTATACTATACTATACCATATTAAATATAATCTTATAAATGTGTATGTACCTCTGTCTGATAGATTGGACCTTGGAGAAGGATATTATGGCAAAAATGAAATTCAAAAGCGATGAAAGAGGGGTCAAAAGTTGGTATGAAAGTCGATGAAAGCCGAGGGTTGATGCTAGTGTTTATATAAAATTAGTTCTTTAGAATGTGCTTAACACTAGTATCTCCTTTAAATACTCGTAAGTAAAAGATTTGTGGTAAGTTTAGGAGAGTCGATAGTCCAGCGATGGGGACTGAATCAGGCACCTCATGAATTAGAATACAACCTTTTTACCCCTGTGCTATTGAGGCTCTAACACGTCGCGGTCGGAAAAGAGTGGCCCACGGGCCGTATGTGGCCCACGGCTGTTTTGAAAATTGCAGTCTAGTTCTTATAAATAAACAATAATTAAATTGCACAAGCGCAGTTTTCTTGTGATGTACTAACATTTAGCATTTATAATATGGCTTATAATGTCAACTAATTAAATAGATAATTGGACACCTACTCCCATGTGTTCCGCCTACATCTAATTCCTTAACGATGTGGCCCTTGCCTGCCAAATGGTTGCCAAGCTCTGCTCAAATACTTAGATGACAATTTAGTCGAAGAATCCCATTAAATAGTCCAAATTGTAACGTATTAGTAGAAAAAGAACTCGAGCAAAGCAACAGGAAAAGGCCAGTAATTAAAGGCCAAGTTTTTCATTCATTCATTCATTCATTCATTCATCAGAACATCACCATCACTAGCAAAGTGCAGCCTACAACTAAATTGATTTAGTGACACGCATTTAAAATATGTGCCTGAATTCATAGAGTGATTATTAAAAAACAAAAAAAATTGCTTAATACTCTATTGCATCCAATAAAGTGAGTTTTAGATGTATAAAAATATTTCAATTTAAATAAATTGTATAATCTATTACGTGTACTCGTATTATACATACATAATATATACAAACGGATCCGACAGACGTTGTCTTGTCCGATTAACGGTTGGACGAAAGGTCCAGAGGCCCTAGCACGAACATTTCGAACCGTTCGAACTAGAAGATTCTAGTGTGTTTAGGATGAAAATATTCGTGCTAAGCCCGCAGGAGGCAAGTCTTTATCGTGTCACGCTTTTAATGAACGCTGATGCAACCCGCGTTGATACTAAGAAGGGTCAGATGTGGGCCCAGCACGAATATTTTCAAAGTCGAATCCCCTTTCCCAACTTTCCACCTTGGTGTGCCTTCCCACAGGGTCGTTCAAGGCATGTCCTATCCACGTGGAAAATTTCAAATTCATACATCTAATAGTTTGGATAAATAACAGTGATGCCGACACAGCAACGAACCAATGATTATCCACCGGAGGTCGTACTTTGATTTATACTCCACGCTCCATTTCACAGATAAACGCAGCACAATTACTAAATTCATCAGTATTGCAAAATTATATTTCTTACTAGCGGACATATCAGACGTTGTCTTCCCCGAATTTTGGCTCGCCTGCTATTAGTCAACTAACCTAACCTTTATGTTATGTTACGTATTATTTATAAAACGTGTTACTGGATAAAATCTTATTTGTATAAATTACGCGTCACGTTGTTTGTCCGCGATGGACTCCTAAACTATGAAACCGATTTTAATCAATTTTGTACAACATGTGGAGTTTAATGCAACTTGAAAGATAGGATAGCTTACATCTCAATTTATAGTTGCTAATAACAAGTCACGTCAACTGATGGTATTGTTGTCGCGTTTCGTTCGGTTTGTGAGACTTCCCGGTGGCCTAATCTCGTCTTTAAAGGCTGACAACGGATCTGCTAGGCTTCTAGTGATGTAAATGTCCATGGGCGTCGGTGATCACTTATGTGAACCGCCTTCTTATGTGTCCCTTGCACCATAAAAAAAAATTCTTCTGGCGGTTGTGATTTTAGTGTCGAGTGTGGTGCAGCTTTGATCCAACCAACGAATCGGTCTGCATAACGAGGTCTTTGCCCTTTGATCACCTCCAAAGCATTTCGCCTTCTCTACGAGCAATTTGACTAAAGTATTCGAGGCTTCTCTAAATCAATTTAATAATAATAAATCTTTAATCACAGGCATCTGGGGCTCATACATATTACAACTTATAATATCCATATAACAAAAAACATACACCAAGATTACTATATTATATTAATAGAAACACCCAAACGAATTTCACATAATACAGAATTATTACCAAGCTTACCCATATTTCTTGTTTATCCAACAGAGTGAACTCATGCGCGCAGCATCCGGCGCGACCATTTATCTTTACGTGCTACAAAATTGTAACAAAAGGCCCCAACGGTATCGACTTCACGACCAAATAAATCAAACACACTACCCACTAACCTCTTAAATGTGTCCCAAATATCTTATACCTCAAGTATTGGACGCATTGCTATGTGTTCCAAGTCATAAAATTAACTCGTGCCCACGACTACGTTAGCGTAAAATGAAGTCAAAAAAGAGATTCAATTTTAGCGTGATGATGTATAACTTATAGCCTACCTCAATAAATGGGGTATCTAACACTGAAGGAATTTTTCAAATCGGACCGGTAGTTCCTGAGATTAGTGCGTTCAAGTAAACAAACAAACTCTTCAGCTTTATATAATAAATATATACACGACTATATGACAGACGGACGTCTGTTTCTAAGGTAGACAACTTAATGCCTGTGTTATAGGTAACAGCCGCCTGTTATACACAAATATATAGCCTTTGTTCTTACCAAGGGAGTTTAGTGGGTAGTGAGACTGATAGGGTTGTGATGCGACGGAACTTATGGGTAGCGAGGGGTTGAGATCGGCGGCAAGTTGAGGCAGAGCCCCCGCTCCGAAGCCACCCATGGACACCCCGCCTTGGGATAATTGACCTAAACCTGAAAATAAGCAGACTTAAGACTTAGTTGAACTTTAATCCCAGCTTATAACGACGATCCGTGAATTCTGACCTATGATAGTACAAAAGTATTCTAAAAGAAGGAATGTAACGTTCATATGTACCTATTACGTCTTTAAACAGAAGTCACCTTGAATTGCAGGCCACAGATTTTCACACAGCATCGGCATAGACCAGTCAGGACTAGAGTTGACATTTTTCATATTAGATAGATAGAAATGATGTAGGCTATCGGGAATTACCTGCTGGCATAGACCAAGGTCTATCGCCAAAGACGCCGGGACTGCACACGTCTCCAGCACCAAAGGGCGGCAGACCGTGTGACGGCAGCAGAGCTCCAGGTGACCTAAACACGTTGGTGCTCTTCTTGCGCTTTTTCCATTTTGCTCGTCGGTTCTGGAACCACACCTGCAATGAATAACACACATTAAATTTTGTTTTAATGAGTTAACCAGCTTAGGTACTATACTGCCGTATATTCACAGAAGGTTGTTTTTTCGGAGATCCATACTTCACAACCATGATAATTTTCAAGACTGGATTTGATCTTCTTCTTATCTCAACCGAAGAGTGGCATATCAAGCGTTCATCACAGCCTCATTAGAATATCATAGCCTCCCTTTAAACACAAACAAAACTTGCACGCAGTCTAACCTTTATCTTTAATTGATATTTAAAAGATGCTTTATTCGATGCAATATAGACATAATATATAATTGTGTTACAAAGGCAAAAGAGCAGGCGGTAAATGATTACCAACGCCCATGGCCCTCTGCGCCACCAGAAGGCTCGCAGATGCGTTGTCGGACTTTAAATAGAGGTTTAGACCACCGGAAACAACATTGCCGCTACTGCACGCCGATCTTATGTGAGAAATAGGTACTGGTACCCGGACGCGAAGGCCCAAGTCAAACTAAAAAGACTGCAAGCGTGACGCTACCCTAATTAGGTAAATAGATAAAGGAATAAGGCATGGAGTAAAGGATATAAAAATAGATGGAAAGGAAAAAAGGATGCGAATACTACTGTCACGGATGGTATAGGAGGAGTTACAATAGCAGCTAGGGCTGGCTAATGTCTATGTGAATACACGATTTTGACTTCGACTATACCACGCCAATATCGGTTACATGTACATTTCTTAAGTCTGTTTAATTTTTCATACAGATAAGTGATACGGTAAATCTGGTGGATCTGCCGAAGGTGCTCCATTTGTCAGAGGGTCGGGATCGCTCGAATCACTCGCAAATCTGGCAGATTATTCGCAAATCGCAGGTCGTTTGTTATTCGATGCGGATTTTTAAAATTAGAAAAAAATAGCTATAAATACACTATATATGAATATATTAAAGGTGTACAAGTATATTATTTTTTTATTGTTAAAACGAGTTTCTTTAATGCGCCTTGAAGCTACGTAAGAAAAAAAAACACGTGTACAATTAGTAAACACCATGCCACACAATGACATCACATTGCTTCTTTAATTTATCAAATTTAATGGCACAATGTTGCGAAACGTCTACATATTTTCTATTATTAATAATACATAATTTCACCATTAACAATATGTAACCACAGCTCGGCTATATTACTTCGAACATCATAAAATTATACTGTTTAAGTCCTGAAGCATTATACCTTACATCGGGCGTCTAAAAAACGTGCCGTCTAGTTTTAACCGGTCGTATGTTTTAAAGATGCAACTTGCATTCACAATTACATCGCACTACTGCCCTAGATCCTAGCCCAACAATAATATCCTAGATCCTTTAGCAACTCATATAGTTACGCCTATATTATATGTTCACTAGCCATTTGCCGCGACTCCGTTCGCATGAACTTGTGAGAGCACTTAGCTGAGACTTCCTTAATCTAGTCCTATCGAAATCCGTTTTTTCAGATGTCAACTAACTATTTATCAAATTTCATCTTTGTACGTCCCCCGGTTTTCGAAATTTCGTGATAGGTGACCTTTCGCTTTTATAAATATAGACTAGCAAGTGCCTGCAACTTTACCTGATTTTTTTATAAACATGTAACAATGATCAAACATAAAGGCAAACTTTTTTTATCATAAAGGTTAATATTAGTAGATTGTTGCACCGAGCCCAAAGTGAATCATTAATGCACAAGTGACACACGAGCGCATGCAATGGCACCAAATTAATAAGAGTGCCTTAATTACTCGCTGTAATTTATTAAAACATTTCTTGTTATATACGAAGTATGAAAGTTTTGCAATAATATAGAATGCGCGGCATTTGTTTTTTGTTTCGATTTTATTGAGTCGATATTTATTTTCAGCCAGTATCTTTTTGATCCAATGCGCACATTTTATATGAAACTTAATGGGAGACATCAATACTTTATGGTACATACGAAAAAAGTGCAGTAATTGAATACGAAAAAGGTGCAGTAATTGAATTTCATCCAACATTACTGCACTGTTTGGGTACTGAACGAGATCGGCTATGTATTGATTAATGACAACATTACAGCATAGTTGGCAGAGAATACTACTACCTCAGTTTTATACTGACAATCCCTAAACATCTATCTCATAACAATGTATTCGGATAAAATAAGATACCTTTATATTTAAAAGTCGGATAAAACTTGAAAAGCTTTTAAACCTTTATACGTAATATTATCTCATCAGACGTAGCGGTATAGCATCAAACATTCAGTTGATTAAAAAGTTACATAATGAGAGAATTTTCAAAATGCACCAGACAAATTAACATATAAATAAACTGTATTTCTTTACATAATTACGCTTAAATAAACATTTTTCGCGCGGTTTAAAAAAAGCTTTCCAATTTAGATACTTTGGGTACAAATTTTTTATTAAAAAAAAATATATATAAGACCTCTAATTGGGTCTTGTAGAAAAAAAAAACCTACTCTTACGTCCTTCTTCTAGATTATAAAATTAATCAAATTATGAAAAAGTGACAGCATATACATTTTTAAATATATATGTATGCACTAGTTTTAACCCGCAACTTAGTCCATGTAAAATTAGGCCAAAAATATTAGCGTGATGATGTATAGCCTATATAGCCTTGCTCAATAAATCTATCTAAAATTTAAAGAATTTTTCAAATTGCGCCAGTGGTGCCTGAGATTAGCAAATTCAAGCAAACAAATAAACAAAACTCTTCAGCTTTATATGTTAGTATAGTTATAGATATGTTATCCTCAAGTTTTCTCTAATTGAAGTTGGTCTGTCTGTCTTAATAACACCCTTATTCCTAAGGCGTATTATAGCGTCGAAGACTATATTAAAGATAAAACTGCTTAGAGTCGCTCCAGCTTTGTACTTTATAGTTAACATGAAGACGGGAATGTTCTTACTGATTCTTCTCGTGGCTCGACAGTTCCGAAACAGTGGTAGCTTTTAAAATATCTGACGATTCAAAAGAGCTTATATAAGTATACTTAAATAGAACACCATTTGATTCTGTTGAAATATTAAACATAAAGTTTTCCGAACTATTGTTTGGTTTCCGTAATAGCCGCGTGTGGCGCTACACAGTGGCTATATAAAAGACTGTTTTGTTTTTGCTCCCCCTCATCTTGTAATGTGAAGTTTACTTTGTTTAACTAATCCGGAATATGTCAATAAATCTATAAAGCTTCCATTGTCTTTTAATAACCTGCTAACACAATTGTAGGTAAAATTAAAAACATTTTATATTGTTAATAAAATTGTATTTACAAGTGCCGCAACACAATGACGCCGTGACGTGCTTTATACATCTTTTATAAAAAATAATATAATTGGAAGATTTTATCACATAAACTTGATATGCAAATAGCGCTCACAAATTAAAGGTCCCATGTTTAAATAAATGCAGTCACCTATTTTATTTTACTACTCTAATACCTTTCTCCATAAAATTCTATTATCTAGTATTAAAAAGTACTTATATTACATAAGTATTATATACCTAACAATAGCACAAGCAAATCTCTGTAGAAAAACCTCAAAAATATATATTTCAGTTAATTGGATTACTAGATATATAGTCTAATCAATTTACTCTTTTAAAGAGAAATAAACTGCGAAATTTTCAAATAAGTAGTAGTGTCTCCTGAAAAACATTATAACATGTCAAAATGGGTCCATTCAGAAGATTTTTAAATAATTTTAATTTATAAAAAACTATAAACAAATATCGATTTGCGGCACAAAAGATTGTCCATTGGCTCACCGTGACTCCCGTGGCGTTCAACGTGTTAATAATAATTATAATTAACACGTTAAACTTATAACTTTATAATTATA
>JANCMC010050420.1:1846143-1867323 GCA_024363005.1 Charaxes varanes | reverse complement strand
AATATTTTTCTGGACAAAATAACTTTCGTCAAAAACAGTCAGGAATTATTTGTGTGCGCGATTATTTTTTGGTCTAATACACAATAATGCTTTATATATTCTGTTAAGAAATTAATGGATCTAATATCTTTCCATTTCCCAAGACGAAATAATGCCTTTTATTTTTACATTATTACATTGTCTCGTTAAATTATATTTATGTATAAATTTTACTTCTAGCGAAATACACAAAGAGCGCCACTATTTATTATATTAATTAATTTAAATACACAATTAGATTTTGCAAAAAATTATACTTGGACACTTTGATCTGTCGCGTGTTTGTTTAAATTTATTTAAAATTATTCAGCACCACCAGGGAAGTACAGTCTATTCGATCTAAATGTAGCATAGAATTTTGTGAAACATATACTCTTAAAAATATATACAATGATAATAGTGATAGACTTCATATGAATATTATATGCGCCATATCATTTAGTATAAATAATCCATATTACAAGTAAAGAAACATTCTTTAAATATCACAATCGCATCGTGTCGTCTTTATTACAATGGAAGCTCTCACTATAAAATTAAACAGCATATATTATTTTATCATTGCACGTAGTAAGAGATACAATCATTTAACTTGGTATTTTAAAATATGTATTACAAAAACAAAAAATAAATGGAAAAACACAGAGTGCAGAAAAAAAAATAATTATATTTTATCTTCATTAACACACACACGATAACTGTTAAAACGTTTTCGCAAACAATAAATTTTAATGATGTCTTGTATTATTATTAGCGACATCTTTAAAGGTAAAAAAGTATTTTCATTATTAGCGCTGGCTAACTATATATCCTGATGATAATTAAGCATTATCAATCATTACTATACAATTTTCAAATAACCTTTGTGATATTGATAATTCGCCGAATGTTTAGACCGATCGACCTCGCTATCGCTTGTTCCGCGCTTTCGCTTGCACGCTCGGCTCAGGCGGAACGTGACACTTTTTCGTGCGGCTTTCAACGATCTATAAGACATTAGCACGTCAAAAAAATCGTAGCACTTTTTGATGGACCTTTTCACATAAATTTAACCCTCTATAGCAGCTTATAAATAGTTCTTGCCAAAAATATATTAACTGAATTATAACATTTTCCCTATAGATTCTGCCAATTACTGTGCTGAAATCCATAATACTTAGGGAAATACTAATTATTTTATGACGTAATTACTATTGCTGTACAATTTATTATTAATTTAATTTATAATTCCGTTGACATACATTTATAAGAGTATTATTTATTTCTAATACAAGGCACATTTATGGTGCAATTATTAAACGAAAGCCTATTATTTCATTGTATACATGAATATATTTTTAACCAGTCAAATTCTAAGCTAGCTTAAAACCAAGCTTGAACAAATCGTTCTAGGATTAATGCATTTTTAGAACGTCTACGAAAAATCTTCACTGCCAATTGAAATTTATCGTTGCCAATCACTGCATACAAATTGCGTGGTTCTTTATAGATTTGTACATTCTTTATTAAAACCTAAAAGTATCACGTGCTGACGGCTGTATTAATTTACTTCTATTAAATGCTTAAAATCTAAAAATAATGCTAAGCCTTTTTATTAATGTCGGGGTGACAGAGTCCGTTCGATAGAAGTTTCTTTTTGCTGTAGCTCTGTCTATAGAAGTTCAGGAATAGACCAAGAAAGAAGCATGTGTTTAAAGCGATAAATATGGCGGATCCTCTTGCGGGTGGACACTCAGATCTTCGAACTGCGATGATATAGTGAACAATGATACAGACAAACTGCGCCTGTAAATAAACAAAAATATAAATAAACCAGTGATATAATATCCATGTTCAACATTTACTATTACGCAAGTTCCAAAATTTTTTGTACGGCCATTGTGAGCGCCTTTTATATCAGAGGAGCTTTTATTAAAAATTGTCAATGGTAGATACTGTAATCCCCCGAATAACACGGAGAATGTGTTCTGCGTTATGGGAAAACGCGTTATAAGAGTACCCTGTTATAACACGGGAGGACTACTGTATTCTGAATGTATATTTGATTTTATATTCCAATAATATCGCTTAAGCTGCTATTTAAAATGTCAATAATCAACTGGCATAATGTGTGCCGACGTCGTCGCAAAATATATATTTATTTTTTTAAAATTTGCAATGTACCTAGTATCGAAATATATCGTGTAAGCCAATGTTAATGTCAGATTCTGAATTCACGCGAATAACAATGAATTATTGAATTCCTGTTTAAAAAAAGTGTGACAATTGCATTGTTTTAACTTTTAAAGATGTTTTTGACCTCTTTAAACGACAGTAAATACCACTTTCAAATGGTTTGAAATGCATATTGTCTTATATTTAAATATTAAACAAAGCATTTATACCACATTAAATATTCCAACGAAAAGCGTATACACGTCAGTAACGAAAATATTAAAAAGTATGACATTATGGAATGGTGACTAGCAATACTTACCAATTGAAATTTGGTCATATATTTCTTCCAGAATATGTATTTGGCCACTTTCGGTCCAAGAGCTGCTAAACCGTAGTACGTGTACATAAATACATGCACCAAAGAGTTGAGGAATCCGATAAAGATCAATGTACCGGAAGGCCAGTACTTCAAGTACGCCCAGGTTCCAATCATCATGACTGAATGATGATACAGATGTAGGAATGTAATCTGCCTGTCTTTTTTACGTAACACGAAAAAAACTGTATCAATCAATTCCGTGATTTTTGCGGCAAAATATAACCAAATACTGATGAGGATCTGTAACAATAAAAACAATTAAATATTGCGCTTCTGCGGGACTCAAATATATTCTAGAAAACCGGCGCAGAGGGTTTGTCATTATGTTAGTTACTTCAGAGGCTCAAGCACGAACATTTCGTTCCGTTCGAAGTTGACGAGTTGACTTTGAAAATGTTCGTGCTAGGCCCACAGCGGACCCTTCTTACCGTCAACGCGGGTTGCGTCAGCATTAATTAAAAGCGTGACTCTATTAAGACTTGCATCCTGTGGGTCTAGCCTGAATATTTTCATTCTAAGTAAAGTCGACTCGTCGATTTATTTCGGTTCGAAAAGTACGTTCTAGGCCCTGTGTATTAGTGTAGGCGTTCAGAGGAACGGCGTCATTCCATGAAAAATCGAATACCTTTAAACGAACAATTCTTGTATATACGTACATAATTTAAATATTGAAAACGGCACCATATATTCTCGTGAAATTTAGAATGCAGGGGATTCCAAATTCGAGAGAATTCGGGAGCGATTAAACGATCCAGTTGGAAAATTTTCATTTTTAGAAAATGCCGAAACCGAGCATAAACTTGGTGAGCCAGTGTCATATAAAGCAAAGCAATGGAAGCACTATTATCCTGAATTTGTTACATAGAATTGTTGCTGTTCCAAAATGCAAAAGCATTTCCGAATTCAATTCTTCTTCTTCCTAGCGTTATCCCGGGTAAGTACCAGGGTCCGCTTAGATTGCAGAGGATATGGCTGTGGTGCGAGTTGAGATGACCGATTGCCATCTGACGTCATCCTCGGAACCTCCACAGTCTTTGTAACCTTACGACTAATATCACAAAGTGACATTAATCGGGTCCCACTGTTTTACGGGTCTTCCGAAACACGGAGGATTCTGAATTCAATTGGCCAATTTAAAAAAGCAATGATATATTTACGTACTTGCTGTCTTTCATTTTCATTTTCAAGATGACACTTTTGCGGCAACACACCTTGCTCCATTAACTGTGAGAAGTACTGAAAGAAACATAAATACATACATAAAAAAAATATATAAACAACTAAAACAAATCTATAGATTTACTGATGTGTCATATAGCATTGTTTTACACGACATTTATTTTTATATACACTTGTGTCAATAAAAAGAAAATGGATAACATATTCCGATATTCATGCCACAGCAGACTATCTACAAATATTTTTTCATATTATTTCTTTCTCATACGAAATCTTCTTCTTGTACGTAGCCTGTTATACACAAGTATACTTGTAGAAATATATAAATACATACATATAGATAATACACCCAGTTTCGAGTCGGAAATCGACCCACGACCCCCGAAGTGGAAGGCAGGGTTACTGCCCACTGCGCCATCGGACCAGTCAGGCCAGATAAAATTTGGTTTCTGGCGTTACTGTAAATGCATTAATTAAAAAGTAGTACATTATATTTCTTTTGATCAATTCTAAGTCAATTCATTTTACAGACAAACTTTACATTTCCTTTTAATATGACCTTTATAAAATTGAACAGTTATTTCTGTTAAGAAGAAAACTGGAGGACGTACCTATTATTATGTATCTCAGAAAGAAATAATTATTTGTCAAGAATCATTTCTATTTTGAGATATGTGCCTCCCTGGATTTTTCTTTAATTTGTACTCCACCTTCCTTCAGCCTTCACCGAAAATAAATGGAGCCTCAGTGACAAAACAAAATAAACCGCATTAACTTTTCGTAAGGTCCGTGAAACGTGCTTAAATATTAATCCCAAGGATCTTTGACACTACAATCTTCCTGCGTAGTATTCGTAGCAATGTGTTCAAGATTTAATTTTATAACGTAAGTGTTATTAATTCTACATTACAAAGAACTAACTACATTTAAAACCTTAAGTATTAAATTTTATAGTGCTTAAACTAATGTAGAGTATACAGTAGTAGTGTGTTAGAGTGATCACTGTATCTATTAAGGTTAACTTTCATGGGTACCGTTTACTGTAGCAGGTGTCGCCTAAAATAATAAAATCTTTATTGTTATTTATCTCAAAAAAGGGAATACAGTCATAGATAAGTACTCTAACAGAAGGCACCTAGATGCGTTACCTGCCTTTCAGAAATGACTATTTTCTTTGTCTTATAGATCTCGAGGTAGTTATGTTATAATGTATATATTATTACAAGAAGCGAAAACTTTCTGTACCATATTACAAAAATGGCGCGGACGGAGGAGTGTTAAATTTGACACAATTATAGGTTATATTATAGAGGATTATGTGCGAATGCTAATATTTTTATAAAATATGCAAAAATAATTAAATTATTTTTTATTAAAACCTCTCGCACACCAACACCAAAGGATTTACACACACATGTATACACTTTACTATAACACTAGCTGTGCCCGCGACTTCGTCCGCATACAATTAGTTAAATAAATACATTCAATTTTAGCGAGATTTAGTGATGGCCTTTCTCGATAAATGGACTATCTGAGACTGAAAGAATTTTTCAAATCGGACCAGTAGTTCCCGAGATTAGCGCGTTAAAGCAAACAAACAAACTGTTCAACTTTAAATATTTGTATAGAGTATAGATTGTGTCAAAGCGTATTCATGACGATTGTTTGTCCAATAATTGTCAAATGTAAGAACAGAGAACTAAATTTTGTATACAGCTTTAAATAAGCATATAGTACGTGAATCTAAGTGGGTGCAATTTCGATCAGCCGGGAATCGAATCCACGACTCCCGGAGCATATGGCAGGGCCACTGCCCACTGCGCCAACGAGCCAGCCAAAATTATATGACGTTCATAAGTGCTTATAAAAAGTCTATATGAATGAACAATTTTGAATTTGACTATATTTCTACTTTGGAGTAGGGTGCGTACGAGTAAAATGCATTTGCAAAAAAGGGGCAAACAGTCTAAAGCCAATGGGGTATTTTGCCTCGACGCATTCACGTTCCCCATTTTGCGATCCGGGTTCGTTCGTTGAACGCACGTTCAAAAAACTCGCTCCGTTTTTTCTTTTTACTGTCGTATGTTCCCAATATTTGACGACGATTCGTATTTTATCTCAACACAGAGTTTTTTATACTTCAATAGTGTGGTATATGTGAATGAATATAGTTTAGTAATTAAAAAAAGTTGTGTATAACAGGCGTCTGTTACCCATAACAGTCTACCTTTGAAATAGCATTACATTGTCTACCTTTGAAATAGACGTCCGTTTGTCATATAGCTGTATTTATTTATTACTATTGATGTCATATAAAAAAAATTAAAATTATAGAAGTTAGTAGGGCAGACAGGCGGACGGACGGATGAACTGAACGAAACTATAAGGGTTCCTTGTAGTACTGCGAAACCCTAAAAAGGAATTAGGTAAAAATGCATTGTTTCCGAAAATCTATTACTATTTGTACCCGAAATTATGTTCACGGTGTAAATATCTGTGTATGTTACGAAACCCCTCAAAGCACGATTGGTTTCGGCCCTGTAAAGCCGCCAAGTGTAAAGCACCTGTCTAAGAGGCTGTGCCGAAAACGACATGGATTAAAACATCTTAACTGCGTATGTAAGGGCTTCATCTGAGATCCAAACCGAAACAGATTTCCGCTTTGATGTTTTATTCAGGCGTATTTCCTTATTTGTAGTTTGTTTTAAATCGTATGTTATATGTATGTCATCTTTTTTTAATCGATTGTTATAAAAATGCAAAGAAATCCGATGATAAAAGTCATGTCAAGAGTTAATTGTATGTAAAAGAGTGAGTGAGTGAATTAATTTCTTTCCTGGCCCCACTATTGCAATTTTGACCTGTCCAAACTTTGATTCTTACTAAAGCAACTTTAAATATATTTTAAAATAAAGAATTAATAAAGTTGAGTTTTTTATTAAGCCAACGTTCTATTTAACGGAGAATCAATAAGTTCTTATTAAGAAAAGGTTTAAAAAATTAGTTAATACTTTAACGGTACTGGTATTCGTTGAATCAGCATTAATTTTTGAATGACTTGTACTATCTATTTCTCGCATCTTCTTTTACCTAGCGTTGTCCTGCTTTAGTACCAGCGTCCGCGTAAATTACAGAGGATGTGGCAGTGGGGGGAGTTAATAGAACCGACTGCCGTCTGACGTCATACCTGGAACTCCCACAATCTCTACAATCTCAGCTGACTAATTTACTTGTGTAACATACGTCCTTTAAGTGTATTAATTTAGTGGAACGCACTTTTCCTGTATCACAGTTTCTTTTAACTAGCACAGGAATAAGGGTCCTAACTTAATTGTACCAAATGTAACAGTTTCTTAAAATAAATAAATATATGAGCATTGTAGGACGAACAGACAGTTTTTATTTATATATGTTATTATGACATCATCTGCCATTTAAGTGGATCCTGGTACTAGACCGGGATAAGGCTATCTACAAGCTATAACATTAGAATGATCCATTAAAGATGACAATCAAGATGGCGTTTGTGATGTAGCGGCCGTTACATAACAAGATATGCAATGATGTCGAATGGAAAAGGTTACACCAAAGCAAACTAGATGGCGCTGTACGGATGACGACGACCGCAGTACAAAAACTTACTCACGCAAGCGAAGTTTCTACTTGCGATCACTATATATAGACCTTCCGACGAACAACTATCGGCGAGGCGCGGCCGCCCCGGGCAACTCAAACTAGCCCGGACACGAAGATCTTCCTTTGCGGTGGTTGAGGATATCGACCTTCGCTCCCAGCTTTCATTCCTCACCGTAAGCCCTCCACCTTGGTGTGCCTTTCCCATAATTTTTTCGTGTACAGTAACAAATAGGTATGTGCCTAAAAATGTAACGATCTACCTTAATTGAAAAATGTCCTCTTACTCCTTATCGTTGTCCAGAAGAAAGTAAAATTATTTTCTCAAATCGAACCTTCACCCGGCAGTCTGGTTTCTTAGAGTGCAGACACTGGGATATTTAATCTGCTCAGCTCACAGTCAATGACAGCAGTTTTTCGCACGTCTTTCACGTAATCTAAGCCGTTACAGGTATTCGTGAGGCATGTCCTCATGGTACAGATATTCCATTTTGATAAGCGCATGGATGAGCGGGAAGTGGTATTAAAGCAATTTTTCTTTATCGCAGGTGTTACTTATAAGGACACCGACCATCTAGACTAAGGCTAGAGTTCTCTACACTTTAAAAGAACAAATCAATGCCGAGACGGATAAGCACCTTACTGACTCCAGTCAGTAATGTCCGAGGCTGCCCAGCTAAAACGGGCGGTAGCTAATCAGTAGGTCTACAAAAGACCCTCCCACTGCCGAGTGACCCCTGGCGGCTGCACTTACGCTTATATGTGTGGACTTATCATCGGTAACTGCCACTTTCCGAGTTGTTCTACACGCCGCACTCAGTATTTGGTATTAATTTCAACTTTATATCTGTTCGTGTTTCTGAGAAAAATGGTATTGTCAGACAGACACACAGATAGACAAACAGACACTATTGCAATGACAAATTTAAAATTTTCGGATTTTTTTTCTTTACTTGTGCTACAAGATGTAGCCCCTAGCCAAAATTCGTGATTCTAGGTCAACAGAAAGTACCCTATAGGTTTTGGTTCCCCTTGCAAATGTATGGGAAAAGTGACATAAACGCCCATATTTTATTGTGTTTACTTGGAGGGTTGATTTCCACCGAAGCCTACCCATCCTCAATCAACTACTGGACCACGGATCGAGGAGACATGATCATTTCCGGTGAGATTTGTTTGAAAATATTTGTCCATCGACCTCCACAAGAAGCTAAAGCACCGCCTCGAAAACGCCGAGGTAGATAGAGCTCTCGAGAGAAATATCCACCGGCAGTAACTAATGGGACTTGAGGAGGTCATGGCCCCTAATCAGTGGTCGCCATTTGAGTCGATCGCTAAGTTAAGTTGCTCTGGCTGCGACCGGATGATAGATGGGTGATCCATTCTAGCACCGGTTTATATTTGATATCCGACCTCCTCCGTGTTTCGAAAAGCACGTAAAACAGTGGGACCCGATTAACGTCACTTTGTGATATTAATCGTAAGGTTATGAGATCGTGGGGGTTCCGAGGATGACGTCAGATAGCAATCGGTCATGTTAACTCGCTCTACAGCCAAATCCTCTGCAATGTAAGCGGACCCTGGTACTTAACCGGGATAACGCTAGGAAGTAGTAGTATCTAATGGCACTAAAAAATACTTGGGCCAATATAAACGTGCGAACCACGTCAAAAGTGAAAATGCATAGTTGGCTTTTAACAAATAGTTAATAATAGAAGTTTCGCGCAATTCGATATCGGTGCATGCAAGAGAAGATGACTAATGCAACTAACTAAAACGTAGAGAGAGAAGTGCGATAAAAGTTAAGAATGAAGTAGTTCGCACGTTTGTAATGGCCAAAGTATGGCACCTAAAATTTAGCGCGAAAGCGAAAAAACTAACAATTCTGCCCTTTAATACGTATCTCCGTGATTCTATAATCGTATGAAGTATTTTTTATCGCATTTTTACAGTAATTCAATATATAGCTTAATTTTAGAAGGTTTTTGAACAAAGATGTAGTGATCAGTACCAGAAAACTCGATGTGTGTGGAAATTTAACTTTGTATATTAGGCCTAGCATCCCTTTAGGATGACTTTGAATATTTTTTTAATTATTTCCCTCCCCTTTGAATATTTTTCAATAAATCTAGATACCCGAAGACGGTCCGCTGTGCGCTTTGTGCAACGTGCGCTTCGTGTCGGAGCAAGCGTACAAGCGACATCTGCAAGTGTCGGCAAAACACAACAGTGACTCGTAAGTGGTACTTGTCACTTTTGGTGTACTAGTGTTTAATCATTCTTTTTTTTTTTTGTGAATGTGATAAATTTGGCCATTTTTAAATCAATTCATTACACTGGAAAACGGCATGTGTGTTGCATGTGATTTCCTTAATGAATCTGAATAGTTTTTCAACGCTGATTTCAAAAACATATGCCGTTTTTATGTAGCAGCTCTGGAGTTATGAAGTGACAGAGTTTTTCATTGAAAATGCACATAGTTTAAGTTTAAAATTGCTTTAATCGGCGAATGAATACGAGGGAAAATCGGTGTAATGCTGCAACCCGAAAGCTACACCACCGAATCCGCCACCAAAGCACAGTCCTTCCTCTGCAACGCGATGGACCCGGCACCCGCACGGTGAATCCATGGAATGCTAAGAAATTCGTCTCTCTCTCCCCGGCCGCATGGACCAATGGGACTAACTATGACAGAACATTGACGAATAATAGTTTTGAGTATATTGATTATGGTTGTGATGGAGATGAAAAATAACAGTGAAGATAAAAGACGTGAAAAAACAATGTTTTTTGATTTTTTTCCCGCAATACGAGTATAGATGGAGTAGTTTTGAAAAGAAATTTATGAGGGTATATGAAGTTTGACTGGACCGTTGGCGCAGTGGGCAGTGTCCCTGCCTTCGCTCCGGAAGCCGTGGAATCGATTCCCGCCTCGATTCTGGGAGTACTATCCATATGTATGTATTCATATATTTTTAAAAATATATATATTTATGTATAACAGGCGGCTGTTACATCTAACACAGGCATTACGTTGTCTACCATAGGAACAGACGTCTGTGTGTCATATAGTCCTATATATTTATATTTATATATTTATCCTATATATAGTTAAGCCTTTTTGGGGACTGTCTCAGTCAATAGCTATTCTAAATATGAAAATTCCATTAGTTTGAAAACTAAAAACAAAGCTGATTTAAAGGTAGCCTCGGACAGAATGATAAAGTGAAAAAAGTGAAAAACCTATAAAATCATATAGGAAAGAGTTTGGAGAATCCAAAAGTGCTCGACTGATATTTGTTTTTTGTCAATGTTGAATATATCTCAGCCTCCACTTACTTACTTACTTACTTACTTACTTACTGGAGCGGCTCAGAAACCCAAAGTGAGTTTTGGCCTCCGACAGGAATTATTTTTAAGCGATTATTTTTTAATAAATTTTTTATCATTAAAATGGAAGAAGGTCGCAGACTAATCAGTAGTCGAAATTTGAGTCGATGGCCAGCTCAAGCAGTTCTTACTGCGACAGAGTGAAAAATATCTTTCGTGGTTTGCTTATCTAACTGATTCTTCGCCTTGCTCTAATTATATGGCGTGGCTGTATTGTTCTTACAAGGACTATTATATAATTGAAAATAATAAACAGTAAATAAGTTTTTTACCATACGCCCATATGACAGTAACAAAACGGTCAAACTACATTTCGAGTAAGGTGAGGAGTTAAAACGTGTACAGTGAGCTTGAGACAGTGAGAGTGTGACTCTAAAAGAGATCTCATAACTCTTTGACAGTGCGACCCAAATCGTCTCGTCGTGGCAACATTTTATATGAAAATGTTTTTGATGCTTTCGTTATTACTCCAGTTGAAATTCAACTAAGCATGTGATTGGGCGAAATTGTAAACTTTTAAGTTTAATTACACACATGTAGATGGAGCTAAAGAAGTTTTAATTGAGACGTGCGATTAAAACAAACTCGTTTTTTTTAAATTTAGTGCTCTAAATCTGGTGTAGTTATTATTTAAATAAATTTCCTATTGATACAAAGAGCCTCAATAGCTCAAGTGCTTGGACGCGCATATCTCAGGATCTACTGCTTTGATTTGAAAAATTCTTTCAGTGTTTGAGAGCCCATATATCGAGAAAGGCTATTTATTATACGCTAAAATTTTATCTATTTTTTAAACAAATTTTACGCGGATGAAGTCGCGGCCATAGCTTGTTTTAAATAAATTTGAAATGTCATGTAATTTTTAATTATATTTCAGCTCTCGAGTATTAAGAAAATTAATTGCTTTTAAAGAATACAGTAGACACAACAAATCATAAAATCGTGTATAACGCTATGGAAGGAAAAGAAAAATTATTAGATTTTATTTCATTGGGTACACAGTATATACACGATCATAAACACGAGCTAATAAATACACAATACACACACGATCAGAAATGGTCATGTACACACCTAAGCACGCGTGCAAACACACACGTTCGCACATTCTAATTTCTTCTTCTTCTTTTCTTCTTCTGCCATATTGTTTGTCCCAATGATAGAGGAGACGCCCTTCCGAATCTTCTTCCGCCAATTCGCCCTTTCCTTAATATCGTCTGCGGAAATTCTACACTTCCTCATGTCATCTGACACTACATCTTTCCATCTTCTTTTTGGATCTGCCTTTGAATCTTCGACCTGGGACAGAAAGCCGTAGTGCCCGATTCCGCATGTTGCTTAATGGTATCCTTTTCACACGACCATACTATCACAGCCGAGATTCCTGGATCTTTTCAGCGATATTGCATATCCCCAGGTTTCCTCACATATTCTAACTATACCATAATAATGCTTGCTCGTAGATGCCCACAGATAAAGCCTTTAAAAGCGATTAATAAACGACTAAAAACGTACATAAAATACTTGATTATTATTACCTGGAAACCCCCCAGAGCAAAATATTATTCTGCGAACTAAACGTCATTATAAGCGTAACTAAGTGCACCGAATTTGGAAGTAACAATACTTGAGTCCAAAATGATTTTCAAGTTCCTTTGTGGAGTAACGAAGCGCATTTTATCGGAGTCGACATTGTTAGTGACAAAGAGAAACCTCATTTGTTATCGTCCAAAGCAAGTGCTGGGCGTTTACCCGTCGAATATAAGATTAACTGTTGTTTCGTGTGAAGGGGGTGAATCTGAAGGGGTTGATGGACGTCTTAAATGATTGATTTGATGATTATAGTGTTGACGGTCATAATGGTTTTGTTTTAAATAAATACTATTTAATTAGAGGTGGCGCCATGCTGTATTCCTTTTGGAGTGCAGCCGAATTGGGCCGGCACGTCCGGATACCAGTACCTCTTTCTAATATAAGATCGGCGTGAAGTGGCGGCAATGCTGTCACGTCAAGTGATGTTATTGTGGTCGCGTTTCGTTCGGTTTTGGAGAGTTCCTGGTGGCCTAAACCCTTCTTTACCCTCTTTGCCAAATTTCATTATTGTACGTGCCCCGGTTTTCGAAATTTCGCGTAAGGTGACCTTTCGTTTTATATATCTTGGACTTGGCCTGCGACTCTGCCCTGGACTTGGCCCTCAACAAGGCCCTCGGCCGTCGACTCGGCCTTCAACTCGACCCTCCACTCGGCTCTAGATTTGGCCCTCTTCCTGGTCCTGAACTTGGCCCTCGACACGGGCCTGCACTTGACCCTCGATTGGCTTATATACATCGCCCTGGACTTAGCTATAGACTTGGCCATTGACTCGGCCCTGGACTTGGCCCTCGATTCTGCATTTGAGTTGGCCCTCAACTAAGCATTGCACTTGACCATGGGCTTGGTCAGGGATTTGGCCTTCGACTCGTCCTTGGACTAGGGCCAAGTTTAGGGTGAGTCTGACCTTCTTTGTCTTTCGAAAAGCCTTAAACAGTGGGTCCCGATTTATGTCACTGAGTGACATTAGTCGTGAGGTTGTAAAGACGTCAAACGGCATTCGGACATCTTAACTCGCCCCACAGCCACATCCTCTGCAATTTGTGCGGACTTTGGTACTAGAACAGGATAATTGTTGCTGAAAGAAGACAGTATCAGGTGTCTGCTCCGTCTTTACTGGGTTTGAACTATAAAAAACAAATAAATCAGAAGTTCCTTACTCCTTATAAACCGTATCGTAAGCATCAGCTAGTATACAACCACTTACATTAAGACTTCCAGATCCATCTACGTCAAATTCCGAAGAAGTTATTACTCTGCTTGCATAAAACATGATCTATCTTAATATGCATTGCTGCTTCGCGTTGTAAAGAAATTGAATACCAACGAAGTACATCCCATGACTATAAAAATTGTAGTTACATGTGCACTAGGTTAGGAATGTTAATAATGAATAATTATTTGTTTTAACCGTTATGTAAGGGACAACGTTACCAGCAATTTCGAGTTAAGGAGAACCGCGTTTTTCTAATATCAGAGTCCTACTAATATTATTAACGCGAAAGGATGTATGGATGTATGTTTGACGCCCTTTACGGAAAACTACTGAATGGATTTTAATAAAGCTGTCCTATAATATTATTGGACAGCTTTATTATATAGCTGATATATAAACTATATAGTTTATATATCAGAATAATCCATACGTTATAAATTATACAAATATTGTGCGTATTGCCCAAAATATAACGATGAATGTCAAGTAAGTAGGAGACTCTATTTTGGCGTCCGCTGCAAAAACAAAAAAGCCCATATATCTATCTTTAATGTATAAGCCATAAACGCTTAAATAGTTATAATAGAATGGGAACGGGAAAGTGAAAGGAAACGCAATGAGATCAATATTATAGGGTAATAGAATGTAGTAAATAGTAAGTAACTCAACGTTCGGGCGGAACAGCGTCTGCCGGATCCGCTAGTTGTCTTCTTCTTCTTCTTCCTAGCGTTATCTTCTTCTTCCTAGCGTTCCTAGGTTTATATTTGATATCCGACCTCCTCCGTGTTTCGGAAGGCACGTAAAACAGTGGAACCCGATTAATGTCACTTTGATCTAGCGTTATCCCGGTCTAGTACCAGGATCCGCTTAAATTGCAGAGGATGCGGCTGTTAAGATGACCGACTGCCGGCTGCCTGCTCGTCTGCCCCCTTGTAACATTAAAAAAAAAAAGTACAACTGAGTAAATAGGGGGCGTTTCACTTAAGTGATGCCCATGGAGTTCTGCACCATGAGGAGGTTAGCAAATGCGTTGGCGTCCTTTAAATGGTTTAGGTCACCAGGTACTCTCACAAATTGTGTCGTATCGTGACAGTATGGCCGCCATTTCACGCCGATCTCACGTAAGAAAGAGGTACCGGTACCCGAACGCGGAGACAGCATGACGGTACCTTTAATTACTTAGATTTTCTTACAATCTTATCTGAAAGTAATTTTTTTAGCATACTTTTCTAATAATGTTTAGTAATATTCTGGTGAGGCATATACCCACAAACACACATCCACAGAACACACACTTACACACAAATATAAGTACATGCATTTTACATAGACATGCATAATATTTTTATTTCCTATAAATGTACCTACTTATAAGTAACTTGTGGAGGAGCGGGTCTTTCTGACACGAGTTTTTTCCGTAGACTCACTAGAACGATCCAACCTTGTTATCATTAAATATCTGTCATTTTGTTGAAGAATACAATATCAATTTCTGGTGGCTATATATTTGATTTACAGCTAAATTTACGAGTATTTCTCGCACTCTGGTCTAAAAGAGATCCACAACAAACTCAGTCGGTGATTTTTTTTCATCACCATTTCACAATAATTCAAATTTCGTTAGAGCAATTTATTTCCAAGCATAATCAACATTAAACTAACCCTTTAGAATAGATTTTTGAATAAGTTTTATTTTTATAAAAAGTTTAAATTTAAATTTATGTATATTTCACGCGAACATCGTACAACCTTATTCTCGCGTATCGTAAGCGGTTGTCAGTACCGCCATCACATTTGACAGTTAATTACTTATTCATTCCTTTTTCAATTCATTACACTTAAAAATGTCAAGTTTGTCGTGTGTTCTTTTAATAAAGAAAATAAGGAATACTTTACGCATGCCTCTGTTTTAGGGTTCTGTAGTTTATAATTTTATTGGCTAATAGTTTGGCTCTGTCTCACGAACGGACAGAGCCAAACTACAAGGATTTTTTATAGTTGGTCCTCCCTAGAATTTCCAAATAATTAGAAACTTGAAATGGAGATGAAAAAAACAAACAATGGAATTGTTAATAGGATATGCCAAAAACTCATTACGAAACTTAACTTTATCGTGCATCAAGATAGGGAATCCATCTATACACACCTGCAGAAGGGCGCTTCTATAAGTGTGTCTTGACACGCTCTTGGCGATTTTACTGTTGAGTTACTCACTGTTTCTTCTGGATAAGGGCTTATGGCACAGATAATTTACGCATAATAAAACTGTCATCTCTTAAGACATTTGAATTACAAAAACGCGCGTTTCGTCATTATCTTACGTGAGAAAGAGGTACTGGTACCCAGCATACCAAAAGGATTGCAAGTGTGGCGTGACCTTTAATTATAGAGGGTTGCTAGATGCTAGGTTTTTGATAAAGATTACTTGAACTCATTTTAGTTGCAATACGTACCTATGCAAACGAATTTTTATGACATTTGTTGGTAAAAAAAAACAAAGTCACGTTAAAACTAAATACTACATTATTCATATTAGTTATTCAAGTATTTCACCTACTATGCTAACAATTTCCAAACAGTGTATATTTATATTTCTTGATTATTTATATTTCTTTAAATAACACTTTTTTATTTTAGGTATATACATATGTATATATACAGCACTGTTAATGCATTTTTATTGAAATTTATTTTAATTAACCTTCTGTGATTTTTCATTTATTTTCACTAAAAAGCTGTCTCTATATAAAATTGTTAATTCTTGAAAAAAGTTAGCATAGTTAGTCAGCTGTGCTACCAACATACTCGGCGGAAAAGGAAATATACTACAATTACCAAAAAAAAACAACGGCAACGCATCTGCGAGCCCTCTGGTGTTGCGATTGTCCATGGGCGTCGGTAGTCATTTAAGTGAACCGCCTGCTCGTTTGCCCCTTGTATATATATATATATATATATATATATATATATATGTATATAAAAACAATGTGCCCATCTATGACATCAAAGAAAAAACCTGTAATGATCAATATTCGACGTACGCCTCGGAAATTTACGGAAGCGAAGTAAAAAATTGTCCTACATATTCATGGTGCTCGGTACTGAGCCCTTGTACAATGTACTTTAAGTGTTAACGACATTTTTTGTTCACACCAGTCATCTAAAATACACATAGAATATGATGATTAATTAATATCCAACTTATTATACAATTGCACCTTTCAAACAAACCGTGCAAACGTCGTAAAGAATTATTTTTATGGTCATAAGTGTCATGGTATCAAAAAAAAAATACAAAAACAATATTTCAAAAGATAGATTTTTGTGATTCTTATTATACAACCGAAAATCCGACTAAGCAAAAAAAAAATAGCAATATTTCAAACTATAGGTTTTTGATATTCATATTAATTTACCTACAACCAACTCAGTCCAGGCTTTTTTTGGTGGAGGCTCGCGGGGCTATACAGGGTCCCAAAAGGAATTGTCGTAAATATCGAAAAACCAAAAAAAAATATAATTTCAAAAGTAAATAAGCGCGTAGAACCATCCATTCGTTTATATGAACTTTTAAACCTTCATAAAATAACATATAAAATTTAAGAATTTTACAAAAAAATAAATATAATTACAACTTTCTAGCATGTCCTCAAAAAAGAGGTGACAAAAAAAAGGCCTGACTAAGCCTATTAGGAACTTTTGAGTTCTACCTTTGCCCTTGGGAGATTACCCTAACGATTTATCAAGATCAAACAAAACCATTACACAACAAACCGTTGAACTACACAATACTTGAGGTTTAAGGTGATTTTACAATATTAAAGTTATTGAGTTCGTCTGTGACCTAGGGACTAGAAGCGCTAGCATAAATAGGGCTGGACGACCAATGCTCCGTTTTCCGGTCCTCGGCCACAACTCGGTCACTGCCTTACTCCACCTGTCATCACTATTATGGAACTGAAAAGGTAAAGGGAAAGGAAACGGGAATTGAGACGAAGTATATAGTAAATAGTAAGTAACCCAACATTCGAGCAGGACAGCGTATGCCGGGTCCGCTAGTAATGCATAATAAAAAAAAATATTAGCATTCGCACGTCCTCCATTATACGTACTTGTCATGATACTCCGTCCGCGAAATTTTCGTTTCACGTATTTATATATTGATTATTACAAATAGACATGACTTTTTTAAAAATTCAATTAGATCCTCAATATATTTTAATCTATATATGACTAACATCTTTCATAGACGAGAAGCGTAAAGTTGGCTGGAGCGTTGAATTGAAATGCAGATGTTGCCAGCTCACGGTCCTAATACGCCATTACAAACGGTACCCCATAATCGATAGCATTACTTCACAGTTTTATTGTGTTAATGTAACACCGTTGTATCCAAGCATTGAATAACAACATGGATTACATTGTTATTTTTGTTATTATGTTCGTGGCAAGGTGACGGCCAGTTTGATTAGAGCTTCATAATTGCCCATGGGCGGTAAATTACAAGCATTTTTATTGTTAATAGATTATCGCTAGTCTGTGACCTCACCTATGTTATGTCATCATGTGGTCTACTACCATAACACAAATGTGGTCGAATGAATTTGAATGTGAAGCTACTCGAATGTTATTAGCGTTGGGTAGAATTTTACTAATTCTACTTCTCTTAGGTAGCTCTGTATTGCTATAGCTTGTATGCCACTTGCCTGAGATAAAAATCTGGAGATTTGGTAAATGATTCGAAGACATTCTCTTAAGTAGCTTTTATGTTTACCTACGGTAAATAAGGTAGATAATTGCTGGATCTGGACCTTTTATTCAGTCGGACGGAATTTATTTTAATTCTTTGTCAATATACATGACAACGACCGGATAGTCCACTTGTTCACTAGAGCCAGTGTGAACGATCTCGAGACCTATTACAACAAACCCTGCTCACAACAAAGGGGTGCCACCTTTAATGGCGCCCTGCGTGACCTAACAGCTGCAAGCAGGAGGCTTTAATGGCTGCCTTTGATAGGGCAGTTAACGTGACTTCAACTTGGGCTGCGATAATATAGTGTTTATCAACGAATGGCTAAGAAGAAGAACAAGCATCAACATCATCATTGGCCTATCATGGTCCACTGTTGGACATAGGCCTCACCCAAATCGCACCATTTCACCCGGTCTTCACGTCGGCACTCCACCTAGCTGGAGGGCTGGATCGTTATTATCTTTATGTTTAATTATTCAAATTATTACAGGACTATTTTTAACTATATATTATACAGCTAATATACCGGTTTGCCAGAGCTCTAAATGAATAGAACAGGGCTTCTGTAATGGAAACGGATCATAATAATATCATCTTATCTTATTTGTTCAAACGTCTCTAAGGTTGGTAATAGATGGCGCTTTATTTAATCATATCCTCCTACAGACTTGTATATACAATATAATAAAGAGAAAAGATTTGATTATTTCTTTGCATGCAATAGACTCTGAAACTACTGGACCAATTAAAAAAATATTTCACCGTTATGATCTTATCATCATATCTCATATATCCCTGATCATCATAGGCAAAGAAATATTTTCAAAAAGTTAGGAATCCGTGTTTAAACTTCGATAATGTAAATACCCGTGAGAAGCCGGGGTGATCCGCTAGTTTTAAATGGGTAGAAGACCTTGCCATGTAATAACCAAAGGCTAAAGAAATGTTCTTAGTCATTTCTTCTAACGATGGTATCATATGGATTTACGTTGTCACGCTATTAATAAACTACCTTTAGAGTCGATTTTAATTTATTAAGACAACGTCTAATAAATCCTTGGTGAAGTGTATACTTTTTCATAATTGCATAAAATGTAGTCGTGGCCAACAATGACGTGTAATAATCTCTTTAATGGAAATGGCAAGGGATGAAATTTTAATATGCAATAAGCATTATACCTTTTCCAATTTCCCTTTTTTTTTTAAATTTAAACCAAACACTTAAAAAAATCACAATAATATTTATCATATACTTCATTGGGCCTAAACCTGGTTCACTTATACAACTTCTATCTAGTGTATGTATAAAATATAATCTTATTTCTTAGTCTATCGAAAATCGGGAAACTGTCTCTTTCTGCCACCCTTGTGCCTAGTTAAGTAGTAATAGATGTCTCTAGTATTGAAAGGGATGACTAGAATGTTCTCACTTTGCAGTACTTTGTACCCCTAGTCAGTACTTTACAGCTCATGCGCGAAGCAACAGATTGGGGGGCAGGGGGGCTCGCCTCTCCCGTCTCAGGTCTGATGTCACTCTAACAGATCTGCCACTGAGAAGTGCTAATCGCGCGCCATACGTTGACTGCTGGAGACGTTCGGTAACAGTCTTCTAAGTTGACGCTCGCGTACGCGTGTTTTCTATGTGTCAGGTAAGGAAAAAAAACGAAACTTTTTATATATTATTTATTTTATTTAAAAATATAAGTTTTATCTTGATTTTCTTTGTTTCTTTTGTTCATCCATTTTATACTAATATAAAAAAGGGGACGTCCTTATAATCACTCATCCTTGCGTTACAAACACTTCCGTTATGTAGCCTATAATAATCTTTATTATAATAAATTCAAAATTATATTGTCGTATCAAGAATGAAATAAATAAAACGCACTTATCTCGAACCGCGTTATGTTACAACTTACGTTTAACTTATACAAGTTCTTAAAACAAAACAGTAGAAAAATAAGTCGATTAGGAGCGTTATCAGTACCCAGCATTTGAGTCATTCGACTCAAGCACTACTTACCGCAGCCGGGTGATAGATGGGTGACCAGTTCTAAGGTCGGTTTTAAGAAATATCTCCTCCGTGTTTCCGTAAGTAGATAAAACAGTGAGTCCGGAGTAATGTCACTGAATGATATTAGTCTTGAGATTAAAGAAGAAAATTGAAGGAAAGAATGAGGAAGAAATACGTATAGAATTTGTTTACGGGTTTTAATATATAAAATAAGATACACGTACTTTCACGTAAAATTGAGAATGTAGGCCTTAGAGAGGCAATGAATGCAAACAATTTTTCCCGCTCATCATTTGTCTGGATTAGGTTAGGGCCGTCGGCAGTTTCATTTGCAAAACCTTGTAGGATACAGTATGTATTAAAGCATATTTTTTGCTTGTAAGAAATTTTATTAGGCGACGGCAAAATTATTTTGGCGCGTTTAATTTAAAATTCCTTTTTTATTCCGTGAACTTTGTCAAGCTTGAATGATATCTAAGTTAACATTTCAAAACTTGAATCTTGTCAAAATTGAATTGGCTTTTCTCAAGAATACGATTTTATATTTTCTCCGAATTCGTTCGCGAAAAATCTTTGTTATGAATAAGCTGTAATTACTCCCTTTAACGACCTTAGGTTAAGAGACATCACACGAACGTGTGGCGAATTCACATAATATTTTTTTTAAAGTAAAAAACGAACAAACGACAAATATATGAATGCGTATATTAAAAAATGGCCAGAGCGTATCAAGACATGCTTATATAAAATGGTTCGGTATCTGATACGCGATGAAGGTATTTTTTAAAAAACTGCAAAGTTGTTCATCGATTTCATTCAAAATA
>JANCMC010050420.1:1831670-1846043 GCA_024363005.1 Charaxes varanes | reverse complement strand
AATGGTTCGGTATCTGATACGCGATGAAGGTATTTTTTAAAAAACTGCAAAGTTGTTCATCGATTTCATTCAAAATAATTTTCCTAATGGGTTTTTCGAATGAATAATTATATATTAAATGAATAATTATATAGTTACCATAGCATATTTACAAGAGCAATGGGATGACTACTGACTACTACTTTGTTTCGCATCTGAGGCTAAAAATTTTTATTTTTTTTTCTTTATGGTTTTTCATATACTTATTTGTATATAATGAGATTTTTAAATTCTTTCCATGCTTACGAGATATAATTATCTTATTATTATCTTGACTTCAAATAGCTGGTACGCGATATTTGTTAAATAACTTCAAAAGTCTGATTTCGCTCTAAGTAATTTTCCTAATGAGGTTTGAGGTTTAGTAGGTTTTTTTCAATAGGGAAAATTACTAGTCTCCACATCTATTAGTTTGCCAATCCTAGGGGGGACCACCTTGCAAAGAACTGTGAAGGCCAATTCCTCGAAAATGGTATCCATAATAAAAAGCTATGTACGAAATCTTGCCTTTATTTTAAAAGAGCTATCGAATTACTCCACATGATGGGATTGAATGAAAAAAAAATCAACTCCACTTCTTCGGCTTTATGGAAGCCATCCCCAAAATATAAAATTATCGTTATTTATAGATGTCCAAATTAAAATCTGCACGCAGTACTTACCAAATTTCATGCCTTTATGTTCACAATTGTCGAAAACACGGAAGGACGGACGGACAGAGCAAAACTATGAGGGTTCCTCGCAGAACTACGGAACCCTAAAAAGCTAATCTAAAAAAAAGTTAAAAGTTTTCGAAAAAGAACTAAAAAGTAAAAAAAAAATGTGTTTGTTAGAACTGGGATATTATATTTTTTCCGTCGGCATCGGGCGCGTCGGACGCATGTTCGTAGCATGTAGAGCCGTGCTACGGAAGCACTTTATGCGGCTGAGTCTTTTTATGGCGCCCAATTATTTAAAAAATTGTCCTTTACATTACCAGAGCCAATCAAATTTATATGCCGCAGGGTACAGCTAGTATATATGTTCACTATATATACGTGAAGAGTTATGCAGTTTTTCTTAATGCAGAGTAAATTAGAAAACTTATTATTATGTTTAGAAAGAAAGAATGAAAAATAGCTTTGTTTAATTATTATCACAAGAACCAGGTTAATTTTCTAAAACTTATTTTTACAAAAAAAAAACAATACTAATATGTCTAAAGAATTGTGTGGAATAAAAAATATCCCCTAACGAATATATTTGACTTATAGCAACCATTCGTCGTACTGTATTGCATTATAGGGTTCACGTGTAACCTTTATGTTTCACTTGATAAACACCCATCATTACATCAAAGTAGAGAAATTTCATAATACGGAAATTATCGTGTAGTATCACTTAACATCAACGTTGTAATTATTCTCTAGCAGCAATTCTTCTATACAGGTATTTGTCATGAAATTTCCCCCAAAGGTAATCGATTCCATAAAAACGTGCGCTGGAATGAACCCAATAAGTGACATTACGATTGGGTTTTATCTTTTTCTGATTTTAAATTTCGAGCAGGATAACGTTTACCAAGTCCTATGCAAATGATACTATTGAAACTGGACCCAATGAAATGTTAGATAAGTAGATCTTAAGAGCCAGTAAAAATACTTTTAGTGTATGAGCAACCTTAAGTTTTGGTTTCTTGACCGTAACGCACAATGCTGCGGTAACCGTCATGACGCAACGTGCCGCGCTTACCTTTCGTAGACAGCGACGTAACAAGACTATACGTTAATCTTGCAATTATGTGTCCGACACCACATGCCGCAGTACGCAACGTTGTGCATTACTACGAAGAGACCAAAGCTTTACTCTATATCGCTCGCCATGTTGACTTTGGTTAACTTTGCTTGATTTGCCGAATTGAAGATAAAGTTTGAGAGTTCCCTATGACTAACGAAGTACGTGTTTGGCAGTCTTAATTATAATTAAGCGTATCAAGTATTAATTTGAGTCAAAACACTTCAATCATGGATAATTTAAGTTAAGACAATGAGTTATTAAGATATAATAACGAAATTAAAAAGAAAAGTTTGAATTTTAAATTAAAGGCATAGAATATGTATAATAATACAGGTTTACTAGCCTAGCTAAAGCTAGGCTTTAGTACTAGCAAGACTAGTAGTGTCAATAAAATAGTCGGTTCTATTAGAACGGAGAATTTACTGTGAAATATTTTTTAGATGTACCGATATAGTTATGCCACTATACCTATACTGGTTGAAGCCCGTTGCTTTTGACCGAGTAATTAACAAATATTATTGAAATATTATTAAAAATTGTAATAATGGATGTTAGGATCCTCCTGTGTTTACGGTTCTTCTGACCGCGGGGCTTCGGCTATTTCGGCTTGGGGCTTAAGTCATTTTGTCGGGTGGCCACCCTTTAGTTACGACACTGTAGTTGTGTGTATATACAATGAAACTCATTATAAACTATCGTATTCGTAGTCGAAGAAAAAGATAACGAAATTTCGTGTAACTTGAAAAGTACCTACCTTATAAATTTCAGTAAGAATATAAACAATATCAGAAGCAAACTACCGTTTAAAATATTTCACTTATAACATTTAATTACTATCCATAAAATATTGACTCCTTTATAATACTTACTTCCTTTATAATAATCCTTTATATTACAGTTTTGATTATCTTCATAATAAAAGGATTAAGTTTAATTTTAATTATTTATTCATGTCTAGATATTGCGAGGTAACATTATGAATTTCCATATCAGTTCTATTCGAATAATAGGCTTTATATTTTATGAATGGGTTAATTAAACACTGTTTATTTTCAGAACCCTATACCATTTACCTCTTTTGAATACTAATAGGTTTTATTTTCCATTAGTTGCTACCCGCGACTTTTCCGCGTTCGACAATTTTGTTAAAACATGGTGTGTTTTCATATTTTACTACTGAACCCGGCAAACGATGTAATGTCCGAACGTTGGCTTACTCTTACTATTGAATACCAAAACATAGCGCCACCTATTGGTCGTCTACCTCACCGGCCGGCCGCTCTGCCCCCGTATATTAAATCTCTCATATCTTCTAAAGTTTTAATTTAACTGATATGCTGTACACGGCAATTTTGATCTTCATAAAATTTACATTGCATCTAAAGTATTCAAATGGACAAGGATTAATATGTTATTCTTTAAAAAAACCGATGAAATTTTGTATACGATCTCTATCTTGTATGCACTCTGCAGAAGGAACATAGAGATAACCTTTTATTCACAAAAATACTTCTTTTTGAAGTTTCAATCACAAACAGTATATTTGGTCATGTGGTTAGGGCCTAAAATACTTTTACCGAAGGATATAAAGATAATGCGAAGGAAGCCGTGGGTAGAAGCTAATAACTAATAAGCATACATAGAGCGAGTTATATGAAGGATGTAATGCACGTATTGTGGGTGATATAAGCAGTTTGAAGTGTCGTTTGTAAAGCACTCGACCAGATAAGCATTCGTTTCGCATATGTGGCTATCTATAGCGATTATCGTGTTGCATTCCAACAAGTGGCGTGTTTTTGCGTTCACAATAGAGATGTGCCGTTGCACACACTCGTAATATCCGAGGATACGGATACGTACATGCGGATACAAGTCACTGCTGCACACACCTTAACTTTTCTCACTGAGACCTTGACACACAGTCTAATTGTTAAAAATACATATCAGCGTACACGGATATGAGCACGAGTCATTAACGTTTGGATCCGCGAATACGGCTAAAGACCTTAACCTCATCACTATTTTATACATTCGAGATGTGGCGAATCGGCTTTTTGAACCGCGAATACGAATTTCTCACTCAGATCGTAATATTCAGATGCAAAAAGTTAGATTTAAAAAAAAAAATAGTCATAAGACATACGAGTATCCACAAAGAAGTTACCCCGATCTAAGGATTACATATGTAAGATTTTTTTATTTTAGCCACGCTTGCAGACTTTTTGGTCTGCAGTCGAATGGGGTCGACGCGTCCGTCTACCAGTACCACTTCCTCATCTAAGATCGGCCTGAAGTAACGGCAAAGCTGTCACGTCAAGTGATGGTGTTGTTGTCGGGTTTCGTACGGTTTGTGAGACTTCCCGGTGGCCTAATCTCGTAATTAAAGGCCGCCAACGCATCCGCTAGCCTTTTGGTGGTGCAGATGTTCATAGTCACTTAAATGAACCGCTTGCTCGTTTTCCCCTTGTAACATAAAAGAATATCCTTGAAGATATCGCCAAAAATTAACAGATATAGGCACAAATCTGTCTATTCTCTGGAATATCCGCGATACGGATAAAGTTATACGGCACAGCTCTCGTTCACACATCTGTAGTGAGCTCTTCAACGCCTGTGTCATCTGTGACGCCAGCTTCTTCGCTATGAAATGGCCCTCAAACGGTATTTAAAATGTTCCGGTTTTTTGCCTTTGATCTCGGCGACTCAGTCTGCACTTAATGGACACGAAACGGGTGTATCTCAGTTTTATTTTGCGAAATGTCTGTCTAGAGCGAGGTATCTGTCGAATTTATCTATGAGGTGTTTCGTTTTAATGTTTTTACCGGTTTCGGCGTCTGTTTTGGCTGATAAATAATTTTTTCCTTTTTTTAGACTGATTTTGCCGATACACGTTTGTCACTTTTTTTCGTAATACCAGCAATCAGGTTAGTGGAGCATTTTACATACCTTGCATTCTTTCGTCGATATTCGTGGCTGAGTTTTCTAGCTACAAATTGGACTATTTCGTACGCGTCTAACCAGCGACCTTTCACCACTTATACAGTCCACTAAAACAACTAAATTTCCCCTACACCAATCATAATGTTAGATACAGTTACACATTTCCACGTTGACAATTAACTATTGCCCAAACTGTATAAAGTGAAAACGATATTAAAACAATCATTAATATCCATATAAATATTGCAAAGTGTAACAATCCAGTATCAGTTAGTGAATACACTTGGAAACGATAGTACATTTTGTAGTAAACATGTCATTCAAGGTAATAAAACCAGTATCCTCTAGGATTGTTAGATCAGGAGTTGGATATAGCAATCCTAGCACATAAATACACACACTCACATATATATTTTCAGAGAGGGCCACGCTATATATATTTCTATTACATATTTAAGTTACATTTATTACTACGTTTTAGTAAATTTGTTAAATAAAATTTATCTGGTGTTTAGGCATTGAAGCCGAAGCATAGGGTTTCCTAGTTTAGCTTCAAAAGCTGATTTTATAGTAGAAATGTTGGATAATAATAATAATTGGTAAATGTATATTGTGTAAATCAAAACAAAATTAAATAAATTTGAATTTTGAAGATAAATTTGAATAAAAGCTTATATGGCTTGAGAAGGCACAAATATTAAGGAGGTCCCTCTCTCTGGCACCTTAAACAACGGATCCTTGCCTTAGTAATCATGGCCTAATAATAATTCTTTATCATATTTTCAACCGACTTCAGACAAGGAGATAGTTCTCAATTCGACTGTATCTTTTTTGTGGTTCTTAACTCAGAACTTTTGACTGGGTGAACCGATTTTGATGATTCTTTTTTATTTAAAAGCTGCGCTTCCCGTGTTGTCGCATTTCAACTTGGCCCAGTTGGGACAATTCGAAGTCGGTTTTAATAAATTATTTTAAGAATGTAATTCTAAAATAATATATATAATGCAATGTACTTAAAAAAATTTGAAGACTAGATGTTACCCTCGACTTAGTCCGCGCAAACTTGTAAGTACCTTTAGACCTCCTCAATCTGACTTTTCAAAAAAATCCTTTCTTAGCAAGTGACTACCGATGCCCATGGACACCTGCAACACCATAGGGACCGCAGATGCGTTGGATGTCTACCAATTATAAACTACTTCCTTGCAAAATTTAATATTTTTACGTCCCGAGGTTTTCGAGATTGCGAGATTTGATTATTATAGATTATACCTTATATATTAATAAAAATCAAAAATTGCAGGTTTTGTGCTTGGTCGTGTTGGTTACCATCGCAGTGGAACAATTCGCTCACGTCAGCGGTCACGGCGTGGCGTACTCTTCCACCCACTTCACCAAACACGATGGTCATCCTGAGGTTGTTCACGGTCACGGTCACCACATTGACTCTGTCAAGTCACCTGTTAAATCTCGAAAACAAGATGAAACTTGACCAGGACGTAGTTTACAGTTAGAAGATATAAGAAAGGAGTTTTCGACAGGGCTAGATTATGGAGGTACAAGGGTTCTCGCAATTTTATGCGATCTATGTCGCGGGAAACAGCTAGTTGTTTATTATAGACAACTTTGTCTGTGACACATTTAAGTATTTATATGGACCCGAATAGGTGAAGACTATTTATTGGTGATGTGACCACAACCCTCAGTAACGAGGTAATGTAAAAAGTAAAAACTTAAGCAAATATTTATAATGCAAACATTTTTATTTCATTGGAAGGAAGATAATAAAAAAAAAAAATATAAGGTTATGGAGTGTCATCTATGTGTTTTGTTTTTTTTTTATGGAAGCAAAATGGCAAACAAGCATAGACCCCCCTGGAGGTAAGCAGCGACCTTAGCATCTAGAAGCTTGCCAATTAACGCATGAATAAAATATCCCACCATGATAATTAATAATATTTTCTTTTGTAACAAATGAATGTACGGAAGTTAATAAATTTCATAAAATTACCAAATAGTTATCCGACGATATGAACCAATAGAATTTTTCGAACCAGTAGGTCTTCCTGGCTTTACTTATGCTGCTGATTGTTTGCGCCTCCTTCAATGTCTGTTTGGTTTTACGTTCAGCGCTTTTCAGCGCTTTGTCGGCTGATTCCAACGTTTTTTGCTGCTTTTTCGCTGCATTACGCTTCTGATCGTAGTACCTGTTATTAAAGAAATTTGTTTAGTGTGGAGGCCGACAACCTTTTTGTCAGACAAGGGTTACCAAATCATTAAAAAAAGATGCAGGAGAGCCACTTTGTTAAGAAATTAGACGTAGGGGGGCCACATTTGTAAAAGAATTATTTGAAAATACGTGACTAGTTATCTATTTATGTAGGTAAACATTGTATGCGATATTTAAATAAAAAGAGCATAAATTTACACAATCAAAGTACTACCCCTAGTAGGACTCTAAAAAGATGAACTAAATATTATTCTGGAGCCAATTCACTTAGTTTTTGGTCATATATTAGTTCATTACGAGTAAATTTAATTGATATGTAATGAATTAATTATTACTTATTTATAAGAAATGGATGGCCATTTACAAAACACTCGCGGACCACAGAGGGACACGCGTTGCCGACTGCTCATTTAGTGAATTGCATTTTGGTTGATCCTGTGCTTGGATATAGACGTCCTTAATATACCTAGATTTCGTTTAGATTATGGATTAAGCAATGAAAGTCAGGTTTTTTTAATTATGCTATGAGTACTACCTACCTCCTTGCATTAGCAAATGCTGTGAGTGACAAATCAATATCAATCAACATCGGTTTAAGTTTTCCTATCTCATCTTCATCCTCATCCTCATCGTCCTCAAATTCATCATCATATGGATCCTTCAATAGGAGTGTTATGTGGTTTGTATTTAACTTCAGTTGATTCTAATATATAAATTTACCAAAGAGGTTTAATGTCTCCCGTTAAATCATATGAAATTTAATGGGTTCAATCTCAGCATGCATTCAATAAAAAAAATAATAGCAGAAAATAAGAATTGACAGAATAAACAAAAAGAAAAAACAAATGGCGCGCATTCTATGCCATTGTAATACTTTAATATTTATTATTTTGAAAAAAAAAGAAAAAACATGGAAATAGTCAGCGGTGTAGTTGAATGAAAAGAAGTATGTTTACTGAAAATAGACACCTTACTGAAGTGAGGAATTAATGCACTGGTGGTAATTTTTTGCAATATAATATTCGTACTCACTTTGGTCTCGCTCGGTGTCACAATCTACTTTTATTGATACGGTTTACTCTACACACAGCGATTATTTTAATCTAGAACTCAAACTAAAAGAAGAAGAAAACTAACAAAATCTCGACAATCTAAACGAAATAGCCATTTCGATTTAAATAGCTTTAAAATCGATTAACATTGGAATTGTTATGTATTTAGTTCGCTTAAACGCTCAGGGCGCTATGTGTAGACATAATTAATAATTATTTATAATCACTATGTTCAAAACAAAAAGCAATTAGCGACTAATTGTGATAATGACACACACTTAACGATGATTTTAGCAATGCATTATTTATTACAATAAGCTTTATTATGGGTGTTATTATATAGCAATCATATTCTATATATGTACTAATAAACATGCGATCTTTTATCAAAATCTAATGTTTCATATATATTTTTATAAATTGAAGTTTGATGATTCTTATTACTGTTCGACCTAACTACTACAATTGTGAAAAAAATACATGAAATTGGGTGCAAACATGTACTGCGTATAGATTTTCGTTTTGGCTTCTTAAAATAATAATAATTTTACATTTTTGGGGTGAATTCCATACAAGCGAAAGACAAAGAAAGAAGTGGTGCTGAATTTTTTTTCATTCAACTCCATCGTGTAGGGTAACATTAGATAGCCCTTTTAGAATAAAGGCGAGGTTTTTTACACAGCTTTTTTATTATAGGATTAAGAAAATCGATCACTTTATATACAAACAAGTGTAAAAAGAAGAAATTAAGCAAAAGAAAAGAATTGCCAACCTGAGATGCAAACCATTGCCTCAGAGTTGTGATCCCATTGTCTCCGTAAATATACTACGGTAAGATTAAAAAACGGTGACAAATAAAACCTATTTAAACTTGCCAAATTGAAAATGCTAAAAAAGCACGAGGAAAATTATTTTCAGTGAAACCGATGCAAAACTTTTGCAATTTTTTTAACAGATACCTTTATCGGGCCCAATTCGGGTGCAATAGTTTGTTTCATGGATCAAATAGCGTTATAATATAAGTATCTGCCACAAAAGTACCACAGATATCGGCTACCAGAAAATTTTATTAGAAAGCGTTATAACAGGCTGCATTATTTAATCTTATATTTGGATTTTAGTGTAGTCGTTAACAAATCGCCAGGCCTTCCAGATCAGGTAAAGCATTACAGTATTTTACATCAATTAACATCATTTACAACGTTAAATATAATTGACCAGCTTACCCAGCAGACGCTGTCCTACCCGAACGTTGGGTTACTAACTATTTACTACATTTTATTATCCTATATATTGTCCCCATTTCCGTTCCTTTCCCTTTTCCGTTACACAGATATGTATACTCATGCCACCATACACGCACACACATCTAAACTATGAATTATAATCTAGTAAGCTCTTTATTCTTTAATTTACTAAAATTCTGTTACTTTTAATAAACGACTAATTTAGCTTCTATAATACTATCTAAACTAACTAATTGACTATTTATTATGAACAAGACTAACGTACTGTAATACAGTTTTCACTAGTACGGAGGTTGGTGATTCTTTTGTACTTTTTAAATTTTATGACAAACAAATAAATAAGTCTCTACTCAACAACTAAATCCTAATATATAGATCTTCTTTTTCACATGATGATGATGATGGTGATGGTGATGATTCATGTATTTAGGAGACGATAAGGCGTTGTGAGGAATTAGAATTGCAGCATGATGACTTTTCCGATGCGGCTCAGATGTACAATGAGTTGAATGATATTTTCATGGAATTCAATGATGAAGGTAAAGTATTATATTCACTGCATATTTCAATTTTTTTGAGAAAATACAAATGAGTCCAGTTCTTTAAAAATATATTTTACAACCGTGTGTACTACTATACACACCGACAAATACACTATAATAAACTAAATAAAATATAATAACAAACTCATATTACAGATACTGTGAACTCCAAAAGTGAGCAAGCAATACAATTAAAGAATTGCTGGCAGGAAAAGATAATTCAGTTTGAGACGATGAAAAACGAATTAAATGATCGGCAGGTAATAAAAACGAATAAAACAATTGCCTATCCATTATAGAAACCTAAGTTTATGGTTGCTATATTTACAAATATTCATATTCGGAACTGAATGATTTAAACAGAATTACGGTTCATTTTACATTGCTATCTTGCGAATACCAGAGATAGCAGAGCGAACCCAAATCCTTCCGCATAGCTAAAGGATCGAACCGAACGGAAAAAGCCGGAACGGGTCGCCGACAATTCGAGCCGCTCTACGTTGAATGCGGTCAAATGGAAGCAGCTCTTATTATGGGGCCACCGCTTAAAAATGACAGCAGTGCTCCATTTGAGACCGGACTTGCGCCTTATACAGTTGCAAGCGGTAGGCTGGTATGAAGCACTGCTTCGTCTTGTTAGGACACCAAGCTTCTGAGAGGCTAATTTAGATTTCTCTTCCAAGTGACCGCGGAACTGAACGTCGCGTGATATGTCAACTCCCAATATTCCGATGCTGGCTGAGGCAACCAGAGTACATAGTGCGAGTTTTTCTAACCTTAACGCGTTGGTAAAGTTTACTTCAATTTGTATGGAAATTGATCAGGGTGTGGTTGTGGGGCGCGTTAAGATGCCGACTGCCGAATCCCCGGAACCACCACAACCTCTACAATCTTACGATTAATATCATTCAGTGACGTTAATCAGGTCCCAATGTCTTAAGTTCTTTCGAGAATATCGGAATCAGAAGGTCGGATATTTGAGAACCAGTGTTAGATTAGGTCACCTATCTATCACCCGGGCGAGGTGAGAATTACTTAACCTAAAGATCCATTAAAATGCCGGCCTCTGATTAAGCTATGACCTCCGCTATGACAAAAGAATAAAATCAATGTTAAAATCAGACCGCAATCCCTTTGCCTAGCAGTGGGACAGAATTAAAAAAAAAATCAGACACCAATACGGATTTTCAAACACCTGTGTTACATACCACCTGCGGTGCACTGATATGGGAATCGCCAGTTATAATGTGCGGTCACGCGAGCTTGACAATTTGTTTATTAAATAACGATATTAAAGGGTATGTGCTCATTAAATTCTTATTTGTTCGTTGCACAGGTATTAAAATGCTTAATTCGAGTAATATCGTTGAAGGTTTTAGTTTTAAATTAATTTTAATTCTGGCCTTGGTAATTTGTCAATGTTTAACTTAACAAGAACTTCTGTTGAAACAAGATAGGTGAGAATGTTGGGACGGGAGCGGAGCATAACGGAGGTGCCATCTTAACCTTCTTGGTTATTTTTGTTACCCCCGAAGCAAAAAGAGAGGTGTTATAAATTTGATGTCCATGTCTGTGTGTGTGTGTGTCTGTCTGTGGTATCGTAGCTCTCAAATGGATGGACCGATTTCTATGGGGTTTTTCTCGTTTGAAAGCCAGTTGGCTATGGGCGGATCCGAACCCTACTTGTTCTTCTAACATAGTTAGAAGAAGAAATAGGGCTCACAACTGTTTTAGGGTAAAAGGAATTAAATAAATAACTATATAGGGGCTGTATGACACACGGACGTCTATTCCTAAGATAGACAACTTAATGCCTGTGTTATAGGTAATAAACGCCTGTTATACACGCAATTTTTTTTTGTATATATATTTAAGTACATGATTCTAGGTTTACCAGTGGTGAAATCTTCGTCGGGTTTTTCTTGAAAAATACAATTTTTTTTTCCATTTTTTAAGCTGAATACTGTATAATCTAAGAACTATTTCGAAATCTCCATCCATCGCTGAGATTCGACTATTTTTGTCATTTTTACTAAAATAGTTTTTTTGTTAAAAAGAGAAACAAATAATAAAATGACATTTCAATATCACAAATCACTTCTTTAACTATGATTAAAATAGATTTGTTACTATGATGTCGTTTTTATCGAATTATAAACGGAATAAGCCGTAAATGATAAAGCGTTTTTTTGCGATTTCCAAAAATCAGCTTTTGTGAGTTAGGTCAGTAACTTCAAAAGTTGTCTGATTTTGCTCAAAATATTTTTTCTAATGAGATTTTAGTATGTTCTATTAACATGGAAAAATATTCCCTTTTTCCCCTTCTACTAAGCTTAAATTAAAAACTACGGGCCAGTCAAACCAACTAACAAAAGCTAACTTTCGGCATGTCCTGACTTTTTATTGTATTCCAACATTTAATAAAATTGCATGTTTCATGAAATCAAAAATGAATGGTGGTGATGTAACATGGAAATGATTAGTTAAAATGCCAGACTAAATCCATTATATTGAGCAATATAATAAAGAATGAAAAGGTGTTCTTTAATTATTTTTTCCACAATATTCGTGGCTTTATGCGGTAGTTTCTGTAACTACCGAAATCGAGACCAAAGCCAAAATTCGGTTTAAACTATTGTACCGAAACTATTTTTTTGTTTCTATTTTAGTCGAGAAAATAATCCGCTATAGGTTGTTTGATGTGTTTATATAAGTTGGAAAGTCAAATTTTTTTCATATAGACTTTTGTAATCACTTTTGAACGTCATATGTATAATATTATTATTTTTAATAATTATTGGTAGAATATGGTGATAAAATTTACGACTTAAATGCTAGGTTTAGGAAGGTTTCTCGCGCCCTGCACTGAGAAGAGCCCGCAACAGACTCAGCCAGGTAATTTTTTTTAATACATATAGTGGTCAAGAATGTGTGAAAACACACTTATTTAGAAGAGTTTTGTATCTGATACGCGATAAATGTTTTTTTTAAGTAACTTCACAAGTTGTCGTTGCCGATATTTCTCAAAATATTTTTCTAAAATTTTTGGCAAAATAAAAATGGCCTATCAACATGGAAAATTTCAAATTCTTACATCGAATAGTTTGGAAATAATAGCGTGGACCACCTTACGGGCGGACAGAGCGAAACTATTAGGGTTCCTTTTATGACTGCGGAACCCTAAAAAAGCTTGTATTCCACCTTTTCAAATAAATATTACTTCTTATTTTACCTGACTGTCCATGTATCTTCTCCGACGATTGGAACTTTGTCTGCTTGTATTTATCAAAGATCGACTCCTCTATTGGACTATCACATTTTCTCTTCTTCGCTAGAAGTAAAAATAGAGAAGTTTTTTTCTTATGTCTGATTTATTTAATGGTCATAAATCTATTTAAAAGTATGCCAGACCCATAAGGAAAACCATACACTTTTCACATTACATATAAGTGCATATGTTATATATTTATATTAATTTAGAAATGTGACAAACAAAATACACAGTTATAAACTGACGAACAGTAACACGTTTGTATAGAGGGATACCCCACTACCACTACACCGCTTCTTTACAGTCTAAAACATCAAAGTCATCTCTCCGCCTCTTCCTTGGTCTACCTGGTCGTTGGCAGCCTTTAGTGGGTCTCAATAATTTCATAACTTTGCCCCACATGTACGGGTCTATTCCTGCCACTTGCCCATCCCATCCCCACTTCTTAAAATTGTTCCCATAAGTGAATAATTTATATATAAATATTTGTTTATTATTTATATACCCTCCGACACCTTGAGATGTGGTTTCGCCTTCATGCCATTTTGAGCACTTACAAGAAATATTAAAAAAAAAAACAATACTCGTATATCGTAGGGAAAGGGCATTGTACACTAGAATCGACACATATAAATAAATACAGTGTCTGTAACGTTGTAATAAAATTCTTTCACTATATGCGTATGTCTATATACAATAGCTATGCCAGAAATACAAATCAAAACATTTTTGGCTGTCCGTCTTTCTATTTGTATGTCTGTTTGTTCCTGTTAGTCTCCGGAACAACTAGACTTTTACTGGGAGGTAGCTGATGTTTCTAGCAATAGCATGGGATTCTTTACTTTTAGACAAATAATTAGGATTTTGCACAAAAAGATCATTAATTTTTTTTACAAAATCACTGAATTCACACGGTTGAAGTCGCGAGTTACAGCTAAAAATAAGTTCAGTAAATATTAACCAATTACAACGCAAACTTCAACTAATATACCAATCACACGAGCGACTTTGTTTTCTCGGCACGTACCAGATTTACCCGAAATTCGCTTCTGTGCGGTCAACTTCATTTCTTCAAGATGTGTTTCGGCAACTACATATTATATGCTACATCAAATAATCTACCAAACACACGAACACCCGCAAGGATTTACCGTCAAGGAGACCTGGAATTCCATTTGTGCAGTACAGAGCATTTGTTGAAGATGTATTCCGGCAACTACATATTATATGCTACATCAAATAATCTACCAAACACACGAATACCCGCAAGGATTTA
>JANCMC010050420.1:1597009-1825997 GCA_024363005.1 Charaxes varanes | reverse complement strand
AATAAACAATTTATAAATGAAAAGATCAGCGCATTCAAAAACCCAACGAACTAAAAAGTAAAAAATAATTAGTACTTTCATACGATTTAATAGACACCCACTTATGTATTCAAATTGGTACCAAGCCAAATAGGTTCCCCGCTAAATCGATGCAGATGGTTTACACTTCAACACATCAGTAGGTGGCTACTAATTCGTATGAAAGTACTAATCATGTTTGCTTTTTAGTTCCTTCACGTTTTGGAAGGCGGTTTTCTTTTCATTTCAAAATAATTTATTGTTATTATGATCTTTGTTGAATGATAATGCAAGACGAATATTTTCCAAGTCGGCTCTCCGAGTTCGAACGGTTCGAAATATTCGTGCTAGGGCCACTGGTGTAACCTCTATCTGTAACTATTTTTGAAAATGTGTGTTTTTTTTAATTATTATTACAGACAAGCAATACCGTTTAATTTTTAACTAACTGTTTAATAAATAAGCAGCTTTACTACAGTGACACGACGATCAATCTAATCTTAAGCTTCGAGTTGTGTCTAAGTATACCTGTTCTTCAATGAGGGTGTAAACTATCCTCTGATCCTGTTCATCTTCAACTTCTTGTGAATCTTTGTGACTTATCTGAAACAATACCATAAATTTAGACCTAATTAGAGTAAGCGCCAGGCTTGTACAGTCCTTTTGGTCTGCAGTCGAATTGGGCCGGCGCGTCCGTGTACCAATACCTTTCTGTCCCATAAAATCGGCCTGAAGAGGTGGCAATGATGGCTCGTAAATGCCACCCTTTAAATAGGGCTTAAGACTACCGGCAACTCTGACAAGCCGAATGAAACGCGACAAGTATACCATTACTTGACATGACAGCATTGTCGTCATTGCACGTCGATCTTATGTGAGAAAGAGGTCTCAGGTCAGGTCAGGTCTACAGGCTACGATGGCAATTACCACTATGCAGCCATGCTTGTTTGTCATCCTTAGTAACATAAAAACGATTCTAAACCTCCTTACCGCATTCTGTGCCAATAAAACTAGACACAACTTAAATAAAACAATCATATTTCTCATGACTGAAAAGTGATAAAGCGTATCTCTACATTATATTTCACGCTTGAGTGGAAACGCTTTTTACGACTTATTAATCATGATTTTACTGCCTTTCGTAAATTTTGTTGCAATCTTTAATTATTACTTCCTTGTAATATAAACACAACAAGGCCCCCTTTAAAAACATATATTTTAAATATCAGAGTAAAGCGTATTAATTAACAACATTATTGGAATAATATTATTTTGTGCGGAACCCCAATTATTTTTCTACAACGAGGGTAGCTTTTGTTATTTCTTGTAATATCAGCTATCTGACAATGAACGTCCCGTTGAAATCAATCCAACCGTTACGAAGATTACCCGGACCAAACAGACACACAAAAATGTGTTTGATATAGGTATCATATTAGTCATATGCAATTAGTAAAAGTCCACCTTGATCCGTTTGTTCTTTCCAATTCGCCATTGTGTAGCAGCATATGTTTGTGCGCTTAAATTAAAAGTGTAACTGAACTCAAGAGACTCAATAAAAAAACTCCTCGGCTTCTATCTTTACGTGGTCCATCAACTTGCCTAAATAGCCAGGAGAATATAGGGGAACACTATATTTACGACTTTTACGTAGTTGATGTGTAGTTAAATAACTGACAGAATCAGGCGTTACTTTGCGGAAATCCATGACATGCACAAAAAACTAACTACTTTGCTTTAATGAAATTCACGTTCATTCTCGGATTAAAGCAAAGAAGTTAGTTTTCCATGATGTGTAGTTATCCGAATTGTTTTAAATATGAATAATACTAATAATGACCAACAAGTTAAAATTTACTATTGACAAATTGTAATTTATTCATACCTTTATTTCAATTGAAACAAAACATAATTTCGTTTTGGAGGAATTACTACTAAAATTAGTTGATATTATTTATGTATCGCCAAGTCATCGCAATCAAGTCAAATGATTAATCTATAAAAATTGAGTAAATTTTAATTAAATATTATTTTAATAGTTTATAACATTTTCTAATATTAATTATTAAAACAAGACGTTTAAAGATTATATTGCTTCTATTTTAGTAGTTTTATTTTAATATGGCAAGAAAACTCTAGCTATCAAATTTAATTGACAACAATGTCCGATGACAGACGCTGTCTCGAACTCGAAGTTTTAGTCATCTATAACAATGCATAATTTATTTTATTTATTTAATGTGTAAAAATTGCAACATGCATTCTATTTGTAGTATTGAATTGTCTATGAATATTTTTCTGTTATAACCATCAGTGTTTATTAGTTTTTTTTGTGGTTGTCACAACAATTATTGTTTTACGTATTTTTAAAATAAAATGTTTGGAAGACCAAGATGCAGAGAGTGGACTCCGTTAACAACCCAGCAACTTCGTCTACGTAGTTTAATCCAGGTAAAGGTCCACGTAAAAAACGGGCAGGTTCCATAACGAGTGTTGATGTAACAAAGATTTACCAACAAACGCCTACACTATGTATGTCATTACCACGATTTTCTATTGTCCGACAGAGCTACAATTGTGTATCATCACAATACTTTAAATAACTATTCATGTAGGAAAAGATATTATAATGTTTTGTATTCCTAATATATTTTTCTTTAATATTCAATTATAAACAATATTGACTGCTTCTATCCCAATGAAAGAACAACGTAAGTATAAGAATAATTGTTAGTTAATATTAAAACATTGAATTGATTGTAATGAAATGTACTGAGGTATTATCATATTCCTAACAAAAAACACAATCATTGTTGTGATTTTTTTTATATTACAAGGACCAAACAAGCAGGCGATTCATCACATAAGTGAATACTGATATCCATGAACATCTGCATCATCAGAAGGCTCACAGATGCATTGTGAGCCTTTAAAGAGGTGTTTAGACTATTGGGAACTCTCACAAACCAAACAAAATGCGTAAACAACACCATCACTTAATGTGACGGTATTGCCGCCACTGCAAACTGATTGTAAGTGAGAAAGAGACATATATATATTGGTCAACAGTAAAGCACATAGTTAATGTTGCTCTAATGGATTGGATATTTCTAAATATCTTAAACTTGTATATTTTAATACCTGTTTATATTTATAACAACAGTTTATGGAGTAAATTATTCTTTGATTGTCATATTTACCAGATTATTTTAAGACACTTTTCATGAGATTCCTTTTGACAAAGTCACAGCAATTTTGTTTTGATACAATATTTACAGTTTTCGGTTTCTTTCCTATTGCAATTATGCTACAACCTTATAGCTTTATGCCATGATTCTAGGTCAATGGAAAGTATACTGTAGGTTTTGATTCTGTTTTCAAATGTACTAATATGGGAATGTGACAGAAATGACCATATCTTTGGATTGCATAGACTTACAAGGTTCAGTTTTCACAACTCCAATAGACTGTAGACCTCAGTATATGGTAGTAATTTCAAAATCAGACCTCAATGTGTTTCTGAAGATAAGGGTCTTGACAGACTGAAGGACAAAAAAGTGATCTAAAAAACGAAGCCTTATAAGATTTCTTTTTTCGTTTGGAGGTATGGAACCCTGAAATTAACATAGGAAAGATCCTAACAATAAAATATTTCACTTTAAAAACCAAAAACTATTCATTTACATATCTACAAAGGTTTTATATTTCTGCAGCGCTGTAACGTTACGTGTTACCACGGTACATGAGTAAACAGCTTCGAATTACGCATCATCAGATCTGAGAACCGCAGCGAGCAGGCGTCGCCTGGAATATGCCTCAGTTGGTTAATTCATCTTCTGAAACTCCTCTAGATGTCAAAACATTTGTTATTTTAACAAATAACGTATATAACGATATATGAGGTTCGAACGCCCTCGATAAACGTGTCCAGACTTCTATCCACGACGTACCTACTGGCCGATTATTAATTATTTGCTATTAATACAAAAACTTCTAGTAATACAATTTTGCAATCTTAAAATTTAAGGACTTAACAATTATGTCAATATATTTTAGGAAGTCCTATTGATGTACACAAAAATGTAAATTTATTAAAAAAGTAGGTAACTTGCCAACTAGGTACCTACTAGGCTCCGATAAACATAGTTCTAAGTAAGATAAAATCCAATTTTTGGTTATGACCACATTTTGAGAATTATTCGTATTAATCTCGGGTCTTGTAATAATTCGATAAACGTTATAACACGTAAGATCATTCAAAAGGATTTTTTCCAAACTAAACAATACAGGTATTCTAAATTTAAGTATACGAGTCTACTGGCTGATTAGTTTTAAACAATAACGGCATATTATTTCAGGCCAAATGAAGATATGAATGAAGGACTTCCCTGACTTCGTCACATAGAAAGAATGGAGGAAGGAGGTAGCGAAGCGAGCATATCGAAGGAATGCTCGCACACCAGTCGGGCGTCCCAAGTATCGCTGGAAGGTCAAGTGGAGAAGAATTTTTTCATAAAAGCAGTAACGGATCGGTGCTTCTGCAGAGGTGCTGCGAAGCTCTAACGATGCTGAGATTGGCGCTAATTCGTGCTGCAAACACAGAGTTCATCGCCACCACCGGTATCCTGTAAACATTAGGAGTCGCGTGCGCCAACAGGGCTGGCACACTTGTTTTAAGAAATATTATATTTCTTTAAATAAATCCATGAATAAATTGAAATTTCAATTAATATTAATTAACGCTTGCTTTTAAACTGACACCCGCAACTCTTGTGAAGTTTAAAATTTTGACTATTTTTGAATTAAAAACTTTTCTGGTACTAACAGCAATCACTTGTTACAATGAGTTAACCCGTCTGCTCAGTTTGGTGACAGAAACGGTCAAATCGTCTTCTTAAATTATTTTAGTTAGAATAGTAATTTCGGGCTTATCTGTCAATATAGCTATCCCCTACTCACTTAACAAGGTGTAACTGTACTTTATAGTACCACTTGACCACCACTACACCAACCCGGGGATGGTATGGAACAGTTAGACAACCCTGCGTCAGTGGCGTTTTCGACGGGATGATTATGTCATCCATATACGCCATTGCTGTACAACATTTAGTTTTACTTAAAACTTTATTTATTACTGAATCCAATAATTAAGCTTGACCTAATTAAGTTTATACAATTGTTCATATACTTATAAGATGACCTTAAATTGCAACCTATAATTTGACATACATGTCAAATTATAGGTTAATTTGTGTCAAATAATGTCAAAATTAAGCTAAAATTATACATAATTTTAGCTTAATTTTGACATTATTATCTGGTGAATTATTTTATATTATAGGTGATTTAATTAATTACATTAACTATATTGACTTACAATAAATATTGCACGCCTATTATGGTAATACACTGGACTTACGTATTGTATTGTATTATAATTATCATACGTCCGATGGCAATAAATAAATAAAGGTTTCGTTGTTAGCAGGCGCAAGAGTACGAAAGCCTGAGCTGAGAGTGAACAAAGATTTTAGGAAATGAATATTATTTTAATTAGAAGTGTAATGTAGTTATAAATTATTGTTGCGTACAATATTAGAGGTATGTAAATACAAAATAAAAGTACAGCATTATTTATGCTGGAGTAGAGAGCGATGAGTTATTAGTTTCAAACAAAAACAATAAATACCAAATTTTCTTGCGCGCGTTGAGAATTAAACGATGCGTCAAACGTATCGCAGCTGTAATTGGTACTAATGTGCCGACAGGTCGGTACTGCCGGGCTAAATATAATTTACACTAGCTGGGTACCGTAGCTTCACACATACCCGTTTGATAGAAAAACCGATAAAATTATAACGGTTCTTCTTATTTATCTTGATATGTCCCACAGCTGGGAGAAGAGACAGAGCCACCGCTGGAAGTGTTAACCAGTACAGTATTGTTGAAAATTTATACGGTAAAGTATCTCTATGGAATAAAGTATATTAAGCCTGTTGTATATATTAATTATTATGTCAATAGATCATTTTAGGAAATTGAAATTGTAATGATTTAAATTTACTGAACTGGTGGCTAGAATACCGTAAATAGACTAAACTAATGCCGCGGTGTAGGAGCTGTTTGAAACAGTAACAAATATAACTTTGTAATAGGCAAATTCGATGATATAGCTTTGTGCAGCGGAGTCTCAACTTAGTAATTGGTGACGGTAAAGACTTATTAGCTTCCCGACACATATGTACTCGGTATGGTAACAGTTAATTCGGAACGGCAAATGTGTTCGCACAAACAGGCCAGTTATCAAAAACAATGGGTGAACACTTTTTTTAGTTGTACAATAAACAAATGCACGGAGCAACTCACGTATAGCCGTCGATCCCTCGTCGCTCAATTTGGAGTTAACTGACCCTTCAATTAGCCGACCAAGTTGCAATATTGCGAATTCAGCTCACGGTCAAGCGTAGAGCTGATTAGATTCTCCTCGTTACGGCTCTTAGCCGGCTGATTATTCTCTTAAACTCGTTTTCGAAAGGAATGTTTAACTTTAACATTAAGAGCTGACCCATATTTCGATATGAAAAGCCTAAAACATAACTTATTAAAAGCATCAAGGTACGTAAAACAGTGAGTCCCGATTAAGGCCACTGAGTGATATTAGTCGTGAGTTTGTAGAGATTGTGGGGGTTCCGGGGATGACGTCAGTTGGCAATCGGTCATCTTAACACGCCTCATAGCCACATCCTCTGTAATATAAGTGGACCCTGGTACTGACCGGGATAACGTTAGGAAGAGGAAATAAGGGCTGCCAAAGTGGTCACACACGGAGATCTACACTATAAGAAAGGCTTGCAGATGTGTTGCTCACAAACCTAAGACCTCTTTAATATAGCCCTATCGAAAAATCCGTACTTGGCGGATTTTTACGGAACCCCTGCTCAATATCATATAGGGGTCATCCATAAACTACATCACACGTTAAGGGGGAGGAGAGAGTCACCAAAATGTGAAATTGTGTGAAGGGGTACGGGGAGGTCAAGAGCCTTGTGACGTCACATATCAAAACTTAATCTATTGTAATAAAAAACATATTTAACAAAAATATTGAATTTGCCGTTTTCTTTAAATTATTTTTGTTTTTAAAGTTGACATCACACCAAGGGGCTTCGAAAGTGTGACAAGGACGGAGGGGGGTGTTAAAATTCGTAAAATTGGTGTGACGTAATTTATGGATGATTTATGTAGGCCGTGCGGTGTTCGAGATTTTTTAATAGATGTCCTTTAACATTTATGGTAGGTACAAATTTCTTGGTATCAATACAAAAATAACAAAAATATTTGTTTCCTAAAATAAAACCTTCGCTTTTATATCTTTAGTTTTCGCGCGTCTCAAAGTCTAGACTCCAAATATTGCACATTTCATATTCACCATAGATTCTACATTTCCAAACTCATATCACTTCCAAGAGAACCTTCGCAGCAATAATTCAGAGTTACATATCTTCGCGAACACACGAAATAGAATATTTAAGCGGCGCGCTCATATATCTTGCATTGGACCTGACTGTACTTTTGATATCTCACCTTTATTACGTACGGGTGTTCTTGGGGTTCCGCAGTGAAATGACCGACTTCAAAATGGGAGGAGGTTCTCAATTCGAGTGTATGTTTTTATTTATAGATTTTGTATGTACATATGTTACGCGATTACTCCGCCATTTATGAACCGATTTTGATGATTCTTTTTTAGTTGGGTAGACCATACTTCAGAGGTGGTCCTATATGAATTTTATCAAAATCGGTATACCGATTTTTGAGAAATCGACAAAATACAAAAAAATAATATACACATACGTCGATGACGTTTTCGTTTATTCCGAATCCTCATCTATAATTGAAGCATTGCGTTTAGTTGGTCCACCCATATCGTATATAGACAAAATATATCTGATTTCCACTAAAATTTGAAAATAATGTATTTTTAAATAAAAATAAAACCGCCTTCAAAACACTATGGAACTTCTTCTTCTTCAAGTGCCATCTCCTATCGGAGGTTGGCAATCATCATGGCTAGCTGTAATTTGTTGACAGCTGCTATCGTCATCTTCCACTCACCAACAGTATCACAACTTGACGTGACCCAAATTGGCTGCAGATCAAAAAGACGGCAATCATGGCGATACCTTTAGAGGTACCAACCATTAGTGGTTGGGGAGCCCGAAAGGGGATTTTGTACATTACCCGAGGCGTCAGAAAACCGTATAGGATGTATATTTGTACCATATACTTTACCCCCACCAAATATGAACTCTTAATATAAGGGGGATTTATTAGAAATCTTATAGGACCCTTATAATAACTCCGGCGCGTCAGATTAAGGTAAGACAAGCTAATTACATGCTTACGTTTCAATTATCTAACGAATTCAGCGTGAAATAGGAAAATGTGAGAGTCACAAAGATGTAAAAAAACGTTCGCTCCTCGCTTGTCAAATATTCACTATTAATTTTTTTCTATTCTGAAGGAAACACTCTAACGATTACGTAAATAATATAATCTGACCATTTTCTCAAGGAAATGTAGCTGAAACCATCACGCGCTCCATAAAACCACGCTCCAGGCTTTATTTACCACCTGAACTTACCTTAAAAAACCTTTTTTTTCGTTTCTGCACCTAATTTACGTAATCCAACTTATTCCCACAACGCTTTAGTGACTACAAAATTAGCATCGTTCCCTCCCCTACTATGTTATAAGTACCAAAAAACTAATTAGGTTTTTGAAGGTCGGTTAAATTACTAGGTTAATTATAAGTCCAGCGTCGCACAAAGATGGCATAGACAAGCTTGAAAGTGAGAGCTGTTGCGTAATCTATGACGTCCTGGTAGTTGCCGGTATTAAAGTGCTCACAGCTGCGTTGTCCGCATTTGATAATTTTTTCTTGAATTTCACTGGTGATGGCAACTCATCTGAGTGCCTATCGACGTCCATGGACAATGTTCTAAAGGAAATACAGTTGCGTTGCTGGCATTTGAGAAAGCCCTTTTAAGTAATTGATAACTCTATGAGACGTCTGTCTTTGAAAGCCGCTTATAGGCCACTGTTCCAGAATGTTCGCAGATGCGTTGCCGGTATTTGAGACACAAGTAGGTAATAATACAAGTCCGGTGCCGCACAAAGATGGCATAGACTAGCTCAAAAGTGAGAGTGCCGTTGCATAACCTATGACGCCCTGGTATTGAGTCGAACATACCAATTTAAGCTTTACCGCCTTATAAATAAAGATTATATTTATTTGGGCGGTTGTATTTATGGGTATAGGCCAAGAGAGGGCTAGAGTAGGTTGTAGCTTAAGCAGTGACCGACATTTGAGTCGATAGCTAGGTTAAGTAGTTATTACCGCGTCCGGGTGATAGATGTGTAACCAATTCGAACACTGGTTTCAAATATTCGAACTACTCCATGTTTCGGAAGGCACGTGAGGCAGATGAGTCATATTAGTCGTGAGATTGTGAGGGTTCCGGGGATGACGTGAGACGGCGTTCGGTCATCTTAACTCGCCTCACAGCCACGTTCTACCATGACCTTTTCATTGGCATGCAAATTTATTGTGTGTCCTTGAATAAAGTTCTTATTATTATTATTATTATTATCTTCCCTTTCGTCATTTTATGACATTAATTTTCAGTTATAATACGTATATCTTCTTCTATACTAAGATTCTTCGTTATGATACTAATCCAGCTTAAAATAAATCTTAGATTTGATTCATCAATCGACTTCAAAAAAGGAGGAGGTTTCCAATTCGAATATATTTTTTATCTTTGTAACCTCAGAACTTTGGGTGAACCGATTTAAATGATTCTTTTTTCATTTAAAAGCTGGTGCTTTCGGCGTGGTTCCATTTTAATTTGGTGTAGTTCTGACAATTTATGTACGATATTTTTAAAGAAAGCTTATTTTAGCTATGATCTTCTGATTTGGGATACAATTATTATTTGGCAGTCTCTTGGTACTACTACTAACTACTTTGCTGCGTAAAAGATAAACTAAAATGCTTCAATTATACATTTCTTAAATGGACCATAAACTTACTTGTTTTATAATATTATACATACTTGACTCAGGAGCTCAGGACGTTACATTTTGGATACTTTTGTAATGTAAGCGTGTGTGTTTTAGGAACAAAAAAAATCTCAGTTCAAATTGTTTTTTGTTGGCACATTCATTAAAATAATGCATATTCTATAAAATACCCTAATTTTTAACTCTTTATCTGCTGATAAGTTTTTAAAGAAGTCAAAATATATTTTTAAAAGTATATAAATAATAATTAACTCATCAGATACCGGAATGGATTGAATCTGTGTAGTGATTGGTTCAGTACCGTTACACCGGTCGCCGCTATAGTGCAATCCGTTCCTTAGCGAAACTATAGGTATATACGCTTTACTGAATTGTTTAATTATTGAAGTGATTATTAGGTAAACACCAAAAGTAATAGCATTTTTTTGTACAATAATACATACTATTGTCAAGTTATATGAACGTAAAACAACCTCTCTGTTTTTTAAATAGGTGTGTTGTATATAGGTATACATATATCACTTGTAAAGAATAAATAATGCATGTATATGGAAAAAAGTACTATTAAAATAAATAGGGTAAGGCACCTTTTGAAATAAAAGAAAATCATATGTTCTTGATGTTGACTACCCTTGCTCTAGAGCAGCGGACGGCAACCTTTTGGCAAGGAAGGGCCACATCGTTAAGAAATTATGTTGGTGAGCCATACTTGTAAAATAATTGTTTGGAAATAAGTGCCTAGTTATCTATCTATGTAGGAGACATTATAAGTGACGTTAAAAATGCTAAATTTTTGTATATCACAACAAAGCTTTACGCTCGTGTATAGTAATTATAATCTATTTATAAGAATTAGCTTGCCATTTACAGAACAGTCATGGGCCACCAAGACAAAAATCGCGGGCCACATTTGGTCCGAGCCAATCATTTTTTTAATTTTTGATGTTGAAATTGCTTTAATTTTCACAATAATTTGCAATATTTATTTGAAGTGATATTAGACGGCTATTACGTGTAGTCTAAGAGCTAGTGGCATAAAGTATTATAGGATTACTAGCGGCGCCCCGCGACTCCCACCCTTATCACTTAGGAGTATGATAAATAGATGTTGACCGATTCTTAACCCTAGCCAATAATTTCATTAAAATCGGTCGAGCCATTTCGGAGGAGTTTAGCAACGCACCCCGTGACACGAGAGTTTTATATATTAGATTCACAGTATCTTTTTTTTATGTACGATAGGTTAGTGCTTGACTGTAATCACACCTGGCGAGAAGGAATGCTGCAGTCTAGGATGTAGAGTATGAGATTATATTTGTCAGTAATTAGAGGTAGCGCCATGCTTGCAGTCCTTTTTGTCTGCAGCCGTATCGGATAGGTGCGTCCAGGTACCAGTACCTCATTCTAAAATAAGATTGGCGTGAATTGGCGGTAATGCTGTCACGTCAAGTAATGGTATTGTTGTCGCGTTTCATTCGGTTTGTGGGACTTCTCGGTGACCTAAACTCTTATTTAAAGGCCGTCAACGCATCTGTGAACATTTTGGCAGTGTGGTGCAGATGTCTAAAGGCGTCGGCAGTCAGTTACCGCTCGTGTGCGTCTTGTAATGTTAAAAAAATGTACTGAAGCCTCGATAGCTAAGGTGGTTTAAGGAAAGGTGCGATTCGCGAGATACTAGGCGCATCGCAAACGATGACTAATATAAGAAAAAATATTTATTAGTAGAGTCATATCTAATATAGTCAAATGAAATAAATAAATATTGAACAAATCACAAACAATATTTTCGTCTTTGGACTTAGCCAGCCAGCTTTTGACTTTTTATTGAAAAAAAAATCTGTATCATTTGCAAAATCATATCACTACGATAATATAATATATTACGATAGAGGGTAAAGTTGTCTGTATGTTTTCAAGTGAAGTTATTTCGTTGAAGATATTACTCTAACGAAATATACGCTAGCTCTTCACCTACTTACATAACATTTCTTTAAAGTGTTATTCGTTAGAGCTTTGATTTGTTAGATATGATATTTTGATTACGTTTGGAAACTGATCGGTTACATTAAATGTACTATTTCATATTTTTATTTTTGCCGTAAGTAGGTTATATGATGTAAAAAACGTGAGCGAAAAAAAAAACGAACAAACGTTAAATCGTTTTGTGCAGTCAAAGTTATTGAATGTTGATGAAAATGTATGATAGAGATGGTACAAATATAAATATGTATTGAGATTTACTAACTATTGATGCTAACTAGGGATAGCCTGGTGGTCGAAATTTCTCCACAAATCGTAAAATTTGTCTTCTATATGCTTAATTAAATTTGACTGGCCCATTGGCGTAGTGGGCAGTGACCCTGCCTTCCGCTCCGTCGTGGGTTCGCTTCCCACCTCGAGTATTGGGTGTATTATCTATATGTATGTATATATTTGTAAAAAAAAAATGTGTATAAGCTGGAAGAGATCTCTTTAAGAGATAAGTCTACCTTTGTAAACATATTTTATAAGTTCCACTTACTTTATAATTTTTATAGTACATAAATAAATAAATAAAAATAAATAAGTATTCTTTGTGAGATGAAACGGGATTCCAGTGAGTCCTTTTTCTATTGAGGCTTAAGTCCCATAAATTATTGAGTCTATAAATATAAATTTATGTCAATGATTTTATAAGAGTTAAGGGATTTTATACGTACCATCTGCTAACTCCATTTAAAGAGAAAAACAGGGAAATATTAACGCTTGAAAGGCATAAACGTATGATAAATAGAAGATTATGAGACTTCTCCTTCTTCCCCTCCTTCTTCTACTTCTTCTTTTTCCTAGCATTATACCGGTCTAGTACCGTGGTCCGCTTAAATTGAAGAGAATATGGCTGTGGGTCGAGCTAAGATGACCAAATGCCGTCTGACGTCATCCCCGTGACGTCAACCACCACAATCTCACGACTAATATCACTTAGTGAACATTAATCCAGACCCAATGTTTCACGTGCCTTCCGAAACACGGAGGAGATCGGATACCTGAAAACCAGTGTTAGAATGGGTCACCCATCTATAACCGGGCCGCAGCAAGAACTGCTTAACCTAGCGATCGATTCAAATACTGGCTACAGGTTAAGCCACAACCTCCTCAGATTCCTGATAATGATGCCCCTGATGAATAAGAGACTAACACGATGTATTAAAAAGTATTCTTAGTATTATTTAAAAAAGAAATACAGTAATAATATTAAAAAAAACAAATGTATTTTCTCTCAAACAAGCGTGAAAACACGCCAAAATCCCCTTAACACCAGCCGGAAGTCGTTACAAATGGCGACCATTGCCGAGACTTAGCCCAACATGACCTAAAAACTTAGCAATGACAAACTTGTAGCGCGTGATGTTACTACGTGACGTACACGCAGAATGACACAGCGACCCTACTAGTGTCTACACATTTGTCTATCTTTTATACCGGAGCCAGACATAGCTTAAAGTGTTTGTACATTTTTAACCTTGAAGTCTACAAAGTTCTACAAAACTTTATGTAGTACACAAAGTCCCCGGCGACACTACATGATCATGGAAATGATCATTCAAATCAAGCTATGTCTGGTAGTATTATAAGTATTAGAGCTTAGAAATGCCTAAATGAGTACCCGGACCGTGGTATCGGAGATTACGCGGAACAAACAGACAAACAAACATATATGCTTGTTTGTCTGTTGTAAAAATGTGATATGCATGATAGGCAAACTAGAAGTAGGAATAAACTTGTGACTCCGTTCCTGCGTCTGGGTAGGGTGCAGAGATCGCTTTTCGGCGCAAGTATACGATACTTTGACAAGATTCCAGATGCAATATTAAATTTGTGTCTAGTTAAATTTAAACTACATGTTAAAAACACGCTTATTCGTAAAGCGTATTATACTGTCGAAGACTATATTAAAGCTTGGTACCACGAAGATTCAGGGTATGGCGTAGATATTCCAGCAGTGTAGTTGTAGAGCTGACATCGGTGCTGACTGTTAAGAGACGCTCTTTCTATACAATTCTATAGCCAGAATATGAATGTACGCCATGTATGGTAGAATAGTGTTAATTTCAACTTCACAAGGGCTATTGAAATTTTCATGCGGATCTTCGAACTTTTTGAAAGTATCCTATCGCCTATGTCCATCAAAGATAATGTAGGATTCTAAAAATCTATCCTCTTTATAATATTAGTATAGATATATAATTTAGCTACATTCATAATATTTTAAACTAACTTGTATAATAATGGGTTTAAAAGTCTTACAAATCTAATTAAATAATGTTTTAACAATACTTTTCTGAGTCATTATAAACGGGATAAATTTCAAATTTAACAATGTTGAAAAATTGTACACCCCAAGTACCAGAGGGTCTAGTACGAACATTCTCGATAGTTTAACTTACCTTTACGTTCGAAATGAAACGTCAAATGAAGGTTTGTTTTTCCACTTTGCACGACTTACATGGCGAGGAGTCGATAAATGCAAGTTCTGAGTTCATTCCTGCTAGCAATATTTAGCAACCAATTTGTGTAAAACGGTAGCAATTCGTTTGACGTTCGGTTTTGAACGTAAAAGTAAGTAAAACTATCGAGAATGTTCGTGCTAGGCCCTTTGGACTCCTATAATGTATTAGATACAGGAGGCTCTTAAAGACAAATTAGGAAATAGTAATATTATTTTGAGTGACAGTAATTAATTTATAAGTTATCTTTAGTAAATTCTTTTCCCTTCAGTGAACCTTTGGATCGCTACTATGCTATTAAAACTTACCAGAATGCTCTATTCCATTAACCCGAAAAGTAATCTTTTCCATGATTACCTGATGATTATAACGCAAATGAAAGTTATGCAATATCAAAATGAGAAAAAAATTAAAGCATGTTATCATTTATAATAGCTTTATAAACCGAAAGAAACATTTTTTTATGGTTCCCGAATAGCAGAGTAAAATTGTTTAGAACAACATTCTTTCCTGGGATAGTATAGAGCAAGCTGAAAGGTAAAACTAAATATGTGACTGAATATGTACGTCTAAATATTCAATCTAAACATCAGTCGTCCGAAACAATTTTACATAGTTTTGTTTGATATTAACGTACTGAGTCAGAACTTCAGGTTTATATTATATGATAGCATCCCCATTCTTTTTTATTACTAGATAATGCATTTACGAACAAACACCTTTAGCAAGTTGATCCACTATAGTAGCACCAGATGCCAACAAGAATGGAACTCGCTGACCGAATTTCAGAATACACTCTTAAAACAAGCCCTCAAAATCCATGAATGTGACAGGAGAGGCTCACGTGAAGACTTAACTCTGGTGCCAATAAATTATAAGATTAAATAACAATACTATATTAATAAAATCATTAAACAGTTAAATTATGATAACTTTCTCAAGGGCCGGTAGCGCATCTGCGGTCCCTCTGGTGTTGCAGTTGTCCATGGTCGTCGGTAGTCACTTGGGTGAAAGCCGGCTGCTTCTTTGCCCCTCATTATATATATAAAAAATATTCACTACTAACGCCCAGTTTAAAAGTTTGGTGCCTTTTGGCCATCTGATCTCGTTGGTACAGAAGACACAGGGTCGAGTTCTATAGTAGTATAAAATAAAAAATGGCCAAAAGCGTGTTAGGACACGCTTATATAGAAGGATTCCGTATCTGATACGCTATAAACGTATTCGTTAAATAACTTCAAAAGTTATTGTCCGATTTCGTTCAGAATATTTTTTCTAATGAGTTCTTAGAATGTTATATCAACATGGAAAATTTAATGTCTCTACGTCTAATAGTTTGGAAATAATAGGGGGTGGGACCTTACGGGCAAATAGATGGACGGACGGACGGACAGAGCGAAATTATAAGGGTCCCTTGTAGCACTACGGAACTCTAAAAATGGGATATAATTGTCCGATGAACTGTATTAAAGGTATTTTCTTGGACCACAATAAAAGTGTATTCTAGTATAGCACAGCTCGCGTTTTACCGTGGCCTCGTAAATTTAAAGTAACGTCTGGTTATTGGATAGTAGCCGCCAAACATAAACTAGCCTTTATTATGTGTCTAGGAAATAATGCTATGTACACGGAGATTTTATTTATATACCTTATATTACATAACTTATGTGAATTTGGTTTTTCTATATCCATATATAAATAAAATTGAAGTCTCTATTTGTAACGTCAATTTTTTTTTACTTTTTACATATGACTATATAGGATAGCTATACCAGAAACGCATTGTAAATTTTCTGTCTGTCTGCTTGTTCTGGGTAAACTCCGAAACGATTGGACCGACTGAAACCGGACTTTCAGCTTTCAGCTAAATAATTAGGCATTTCCACAAATAAAAACCCTCAAAATTTAACCAGATCACTGAATTCACGCAGACCAAGTGACGGGTTACAGCCAGTCCTTATGTAAAACTCAGATCAAAAGCGTATGACGCGCCAATATTATGCAATTTAGACCCTCAATTGCTCAACGGCAGATAGGATGAATTGAAATCCACTAGGCACTGGTTCAAACCGCATGCCCGCTGAGGTATTATGGCACCCACTGCTATTACAAGCTTTTGAGATTGGAGAGGTAGCAAAAATATTTAAAAAATATACTAGTCTTCATCTATCTATCTATCTATGTACCATTATCCCGGTCTAGCACCAGGGTCCACTTAAATTGCAAAGGATGTGGCTGGGGGCGATTTAAGATGATCAATTGCTGTCTCACGTCATCCCTGGAACCCCCTAATCTGTACAAACACACGACTTATATCACTCAGTGACAATAATCGGGACCCACTGTTTTACGTGCCTTCCGAAACACGGAGGAGGTCGGATATCAAATATAAACCAGTGCTAGAATGGGTCACCCACTATAAAGAGCGCGCTCCTAAGCCTACACCTGGGTCACAAGTCCCGGGCACTGCTATGGTTCCTTCCTCTGCAACGAGATGGACCCGGCACCCGCACGGTGAATCCATGGAATGCTAAGAAATTCGTCTCTCTGACAGCATTGCCACCACTTCACGCCAATCTTATAAAAATTCATAAGGAAAATAATTTGTGGAAACAAATGCTATCTTGAGATTTTTTCTATTGGAATATATTAGTAAATTTACATATAGGGTGTTAAGCTAAGTGAATTGGCCCCAGAAAGATATTAAGTTCATCTTTTCAGCATATGTTGGTACTAATAAGATTGTGCCTGTGGCATGTGCATGTGGCAATGCTGTCACATCAAGTAATGGTATTCTTGTCGTGTTTTATTCAGTTTATAAGACTTCCCAGTCGCCTATACTCATCATTTAAGGCCGGCAACGCATCTGCCTGCCTCCTAGTTGTGCAGATGTCAATGAGCATCAGTAGGCATTTAGCTGCCTGCTTGTTTGCCCCTTGCAAGATAGAAAAAAAATGTATAGATTAGGCAGATTATTGCATAACATTGGCATATTTACCATCAGCTCAGTAGACTGTAGCCTAGGAAGGGAAATTCAGGAGATGGAACAATAGGCTCAAAGGTTTAAAAAAATAAATAAATTTGTATATACAAGGTAAATGGGCATTTGTTAAATACATGTACTTACTTCCTTATGCCCTTTTGAACAAGCATAATGCAAAGGAGATTGTCCACGGTTTGATTTTTGGTTGACATTAGCTTTTTTACCAATTAACAACCTCACAACCTCCAACCTCCCTGCAGAAGAGGCTAAAATTAATGGTGTTGAATTGGTATCATCAGCAGGATCAATAGGACTACCTTTATCTATGAGAAAATCAACCAGATTTTCATTGCCACTTAAAGCAGCCCAATGTATCAGGAGACGATTATTCTATAACAAATATATATATAGTAATTTAATCATAATAATATATAAACAATTAATACACTAAAGTAATGTTGCTGACCGAATCTGGAGCAGCCACTAACGTTGTATCTTCATCTATTTTAACTTTAACTTGATTAAAATCTCCTTTGTATGCTTTTTCGTAAATACTGCTGATAGACATCTTGGCCAACTTTATTATTAAATATTCAGCACTTGTTTAAAAGGATTTATATAATGTGGAACAAATTACTACTTTACTTTAAGTACTAATGATTCAATTTCAAAATATACCGAGTCATATTCTCATACATTTTCTGTACCATTTAATTATACTTTAACGTTTAAACCCAAAGATACAGAGAGCAACCTTGTCTATGGTCAAAAGTTATACAAAATTTTACAAAAACCATGGATTAGGGTTGAGTAGGACATGAAAGAGACGATCGCTTGTCCTGGACAAAACGTCAAAATGTAAGAACCGACTCAAAATTGTAACGCGTCCTACTTCAAATATTTTGTCATGGTCGATCTCTTTGAATTACAATATTTATACGCTATCTTAAAATATTTGAATTTTATAGCATTACAGTTATTACGCCTTCCTCATTTAAATTCTTATATTTTTATGTTTTTTTTTTTTTGCTATAAAAACCTTAATTCTGCAGAAATATTTAATTTTTTACACTAGTAAATACTTGCGAACATTATAAACCCATTTTTCAGAATTTGTCCTCATGCTTATTTTAACCAAATGTTCAGTAAGCACTCTACAATAGGAAATCTTGGTAAATAGAAAATACCTTTGCACATTCTACTTCTGTCATATTGTACATCTGATCGATACTTCTATCAAATCAAAAGATATTTAATTCAAGTAGACTTTTACAAGCTCTTCGTGATTCAAGCGTGATTCAATTATTTTAAGGTAGTAGAAGGCAAGGCGTATACCGTTAGCGCCGCGCCTTCTATAAATCATTACAATTTGACTTTATAAAAAAAAAACTTCCTAGTCGGCCAGTCGTCATTTACACGAGTCCAACAACGCCCGGTACATATAGCACGTAACAATACAAAGCGTAATCGACCTAATCGACAAGAATCCATCATCATCACCGGGGTGAAAGTGGCATGCAATTATTGCATAATCGGCTTAGCGCTCTATATCGGCATCGGAATCGGTCAATCGCCATACACATCACTCCACTAATATACCTGTCAAAGCGATCAATAGCGCTTTCTTTTTTATGTACAAATATTATATAAGATATCGTGAACACTTGGCGTAAGTAATTACAGATGATAATCGATAAAGCGTTGCTGGAGATTTATTTACCGTCGTTGTTCACAAATTACTATTTATTTAATATATATAATAATAAATCTATTTGAAATGTATTATTTTCCAATTTATAAGACGTTTTTTAATGATTTAATTTATTTTTTTATTGTTTATGTTGAATTTTTAAGAATTAATTTAATTTATTGCATAATGTGTTCGCTTTAAAACGTTGGTGCCTACACGCTGTATTATTTTATAAGTGTTATTTGAGTCCATGTTATTTTGTACGTAATAAACACTAGCGAGCCAATAAATATAAAATAAAATAAAATATATTATTACGTCACTTTACACAAAAAAAAAATATTTCATTTATTCAATTCGTTAACTTGTGTTCTTTATTTGTTTGTTAGTTATAAAATTTAAAAAGGCCATTACGACCACCAACCTCCATATTGGGGAAACTGTATTAACGAAATAACAATCAATGGAAAACTTAATCAATTATAATTATGACGCAAACAGATGACATATATTTATATATCCGATTCAAATTTTATCTCAAACTTGCTGTGCGCGCGCCTTCGTCCGCATAAAATTAAATTTTAGCGTGATGATATGTAGTCTGTAGCGGGCCTCGATAAATGGGCTCTCTCTAACACTGCAAGAATTTTTCAAATCGGACCAGTAGTTCGCGAGATTAGCGCGTTCAAGCAAACAAACTATTCATCTTACTGAAATATTTATTTTATTGCACTGCAAAGGCCTCTCCTTTTGTAAATCACAGTCCCAAAATATTCCTTACAATTTTTTTCAAATAATATTTTTACAGCATTTGAAAAACTTTTTCACGGAGAGAAAAAGAGAGGAGACTGTGATATATATTAGTAATTATGAAGTTTTCTCACATCGCGTTGGAAACAAATTGCGCACACATTTTGATATTCAGACATCAATCTTGAAACTTTATCCGGGAATTTCACACTTATATTATATGTAAGAGCATCTTTTATGGGCTTATAATATCTTCTACGGATAACGATTTTACTAGAAAATACTATTTTATTTTGTGCATTATAATTTACACAATAAAAAAGTATACCTAATAGAGTGGTCCAGAAACCCAGGTTAAGTTTTGGTCGCGCCACTTGTGTCGGACCTGCGCTCTATCATGCATTATAAACATGTGAAATGAATTTTTGCGAAATAAAATGAATTTTGAAAGAAATAAAAATGGTTAAATTATAAAAATACTTACTGGAGTGGGCCAGCAACGCAGAATTAGTTTTGGTCTTCGACAGGATTTCGCTTTTGTCGTTCCTGCGCTGTATGCATTATAAAAATATGAAATAAAATTAAATTTCATTTATTGCCATAAAAGTGTACAACAGTTCGTGACACAATATAATAAATAAATTAAAATAAACCGGGCAAGTGATTTAAAACGACTTTAAATAAACCGAGCAAGTGTGAGTCAGACTCCCGCACTAGGGGTTCCGCATCATCGCGTAATACTTTACCAGGTTATTTTAAGATTTATACTTTTCATAAGGTTTTTTTTAATTCGACAAAGTCACCCCAATTTGTTTTTACATATTTACAGTTTTCTGATTTTTTTCGTATGTGTGCTACAAGACAGTGCTGCAAGATATAGCTTTTTGCTAAATTTCGTAATTCTATGTCAACGATGAGTAACTTACAATAAAACAATAATTATCTAATATAATAATAGAACACCTAATAGAAAACAATTTGATTTTCTTATGGTAAACAGCTCTCTCACTAAAGTGCTACAATGGCTTGAATCTAATAACTTATTACTTAATAGAAAGAAAACTAAATGTTTAAGATTTGGTAATGGTAAACCAGAAAGGACCATAGTAAAACTTAATAATGAGGAACTTTGACTGGTGGATACGGCTGTCTTTTTAGGAATAACGTTAGATGCTAAGCTTCAATGGGGGGCTCATGTAAGCAATTTGACGAGCAGGTTTAGTTCTGGAGCATACGCAGTGAAAAAAATTCGCCAACTGACTGATACTGAAACTGCTAGATTGGTGTATATACTTCCACAGCATTATGTCATATGGTATTTTACTATGGGGTTATGCTGCTGATATTCATACTATATAATTTTACAACTTGCAGATCTTCAAAAGGCGGATAAACAAATTCCTCAAAAGCCGGCAGCGCACTAACAGCTCCCCTGGTGGGCACTGGGTTAAGTACTTAGCTAGTATAGTGGCCAGTCTTCGTCCGTCATCATGGTCCGGGGGGGGGGGGGGTTTGAACCGACTACCCTTTTCGAACCGAAGTAAGTCGACGAGTCTACTTTACTTAGGGTGACTTAGGATGAAATTGTTCGTGCTAGGCCCACAACAAACCTTTCTTTGCGTCAACGTGGGTTGCATTGGCATTGATCAAAAAAGTGGCACGGTTAAGACTTGCCTCTTGTGGGCCTAGCACGAACATTTTCATCCTAAGTCACGTCGACTCGTCGGCTTACTTCGGTTCGAGAAGGTCGTGCTAGTTCCTTTGATTTTAACTCGTTCTACTTACTGTGACCTATAAAATCTTCCATGACATTAATATACAGCTCAAGTGTCATACTAATATTATAAACGCGCAAATTTGCACATATGGATGGTATGGATGTAAGTTTGATGCTCTTTCACGGAATAACTACTAAATGGATTTTAATAAAACTTAACTATAATATAGTTTATACATCAGAATAACACACAGACTATAAATTATAAAGATATTGTATGAATTGTCCAAAATGTAACGATAAATGTTAAGTAAGTAGGAGAAAATTCTGCCATCTGCGAGCTATTCTGGCGTCTGCTGCAAAAACCGTTAGAGTTAAACGTATATAGTGTATGAAAGAAATGTTCATCTTAAATAGTTCTACAAAGAGCTCGCTATAGCTTTATCTATCAAAATGGAACGGGAACGGGAAAGTAGACGAGACGGGGACAATACTATAGGATAATAGAATGTAGTAAATAGTTAGTCAACCAACGTTCGGGCAGAACAGCTTCTGCCAAGTCCGCTACTTTCTAAATATTTCAAACATGAAATTTATCTAGCTCCACTTGATATCAGGAGAAATGCATTTTATTTACTCACAATTTCGGAGCGTACATTCACAATTTATCGCCGATATTCATCATATTCTTTTGGCAAAAATTCAAGACGCTCGTTCATTCTTATCGTAGCTTATAAATAAATCGCGTGTGAACCCTGATACGTGGCGCACATAAAATACAGTGTATCTTTACCCTATTTGCTATGAACTGGTAATTCCACAATGACTGTACCGGTAATGAATTTTTTAGACATATTTACAATAAAATTAAATAAACTTATAATTATTTTTACACTAACGATAATTATTTATATATTAATACGTTAAGCGAAAACATTTGAGGAGGTCGTGGCCTACCTAATCAATGGTCGGCATTTGAGTCGATCTCTAAGTTAAGTTGCTCTGGCTGCGATCGGAAGATATATGGATTATCCATTCTAGCACTGGTTTATATTTGATATCCGACCTCCTCCGTGTTTCGGAAGTCGCGTAAAACAGCTATAAAAATAATAAATAAATATAAATAAATAAATATATACAGGACTATATGACACACGGACGTCTGTTCCTAAGGTAGACAATTTAATGCCTGTGTTATAGGTAGGAATTCTATAGATTTTTTTATAAGGTGTCAAAATCTAACGCCGATGGCCCGGCAGGCCAGAGAGGAGGCACAGCGAGGTGAATACCTTTGCGGGGAAGTTATGGATGGCATTGGCCTAGGAAAGAGGAGGGTGGATCAAGAAGGGGGAGGCCTTTACCCAGCTGTGGGACACAGGCTAATTATAAAAGCAAAAAAGGTATCAAAAACAACAATTTCATGACGGTCCTTATTATGAGGTTGGTATACAGACCTTGATGAATATCTTGAAGAAAATCCAAGTGTCACTTTGGCATTGACATCACATATTTTGTAGCAACGTGGAATGACATACCGAAGGCGGCTCGTTGAAACAATCATTATTCAAAGAATGTATTTGAAATTCTGAAAACTGATACATATAAAAAATTTGAAGGAAAAAATTGAATATGCCTAAATAGGATGTAGCAGACATCGTACCGGCTACGCATCCCATGGGTTCAGTACATGATTCTAGACTCCCTAGTGGTGAAATTTTTCGTCAACTTTTTCTTGAAATGTACAATTTTTTTTACCATTTTTCAACTAAATACTGTATAATATTATAATTAGTATTTGTCCCAATGCGATTTTAAATAAGAAACAGATTTCATCAATATTTTTACATCAAACCGCAATGTAAATAAAACTTCAAAGTACCTCGGTTAGCTGTTTCGGCATTTGTTCCGGGTAATCTTCAAAACAGATGGACCGATTTTGAGGAGACTTTTGCTGGTAGATAGCTGATTTTACAAGAAATAATATTGGCTACTTTACTTTAGGTTAAATAATTAAGGTTTCGCACAAATAATAAAAACTCTCAAAATTTATCAAAAACACTGAATTCACGCGGGCCCAGTCGTGCGTTTCAGCTTGTTTTTAAATATATAGAAAGAAATCTTCAAAAGTACGCACGCATTTTAGTCCGGTTTTCTTTAATAGACAGAGTGATTTAAGAGGAAGGTTTATATCTTAACTAATATATAAAGATGAAGAGTTTGTTTGTTTGATCGCGCTAATCTCAGGAAATACTGGTCAGATTTGGAAAATTCCGTCACTGTTAGATAGCTCAATTATCGAGGCTATATATCGTCACACAAAAGATTTTTACGTAACTTTTCGCAAACATAGTCGCGGGTAAGGACTACTTTATAATAAGCATTATAAATAAATAAAAAGATAAAAGTTGTGGACGAGTTTAGCCAAAGAAAGATTAAAATGGATCAAGAAGCCCTTACGACCAAGAAACAAAACCTTAAGGAAGAGTGCAATAATAAGTATTTTTAATTTTATTTTATTTATTAGACACACCAGCAATACATTATAGAAACATTAGAGAATAGAGTAATAATATATTAAACATTATAAAATAGAGTAAGTATATACAAGTCAATTTTGTGGGGAACAAAAATGGGTTTGTGCGGATTATGAGAGACTTTCAAGAAATACTGACGTATACACATATAGAGACAAAATGTAAACAAACAATAAAAAAGCTTATTTTATGTGTCGTCACCGTAAAGTTAGGCAAAAAATTAAAGTGGGGGAAATTATAGAATATAAATATTCTAATGATTCCAATTAATAAAAATGCAGTTATTTAACATATTAATTGGAATTTTAATGTTTTTAAATCTTTGCATTAATTTTTACGAATATTTTAAATAACCTGATAAAAATAATGCCTTAAAAAGAACCTAAAATTTTAAGGTTATTAAACTTTGTATTCTCTGTCAACTTGTTAGTACGATTGTGCAAGTTCTTTAGAATTTGTGTTATATCTTGTTACTTCATGGTTAAATTTGTTGTTAGATGTAAGTTTTTTTGTGTATTAGTTTTATTTTACTGTTACTAAATAGTCAAAATGAGTGACAAACCTAAACTAAGCGTTGAGAGACACTGGTATCTTTGTTTAACTTTTTTCTCAAGGCTAAAAGGTCGTAAGTATAATCCATGGCATGGAATCAAAGAGATCTTATTGATTATTTTAATAAAAAATAGTCTAATGCTAATCGCTAATTTCTATCTATTTTATCTCATTTTAATTTGTTAAATCAATAATTACCAATTGTTATCTCATTTATTTGTCTACTGATTCGTTTTTCATATTTTCTGATAAGATTTTTCTATAGATAGTATAAATTGCTTAAATTGGACCCCCAAATTGCTTAAGTTGAAACCCCAAAGCTTAAATTGGTTGGAAAACGAAAATATTAATCCTACTACCATTATAAACGCGAAAGTTTGCACACATGGATGTATGGATCTATGTTTGACGCTATTTCACGGAAAAAAATCCTGAATGGATTTTATTAAAATTTTTACATAACGTACTTAAAAATACTAAAAAGATACAGATTTGTTTGCTCTTACAGAATACTTCAAATGATAACGTTTGTGAATGACGTGCCATGTAAAATCAATATTTTATAAAATAAAAAATACGCGCTGTTACGTTTTATGGAAAAACATAAAGGAGATTGGTTAACTGGCTAGTAAATGAGCTAAAATTTAGGCAAGACAGCGTATGCCGGGTCCGCTAGTCCTACTAATATTATAAACGCGATGTTTGCACTCACGGATGTCTGGATGTATGTTTGACGCTCTGTCACGGAAAAATTACTGAATGGATTTTAATAATATTTTACAATAATGTAGTTTATACATCAGAATAACATATGTGTTATATATTGTAAAGATATTGTGTGAATTGTTCAAAATATGACGATAAATGTCTAGTAAGAGAAAATTCTGCCATCTGCGAGCTATTCTGGCGTGCGCTGCAAAAACCGTTAGAGTTTCACGAACATATACGTATATGGTATGAAGGAAATGTTTATCTTAACTAGTTCTGTAAAAAAGCCCACGACAGCATATATCTATCTTTCATGTTTACGGAACGGAACGAAACGGAAAAGGGAAAAGAAACGAAAATGGGGACGGGGACAATTCAGTTTTACAAAGTCGGTAGTGCAAAAATGACGAATGTTGCAAAAACTTACTCTTTGAATTAAAGATATTTTTATTCCGGGGTTCCGTGTGATAAAATAAAACTGCCTGTCCATCGTCCTAATTTAAAACGCTTGCCTCTGCCTATATAAACAAAGGTAAACGGATAGGCCCTTAACCTGAGTGATTAGCGACGCCCACGGACAACTCGTCAGCACTCAGTTGTCAACTACATACCCTCAAGTATTGAAGTGTGTATGTGTGTTTTTCTTAAATATATAAGAAAGGGCAACCGGCAGGTAAATCACTAGCAACTGTCGATTTCCATGGACAACTGCACCACCAGAAGGCTCCCAGATGCGTTGCAGGTCTTTGAGAAATTAATATGAGCGTCCAACCCGATTATACAGAACCCAGTATTGTAGAGCCAGCTCGCGCTTGGTCGTTTTTTTCGGTCACATTAATTGGTGGACCCTGTTTAATTTATTAGCCACATGTCAGCTGCATGATTATCGGTTGGTTTTATTTTCAAAATGGCGCGACATTAACATCAAAACGACCTGTTAATTTTTTTTCAAATTCCCTCATACAATTAATATCAATACATAAAAGTGGTTAACAGAAATTAGGGCGGTTAATTTATAGCACTATTCGAATGGAATAATACCATTCGTGGTTGTTGTATAAGGCGACTGAGAGACAACCCGTGGCTAGTGAGAATTTATTTGCATTAAATTGGAAAGAAATGAAAGGTACATTTTTAAAGCGCAAAAAGCTGTGTATTGTTGACAATAGACAAAAAATCATAATGACAAAATTTAAATAATATAGTTAATTTTGTATGAAAAGAAATGTTAGATACTTTCTCCTACTATGATCTTCAGCAATAAATTGACACGAGTGCATTAATTGCTCACTTCAGCAATGTGCGTTATCTAGTTTTCTTTCAACTACGTCGCTGTCTAGTTCCATTCTTTAAACTTTTCTTGCTAAATATGAAAAAAAAAAAAAAATTGTTTATTTTAACCATGTTTTTTAAAACTTCTCAATTATGATTGAAGTCCCCTTTTGAGTTAACAATTACCTGTGTTAAGAGACTCCAACACAGTTTTACAATGGTAGAGAATTATCAAATTAATGAATGATGATCATGAAATGATGAATGAAGTATCAAAATTTTACAATAGTATAGAATGAGCCTTTGAGCGCCTTTTTTTTCGGTTCATTGAGTCGATTTTTGTTTCCAGCGTTTCTTTTTAGTGCCCTCGCGTTCGCTCGCACACCAACAAAGCACTCGTGTTTTAATGATTCACTTTGCGCTAGGTGCAATATAATATATTTTAATTAGAGGTAGCGCCACGCTTTGCCGAATTGGGCCGGCGCGTCCGAGTACCAGTACTTCTCTCTCACATGAGATCGGCGTGAAGTGGCGGCAATGCTGTCGCGTCAAGTGATGGTGTTGTTGTCGCGTTTCGTTCGGTTGTTGTCGCGTTTCGTTCGGTTTGTGAGATTTCTCGGTGTCACAAACCTTTCCTTGAAGGCCGACAAGGCATCTGCGATCCTCCTTCTGGTGCAGATGTTCATGAGGGTCGGTAGACACTTAGGTGAAACGCCTTTTGCCTCACGTTTTTTAAAAAACTAAAATTAATCTTAACAAGCTTACACATTTCTCTTATATTGTTCATAAGTAATGTGTTGAGTATTATTTATGAATGACATAAGTAAAATTTGTATAGTCGACCAAGAAATTGGTTTGCCACGCTAAGGTCGAATGTCGTTTGCACGTCAACAAATTAAAAGGCTTCTTTTTGCTCGTTCTGCATTACGTTAACGTCTAACAATAACCCTTAGCAAAATTTTCTTTAACTAGGAGCTGTCATCCAAAATGGGAAAACACTTTCTTGGTCAACTAAACCTTGTTGTAACCATGTGTAGAATATATAGAATTCATTGTAAACATATCAATGTTTATTTTCGCTTTTCATGAAATTAAAAAAAATATCGTATATTTAAAAATTCATATAAATTCCAGAAGTACATCTTTCTATTTAATTCTTTTAATTTTTAATATCAAAAATTGACGAAGCATAAAATTTGAAAATCATTTCAAAATCAAGTCCGAATAAACGTCGTGACTAATCTGGTCAGACGGCAATCCTGTTCCCGACAGCAGTAATGGGAGATTTCCCAAGCGATATGATAGCATAAAAACTCTAAGCGATTCTCGTCGATAAATGGCAAAGGACCATATATGAGCGTATGCCACAAATTAAGTAACAGCCGATGAGCCTATTAATATCATAGACCAGATAAAAACTTGCAAGACATATGTACATATATGGCTGCGCTATTTGTACACGTATATGTTATTATATTTATTGATATTGATGTTATCGCTAGAAAATTACTACTTATGTTAGCCGTCTAGATATCGATACCTCCCACGAAAACTGATGTAACCTCAAATTCCCAACTTCACGGTAGAGCGTTAAAAACATGTAAATTGAAATAAAATCGTCATTATATAACACATTTGTGTACACAATTATATACTCAAAATGACGAATACATTACCGTATAGAATAGAATAGAATAGAATTATCTATTCTATTCTATTCTATTCTACATTACCGTATACACTTACATATTAAAAAGTTACTGTTATATTACAATTTAGTTGTTTGAAACGCTCTACTGTAAAGCTGGGAAAATGGGGTTACAACAACTTACGTGGGATGTATCGATACGTGAAGCAAAGCCTTTGGTTCCCATTTACGAAAATATGTTATTGTTGTAAAATTCATTGTAAATGAATATATATCCGACTTCTGACTCGCTATATAGTCGCCAAATAACAAAGAGGCGCAAGCTGACAGTGATTAATAAAAATATGGGTGACGCTATTCTCATATGGAGTTAATAAAACGGCCTCAAAATAAGTGACCTTTGAAATGAGACGAAACGTTAAGATAACCGATTACCATCTGACGTCATCCTCGGAACCCCACGATTTCTACTTACGACTACCTTACGACTAGCCTACGATTACCTTACGACTTATTAGTCGTAAGGTAATCGTAGGCTAGTCGTCACAAAGTGATATTAGGCGGGTCCCACTGTTTTATGTGTCTTGCGAAACACGAAGGAGGTCGGATATCAAATATAAACCAGTGTTAGAATGGGTCACCCATCCATCAGCCGGACGCAGCAAGACCAGCTGAACCTAGCGATCGACTCAAATGGCAACCACTGATAAGCCATGACTTTCTCCACGACTCATGCTATCTGATATACCTTTTGTTACTGTTTGTAAGAGATAAACGATTGCAGTACTAGACTAGTCAACTATAATCTATCTAGACCTTCTTAAATTAGCCCTATCAAAGAATACTTTCTTAGCGGATGTCTGCTAACTGTTAACTATCTCCTTGCCAAATTTCATCATTGTACGTCACGTGGTTTTCGAAATTTTATTTTAGATGTCTTTTTTAATTTTACGATGAAAAACTTGTTACCCTGGCATGATTTAAAAATCTGTGCTAAGGGAGACCAGCTCTTTATCTAGTAAAAAAATGTAATTTAAATATGAATCGTGTTCTTGTGTGTCTGCGTGCGTGTGTGTTTGTGTCTGTACGATATAATTGAATAATAGTACTTTAACAATTCAACAATTCAATGCATTAGCAAGTAACATAGTCGCATTTAGCCTGTGACTCAAATTATAGAATGTTTTTCGGTCGATACTAAAAGAATCATCAGTCGCGTTTTCGGTCTCTATAAATTCGTTATATAAAAAAGTATGAGTGCTACACAAAAAAAGAGGAACACCAATTACCTAACAGTCCAGCAGTTTTTGGTAGAACATGCATTGGGCACGGACCGTGAATCGCGCCGAAATATACAAAGTACAGTGCGCCCCCGCCAAAATATAATTACGATCTTTGCTGCGCCCGTAACAGGGACGATAACAAACAAAAATATTAGCCGACTGTACTTGAATTAGTTCCACACACATGCCTCACTTTAATGGCCACTGTTGGTATAGTAACGTCGGCCAAGTGTGTCGGGGGTCTTAATTTGAATTTTGGATACTCTCTCTGTTGTTTTCAATTAGCTTGTCACTTTTAATTGATATTTTCATTTTATTACAAACGAGCTAACGATCTTGATTTAAATAAAAATGTAAAGTATTTTCTTTTATACCAAATATAAGACGTTGTTATGTAACTATATTTATAAATAATAAATACACATATAGGACTATATGACACACGGACGTCTGTTCCTAAGGTAGACAACTTAATGCCTGTGTTACAGATAACTGTCGCCTATTATACACAAATATTTATTTTTGGAAATATATAAATACATAAATATATATAATACACCCAGACTCGAGACGGGAATCAAACCCACGGCCACCGGAGCAGAAGGCAGGGTCACTGCCCCATAATGGTTGTAGTGTGAAAGGTCGGTTCGAGGTCCGAAAGGTCAGAAGTTCCAACCCGCCTGGACTATTTTCGTACTTTCTCACACGCCACGTGCGACTGAAGTAATGCTGTCATGTTTACGCACATACTCCTATATAAAATCTGTTAAACTTACAATTAAAAAAAAAAACATTAATTATTATAACAATTATATATAAAAATCAATTTCAGTTCGTTTGTCTTGGCTAAAACTTCAACACCGTTGGACCATTTTTTATTCTGTGTTCTGTTTTATTCCCCATATTTAAGAAAAGTTGAAAGATTATTTAGGAATACTAAAAATGCAGATTTGTTCGATTCTTCACAATACTTCAAATAGGTGACAGGTTGTTACTGTCTAGTAAATCAATCTTTTGACTGACTTCCGTGTCCGAATTATTATTTCATAAAATATTCGGCCAGTGTCACGTTTTATGGAAAGAAAGACATAAAGGAGATAAGTTAACTGGCGAATGGCAAACGAGCTATATACGGGTAAGACAAAGTCTGCCGGATCCGCTAGTAATCATTAAAAAATTATGCATAAACGGTTAAAATTGTTCCACAAAGTCTATATTAAATAAAAAGTAATTTATGTCACATTTACAATACAGTGACTTAAAAAAAAGTTAAAGATAAGAAAATAACAGACTAACTGGTATCTTTGAAAAAAATGTAATATTCTTTTAATATGTCATGAATACAGACACTGAAACTGAGGAGTATTCAATATTCACGAAAATCCTTAGCATCGTATTACTAACAACGAAAAAGGCACATTTATTTGATCTCAAATAATTTTTCATGACGCACACGAGCAACGGAGACTTTGATACATGTCAGACGTACTTGAAATAATAATAGCAATAAAACATTGGTAATATTATACTAGTATTCATGATACATTATAGTATCTTTTTGAATGTCTATTCTAACCGCTTATTAATGTTTTCTCAGATTTATTAATCTACGTTCCAACAAGCCTTTATTCCAGTTTATTGTTTAAGTAGGAAGAAAATATATTTACTATGTTTATCACCATGGAATTTCGTTCTTATTTTATATCCTTACTAGCTGTGCCCGCGATTTCGTCTGCGTAAAATGAGGTGGAAACATTTAGCGTGATGATATATAGCCTACCTCAAGAAATGGGCTAACACTGAAATAGTAGTTCTTTTCCAGTAATTGACCCTGATACTAAACCGGTATAGCGCTAGGAAGAAGGGGAAGAAGAAATATAATATATGTAAATAAGGAGGAAAGTGCTGACTTATCAAATATATTTTTTTAAAGAATATTAGGAATACTTTTTAGGTATGTCTAGTATTCCCTTTTCCCCTCCTGCTAAGCTTAAATTAAAAGCTTGTATTAGGAGTGGGTGCGACAATACCCCAATGACGGTGGGGTTTGATCCGGATGCCCCATCTGGTTGACAACGAAAAAGACCTGAAAAAAGCTTAATAGTAATTATTATGTAAAAATGTATTTTTTAACTGTTGTTTATCCGAATACAGAAATAAACAAATTGTAACCGGCACCCGGTCGCAACAAGAGCTATTTTACCTAGCGATCGACTCAAGTGCCGACAACTGATTAGGTCACGGCTTCCCAGAACTTATGTTATGGCACGAGGTTGTAAACTTTGATTTCAAAATTATTGCTTTGTATGTAATTACACCCTGAAGTATCGAATTTAAATTTAGAACTGTCCCTACCAATGAGATATTTCGAATGTGATAATTTATGAAACATATTTTTAAGGGGCTAATTTCAAATATCGAACTTACTATTGAGGCACAGCACAGAACGATACTTGTTCGGTGTGATTTTACAAATAAGTTGCTTATACTATGCCAAGAAAGAGTAAACAAAAACAGCTCAAGAAAACAGTATGTATGCCCTTAACAAGACCGTTCTTTAACGCCGTCTTTCAGGACTGATTTACTGTAAATGGGAACTGAAAGAGCTCGTTAAAGTATCGCTCTATAGTACGCGAAACGACCCGTGCGTACTCTATACAGAAATAGCGTCTAAAAAGAGCAATCGGTTTATTGCTCCTTCAAATACGATGTACTCCAAGGTAATGACGAACTGTCGCGTTCACTTCTAACATCTTGTTTGCGGTATAATCTTTTTTTCTACTCAACTATTACACTCCTTACTTAGTTCTGATTCAATTCAAACTTAAAATTTCTAGATTAGTCTATTTACACAAATGTTTAAAACTAGCGGACCCGCCAGATATCGTCTTTACCGAATTTAGGCTCGTTTCATAATAGCCAATTAACCAATCTCTATTCTGTATTTTCCATAAAAGCATGACACTAGCCGCATTCTTTATGAAATAATAATTTTACATAGCACGTCAGTCAAGAGATCTAGGGTATGTTCCGATATACACTGCAAGCACTGCCCAGTGCTCGCGCTGGTGATGAAATAGTTCCGCTATACTCTGCCAGTACCCTATGGCAATATATGACACCAAAAACAGTCGCCATTTTTGTGCTGTGCGCACTGGCGATTTATAGTATAGTTTCAGTGCTCTTAGTCTTTGATGACGTGATCAATTAAAAACAAAGCGGCTCTTGTTAAAAATTTAACTGTTAAATTTAACAGTATTATATTATTAAAAAATCGTGGAGAAAGACAAATCGTTGGTTTGTAAAATCGAAAAGTGAAAATGGAAAAATTTAATCGGGGTGTCAGTGTAATGGACTGCGTTCCGTTTTAAACTGTAACCAGTAAGCCAACCAAAAAAGAACACCTTTCCAGTATACATAATTAACGTCACAGCTTACAATTCTGGGAACAGACACCTAGTGAGAAATTCATCTATTTGAAATATTCTGAAGTATGGATCAAATGTGCACTTGTTTTGTTTTTTAAATAATCTTTAGACTTTTTCTTTATTTCATTTCTTTTAAACATTCCCTGAAATAGGCCAAAAGAAAAAAATTCAAATTCGTCCAAGGGTTTTCGAGTTTCCGCGAGACTATAAAGATCGAGAGTGAGACAGCGAGATATAGATTTATGGATGGACTTAACGTTTTCTATCATATAAACGCTATAAGTAAGTTATATTAGCTAATATAATATAATAGGTAATAAATAATTTACAGGAATCTTATATAATTTAAAGGGATTAAAAGTAACAGCCATAATAAAGAATTATGCAACTGTCACTTTTAAAATCTTTCCTCCTTTCACGTATAAAATATTAGCTTTTAAAACCTCTCACCGTTTTCGTCGTAGTTCACCTGAAAGGATTTCCAGCTAAGAGGGTCACGACGACGCGGACGTTTCGAATGCATTTCTCCGAACCGTTCCTCCCTCCAAATATTTCGCAAACTCCAGTCAGACGTTCGAAATTAATGTGTTTCACGGCATATAATATTCCAGCAAGGACTATCATAACAAACTAAGCCATAAAAAAATATTGGATTATGAATTAAGTCTCTTTGGAGTTTTTGGACGTGCAAGGCGTGTGTACAAAATTGTATTATGTATTCACGAAAGCAGCAATTTTTCAGTTATTTCTACAAAAAAATCCTTAATTCGCAGACAATAATAGTTGTAATTAAGGACGTAAATGTTCATTCCCAAAAGATTTACCCCAGCAGGTTTCAAACTACTTTGCTTAATGGTAAAGCGTCTGAATGTATTCTCAGAACACACAGATTCTAATCTTACGATGGCGAAAAATATTCTACAATAGGTAGAATACGAAAAAGTAGTTAATCAATGTGTAATGTACATAACTAATGTAATATTATTATTAATTGCTAATTATTAAAAAAAACATATTTTTGACTCTTGGGACACTATAATCCTGATAGATTAGTCACGACTGAATCTTTCCCTAGTAATTGTCGCAACTAATTTTAATTCGTACTTTATTCCACATTGGTAGTTTAGCCTCCACAATAAATCAGATGGCGCCACGGTTCTGACTCAGCGACGCCGGCGCAAGGAGCGCTTCTTTTTTCAGCTAATTTAAGCTATTTAAGAACCAAAATATGTTCACAACGAATGATTTTCCATTGAATTACAATACGTTTATCGTCAACACAGTTGTTACTTCTGCGGGATCATCGTTTTCATTTGTTGTGTACTACATATGTTGTGTCAGTTTCTAAAAAAAAAAAAGTGTGTCCTTGAAAATTACAAAGTACTACAAAACTTAGTGCAGCTACACAAAGTCCCTGGCCACACGACATGATCATTAAAATGATAATTCAAATGAAGCTATGCCTGGCTCCGAGTAGATGATAATATGGCAGCGGCAGCTCCAATGTAAAACGAGAGGTCGCTTTAGGCACTAAAAAGAAAATAAGAGGTGCGAGGCGGGCATGAATGAAAATTTATTGTAGATAATAAAATTAAATGGTGCAAAAAAGTAAGTGTTATCATTACTTGGCGAAAAAAAATTATATGTATGTTATTTACTATTTTAAAATTATTATATAAGTGCAGGAATTTATCGTCATGAATTTTGATTATTTAGATCACGAAATATGTTGTCCAGCAGACCTAAGAAAACTTCAATCGGCGAATTGCGACATTTAATACAGTAAGTACTTACTGGCTATCATTTTACTAGCAAAATATTAAGTACCAATATCAATCAAATGTCGAGATAGTACTGGATTTTTACGCATACTACAATAATTATGATATGGATTGGCGACACCAGCTAAATCTCATGTATGGTAGACACTTTCGCCAAAAACACTCTCTATTTAATATTTCGTATTGAAAACCAATAATATTAGAAAACTCCGTGAATAGAGAATTTCCTAGGGTGGCCAATTTTTCAATAATTATGCAATAAAAAACTCAGATCAAGTAATCGTTTTTTTAAGCAAAGGACGTCCCCCACGTATTAAACTTAATGTTTCCATAGGGTTGCTCACCCCTACCAATTGTAATTCTGGGTTTTCTAATACGAGTAGGTATTTTCCAGTTGGATAGATGGTCAAAATTCCAAAAGGATGTCGGTTCGACAACTTTGATTTTTTATATCATTATGTCTAAATTTATTGAAATGTTTTTTTTTTTGATTGATTAAATTACAATTATGGAAAGATAATTATTAACAAGTTTACTTATTGCAAAACAAGTGGAAAATCGAAAATAGAACTATGAGGAAAGTAATAAGAAATAAATAAATGTATCTGTGTAAGCGGATATGGAAAAAAAAATTTATCTGATAAAATTTTTAGCAAATTCTGAACTTGATCTCCAGTTGATTATAAAGATGAATACACAAGTTAATTATACAAATGGTTGGTTAGAAGTTTTATTGAATAAGTAAAAGAGATATAGCACGAGTTTCAGTGGTAAGGAGCTCTGGAACCCCGGTCGTGGGTAGAGGCGCCGGGACGTCGCGCCGCCCGGCGCCAGTCGCTTCCCGGCTCTAGTCGCATGGAACGACCCTCCACTGGACACCTTTCTAATACGAACATTGATTATTACTTCATAAAATAAGAAAATAAATGCATTCTTCAATCAAACTATACTTTTAAAGCACAAATAGTTCCTTTAGTGTGGGAAATAGTTAAATAAGTCTGTACATAAACCTAAATAACATTAAAGTGTCTTTGTACTTTATAAGTAATTACCTTTTTTAATCCAAATTTTTTGTCGTCACCAATACCCACCCACAAACGTTGCCAGCATACAAATATTAATTTAGCCTCTGCTAAAACCTCCTACTGCGGTCTCGTCTTTTAAGGATGTCTAAGTGACATATCGTTCGCAATTTCTCATCTTACTACTCCTTTTGATCTCTGCAGTAAATAGAAACTTTTGTGAGTATTATATGTTGTAAAATAGTACATACAGAGTTTATTTGTACCAATAAAAAATGTAGGTCATTGTAAACTGCAAGACTCAAGACTCTGCACGGCGACGGCGCGGCGGTAAATCAAAGCGTTTAAACGCAAATGGCTTATTAAGGCCAGATTCACATTTTTATGGCTTTTACGAACCTTAATCCAGCTAAAACCTATCATCATAGAATACATAAAGTATAATTTATCGAATAGATTAGGTTTAATAATACGCATTTACGCATTATCTTCCTCATTTCATGTTCAGCCTAACATCCTTTTATGAGTTTAGTTTATGTAACAACTCGAAATTGGGAGAAATAAAGTCTAAAGTGTCTGTAGGATTAAGGGCCAAAAAGGTATTATTAGGTAGTTTAGAGTGTTAGGCCTTACGGAGATGTGGTGCGTTGCGCGTGACATGCGGCGTGGCGTCTCGCGACGTGTAAACGCTATGGAAACGTAAGCTACTTTGTAAACGCAGTCATATTATGTACATCGCCATATTATACTTGAATTCGATGCGAGCCGCGCCGCCACACGCGGCGCGCGTCGCCCCGCGTCTTATCGTAAATATGTTCTTTATTTTACAACCCTAAACACCGTCTACTTCCTTTAATAATTAATATTTAATCCCACGTAGACTAATTTGCATACACATTATTCGTTTTGTTAATTTAACATTGTTAAACCGAGTCTTTCAAAAATATGGCGAAAAACCCAATATGATAAGATACATACGTTTCATATACAAAAATGTTATTTTACTACGAATATTTTATGGAATATAGCGAACTGATAAACCTGCCAATTAATCATTGTTGATAATATACCACATGGCGATAACCTCAATAAGGTCAAATAACATTAATTATCCCAAATACTTTCGTCTCGTTAATAACTTCTGGTAAATAATTACTGTACCTCTATACTTACAATATTACTAACGGTTTTTAATCATGGCTCTGTAAGTCTTGGTTTGAGGAGAAGAACTTTGACTTGGATCAAGGTCAGTCACATAAGGCTCTATAATCTATATCTATACTAATATATAGAGCTGAAGATTTTGATTTTTTGGTCGTTTACTTGAACGCGCTAATCTCAGGAACTACTGGTTCGATTAAAAAAAAAATCTGTCATTGTTTGATAGCCCATTTATCGAGGGAGGCTATATGTCATCATGGTAAAATAGAATATATTTTTTTTACCTTATTTTACGAGGACGATGTCGCGGGTATAGCTTGTTTAAGATATACCTTCTTCAGGTTAGGTACATAATTTAGTCGATAAAGTTTTGTAGAACTTTGTAGACTTCAAGGTCAAAAATGTACAAACACTTTGAGCTATGTCTGGTTCCGGTATTAAAGATGTTATAATGATGTCATGGCTGATGCAATATATAACGAACGGAACTTTGTTCCTACCGCTTGGCTTACGTCACTTCCGGCTCATTGTATCGTAATAAATGTTTGATCAATATTAGCCACATTTATAAAGAGGCAAACGCACACGATATTTTTTTAAACTTCTAACACTAAAAGTGCAATGCCCAATGTTAGAGTGCTTAATATCTAAAGAAATAAGGGTTGTACTCGTATATCAGCTAACGTTACGTACTACACGTTTTTTTTTTACTAAGAAATGCTATAGATATTCGTAATATTCCTGCTTACTCTCAAAATAAGTATGACTGTTAAGCAAAGAAATGAACCTTATCTTACTTAAGTATACTAACATCAATTGCATTATAATTGAACATGTTCCTGAATAATAAAAAAATTAAGAATAACAACCATAAAATATCTAACGAGAAATATTTTACAGCTTCACACCCCAATTAACTTCTACGAGTAAATTCATTTTTACGAGTAAATTAGGCGATTTAGGCCATAACAAAATAATATTTTCTAAGGAATACGAATGCAACGGAAGATATAGCGGACAGATTATGAAGTTGATAAAAGAAAATAGCGCCATCTGTTATAATTAGTTGAAACTCTAATAGAAGTTTCTAAGATGGCGTCAGATATTAATATTTTTATTGTAGACTAGCGGACCCGGCAGACATCATGCCCAAACGTTGGGTTAGTTACTATTTACTGCATTCTATTATCCTACATTATTCCCGTTCCGTTCCCATTCCGTTCCCGTTCCAGTTAAATATTTTCCTTACAATAACGAACATAACAATGTAACAAATTGTCAAAAGCGATGAGGTTGCATTAAAAAAATATATATGGTGGCTAACTATTCTTAAATTGTATAATTTTTCGCGGATTTTTTAAATTTTTCTTTCATAAGAACCTTCTCCTGACAATAACGAACACAACAAAGAATAAAACATGGCCAAGAGCCTGTCAAGACACGCTTATATGGAAGAGTTCCGTATCTGATAGGCTATAAACGTATTTGTTAAATAACTTCAAAAGTTATTGTTCGATTTCGTTCAAAATAATTTTCCTTATGAATATTTAGCATGTTCTATCAACATGGAAAATTTCAAGTTTCTACGTCTAATACTTTGGAAATGCAAGTGGGTAGTCATATATATGAGATACATGCAAAAAAAAATACGCCATCTAAATGTAGATAGAAATATGTGCGTTCATGTTACATGAATAAACTTACTGATAAAATTAATTACATTACGTAACAGTTGTAACAAATCATATACTTTTAATTACGTTTCCCAAGGTTTCGTACCTCTAAAGGAAAAGAGGATCACTTTGTTATCCGCCCATCTGTCTGTCAAGGCCTTTTTTCTCAGGGCCCCACCGTCGCTACTTCTTAGCCGGTTATTAATGTCATATTAATTATTATATATCTTTGTTATGTTCAATATAATGTCAATAATAATATAGGCATAAACATGAACAAATAGGAAATCATTCATAATTTAAAAGATAACGATGTTTATAATGCGAATCTAAACATAAATTATCGTTAACTGTTATTGTTCGATGAGTTTATTCTAGATAATGATGCTTGTTATAAAATATAATAAACAAAAATCCATAAAGAGAGAGATTCAGTAGTATTTTTATATATCGCATGCTTAGTCATAAACTGAAGGATTACGTTTTTGGTCTAAAGTGAGTTAATGATACAGGCAGCATCGTTTCAACGTCCTCTATCAGCCAATCTAAGAATTATTTCAATACTTCCATCCAACAGTGAGATACAGCTATTTTTGTCATTTTAACAAAACACTTAATTTGTTTACAAATTTACAAATAACAAATTATCATTAAAATAACTTTTCAATCACTTCATTAACTATTATTAAAATACAAAATTTGTTACTTTAATGCCGTTTTTTTTTTCGAATTATAAGCGGAATAAGTCGCAAATGGCAAAACGTTTTATGCGATTACCCAAAAATCAGATTCAGTTTACGACTAAGCGAACGAATAATCTTTCTTTCTCCTCGTGAACGGTACTATTTCGTATGAAGGGTACATTTTTTTTTTGAACATATGCTAAAAATTGGTTGTCAACAGAGTACTTAATGAGAAATGGCGTATCGAAAGAATTATATTATAAGTGAACATTAATGAAAACGATTTAACAATTGTACCTTTTTATACTATCGTGTTGAAACAATAAATAGTTTAAAACATTTAAGCGATGCACTATGGTAATACGATGGATTATTGTTTTGTTAAAAGTTCCTACGTGATATATATATAATACGGAATGTATGATCAGATAAACAATATAAATACTGCAAATGCTAGAAGTTATAAATAAAATTGAAGCTTCGCACAAAAAAAAAATCCTCAAAATTTAACATCTGTGAAAATTACGCGGGCGGAGTCTCGGGATATAGCTAGTACTAAATATTATGCGTATCAATGAGGCTCATATTCTAGACTTCTGATGCCAAAACAAGACATAGCTTCATTTGAATGATCATTTAAATGATCATGTTGCCGGGGACTTTGCGTAACTTCACAAAGTTTTGTAGAACTTTGTAGACTCCAAGGTTAAAAATGTACAAACACTTTGAGCTATGTCTGGCTCCGGTATGATAGCAATGCGTTTCAATAAGGCCTCGATTGAAACCTCAATGAATTCTTGACTTCTGCCAGCAGCTGGGTTAGGGGGCGTTCAAGTATTACGTAAAGCATTTTTTGAAGATTATTGACCCCCCCCCCCCCCACAATGTAACGCGATGTAATACGCGCCTTTACAAGTACCGAAAAGTCGCCATAAGCCCTTTGTTATTTTTTTAGTTGCATTTACGATTTCATCGCACCGCACCGCAACGCAACGCATCGCATCGCATCGCATCGCATCGCACCGGACCGTATGAGACCGCAACATAACGCATCACACCAGACTGCATAGCAATGCAACGTAACGCTACCGAACGCAACCCATCGTATCGGATTGCATAAAACACAACACAACGCAACACAGCGCAACATAACGCAATACTGCGCAACATAACGCAACACAACGACTGCGTGGCACAGCACCGCAGACATTAAGCATAATACTTGTCAGCAATTAGCGTGACAAGAGGAGTTGAGCTTGAACCGGATATTTTACGGTTTTCAGTACATCTTTTCTACCGTAGAGCTATTAAGGATTATGATTTACTTAAAATACACTTATCATAGACAGTAAATGGTAAGCACACGTATTAGCTCTAAATGCAACAATTACAATTGAAACAGTGGTATCTTATCAGACGTCAATAAGACCTCTATCAATAACTGTCATGAAATCATTTTAAGCTGATAATTCGGCATTCAAATTTGATTTATATCAATTAATACGTAATAAATGACTTAAGGTGGAGTTCAGTACGTGGGTTTTTCGAAACTATTTAAATATTTATAATCCTTTTGAAAGAGAAACGATATAGTAATAAAAGGAAAAGACACGCAATTTTCTTCTCTTTGTTTTGAATTTGATTTATAAACTAGAGCTGACTGATGAAAATAAAACTAAGAGGCGAATTAAGTTGGATTCAGTTTATTATAGATTGTTACAACTTTTACAAGACTACAAGACACGGAGACAGTACTATTATAAGCAGAGAGATATTGACAAGAGTACATAGATTAGTCGATATAAATTGGACACGAACTAGATTATTCTATATTGTTTTATATAGACGATATAAGCATTGTATTTATTCTGACAACACTGATGTTTAGTAAAATGAATTACGAGCGGACCCATCGAACGATTTCTTGCTCGAAAAGTGAAAAACAATGCAATTTTCAATTGACATGCTCGAATCGAAACGAACGAATTGTGAATATATTTCACACCTCACCACACAAAGTCACGAAAACTCAGTCGCTGTTCAATGTTCAGTTCACTGTTCAATTTCATATATACACGTACTTACCTACTTACAATATTTAAAAAGACAACATCGATTATAAGTATTCTAAAAAGATAATTTTAAATTTCGAACACACAAAACTGCTTGTAACGTGTCGATATACTTTTTTTACTTAAGTAGTATGAAAAATCGCTTAAATCTATGATTTCCAGTTTTGAACACAAATAAACCTTTTACAAGAAAACAATTTTCACGGTTATACATCAGTTCCAATATATTATATAGTCGATTTATGAACCTTTGGCTAATTTAAAATGAAAAAAAAATACAATTTTAAATTTCGAACACACGCGAAACTCTTTGCAAGATGTCTGTCATAGTTAGTGGCACATTAGTTACATAACACGGCATTTTTGCCAGCTATTTCTCAAAAACCAGCTCGCAATGTATGCCATGGTCGATACGCGTTTAAAAGGGTTTTTTCGAGTAATACGGCGATTCTCGCTCAAATATTTTGTCGGTTTGACTTATTAAATTAAAACGAAATATATTTTTAAGCACATAATTTTTTGACTAATATACCTATATTTTTTTTTATTAATAAAATTACACACCACGGACTAAAGGTCGGTGCCAATTGTTAGTTATTATATTATATTCTTTCTTTCAATCTTTTCGTTTCCTTATTCGTTTTCGAAGTTTCCCTATAAATAATATTAATATATCGTTTTGTAAAAAGTACAATTCAATGTTCTAGTTTAAAATTAACATTGTTTATATTGCTCTTTGTATAGGCGACCAAGAAAGTGCTTTTCCATTTTGGATGACAATTCCTAGTTAAAGAAAGTTTTGCTAAGGGTAATTGTAAGAAATTAACGTAATGCATAACAAGCAAAAATAAGCCTCTTAACTAAGTGAAGTGCAAACGACATTAACGTGGCAAACCAATTTCTTCGTCGGCTATACAAAAACTATTAAAATGATTGAAAAAAAATCAGCGCTTTTGCACATACGACAGAATGAAACGCTAAGGAGGTAAATAAATGTTTTTATTATTATTTTTCAAAAATACTAAAATAACGTTTTTAGTCAATATGTTCGATATACTGTAATGGACAACAACTGTACGGCTTACCCTATTTATTTATAAAAAATGGCGTACAGACCCGAGTCGCAATATGCATAGGCAGATGCAAAAACCGCCAGACATTCTGATCGGGGCCCATCGAATGCCTTTTTAAATCTTTTATTTCTTTCCTTTTTAATTTGAAAAACCTGAACTGGCATTTAAATGAGCTCCAATCGCTTCGCACCTCTCCTCACTCCGATAAAGTTTGTGACGGACTTACAATTTTTTTAATATGTATCTGTTTAATAACGGACTTTTTTAAAACAGCTTTTTAAAAAGACTTTTAACTACGAGCACCTTTATGTCCATTTGTACCTATCTCCTTCGTGTCTTCTCCATGTGACTTAGGCGAAATAAATTGTCCAAACACACAAAGACAAGGCATTAGAAAATAAGAAAAGAAAGATCTTTAAAATTATTAAGATTCACATAGCCTTATAAGCTTAAATACACGAAGCACGGTAACTGAACTATACATTACTAATGATGGTATGATGGTAAATTACCAAATGCCGGTTGGATGGTAAATTACCAAAGAAGAAAGCCTATCTCTATCCGTTCTCCATTTTATTGAGGTTCATGCAGGATTTATTGATGTTTATGCAGGAATAGGTATTATACAGTTAGGCAACTTTCCTTTAGAGGACAGAATTAAAACAAGATACTTTCCATTAAAAGACAAGAGAAGATGATAGGATTAAATACACTTTGGTCATATGAAACCATATCGCGCCATATTAAGTTAATGTCGGTGCGTTGTAACGTTATAAAAGTGGCCATAAAAAGCATTTTCTGTCAGCCGACCTTAGACGTATAAGAAAAAAAAAGTGCAAGGCATAAGATCGGCGCGAAGTGGCGGCCATGCTGTCATGTCAAGTAATATTATTGTCGTCGCGTCTCGTTTGGTTTTTGAGACTTCCCGGTGGCCTAATCTCGTTATGAAAGACCTGCAACTTAACTGCCAGCCTCCTAGTGGTAGTCACTTATATGAACCGCTGCTCGTTGGCTCCTTATAACATTAAAAATAATAATTATTATTATAGATGAGGTCTCAAGTAACAACTAGTATTCAAAGATATCATAGCACTATTCCAGACAAAGGAGAACTAAGTTTAAAGGAAAGTTCGTGCTATCCTCCATTGAAAGTAAACAGTTATCGATGTAATTAAACTAGCAGTTGAAACTCGCCAGTTTACTCGGAATGTAGATATAAAAACTAATTGTGTACTGAAATTAGTACAATTAATATCAGCGCTGCGCAGTGCAGTTGAGTTTAAGGTACTCTTTCGTTAGAACGTCAATAGAGTCGACGAAAGTCGACTATACGACAAAAAGAACACCCGAATAAATCATATGTGGCTACGCATTGTGAGGAATCCTTAATATAAAGTTAGCCTTTGAGGCGAGTATAAGTTACACCAGATACATTACTGAAGTGAAACTTCTTTAGACCGTGATTCAAATATCGAATTAGATAAATGATAAGAAATTGGGAAAGATTTAGGAATACGATAAAAGTCTAAGCCTATTTTATTCCGTGATGGAGTTGAATAACATTACCTAGAAAAAAAAAAGAATTAAAGGACATTAGAGACCAACTTACTTAAAGATACAAGCTACTTCTTATATAATAAAGACATAATATGATAATGAGCGATATACTTCATAATAAACTGCATGATAATATCTTACTTGATATGATTTCCGCTCATGTTTAACTCCGATATTTGTACATAAGTACAACAATCGTAATTAAGTCAAATACTTACACATACAATAACAATTATCGCTTTGTTGTTATATAGAGTCGAATGTCGCGTAACGCAAATTGAAAATCACCCTTAAGGTCAAACATTTACCAACTGGAGTCGCGTACAATTTCATGTTTTTCTTTCGTTTAAGGACGTATATTTCCTTAATATAAAATGAAACTGCTGTTCATGTTTACATGGTGAAATGGTTGTAGTTTCTCGTAAAAAGTAAAAACCTTAACAGATGACGCAAATATATTATGACTACTACTATAAGCAAACATTGTTGCGGACAGATGACACCAATGGAGACGTCATCGATCGAGGACGGCGGCGATCCCACTGATTGTGGCTGGCACTAGTGTACATAGCGAGCGAGATAGCTAACTCTTGCGAGAGTGAGACAGAGAACGCTATCTCGCTCGCGTAAACAGGGATTGTTTACTCGTTTACGGCGTACACTAGTGTCAGCCTCCGTTTTGTACTTAAGGTCGTGCCTAATTGTAGGACGGCACATCTTTGACGATTAAAATAAGGTAACACTAGTAGTAGCCGAATTGTCTGATTCTTCTTTAATTTGTACACCAATTACTACTACCACAGCTAGAAGACGTATGTATTTTATATGCTCATGTATTAAGACTGCTTTTTCTTTAAATCCTTTATGAAGTATTTCTTACGTCACCTTATCTATACTCTATACTTAATATATAAAGCTGAAAAGTGTGTTTGTTTGCTTGAACGCACTAATCTCAGGTACTCCGTTTTGAAAAATTCTTTTATTGATAGCCCATTTATCGAGAAAGGCAATAATAGGCTATATATCATCACGCTAAAAACTATCACCTAATTTTAGGCGGTCGAAGTCGCGGGTAGCAATTAGTTTATGAAGCCAATTTTCTCCTTGTCTGTGATGTAAGATCATTACGTCTTCAAAAAACGCACTTTACAATTCACCAAATTTTCATTAAAATCATGATGCCCTTTACGAGACAAAACTAGCGCTTTAGCCACTGGGTCTTCAAGGCTCACAACCAGCATCATCTGTCACCTAATTAAAATTATTATCCCACAAACATGTAACTGCAACTCTAATTAACGAGTTCGCGAAAAACTTTTTTTAAAGTAACCGACTTGACTCCCTCCCTTTTGAGAAATTTAGGTCGAGCCTACATTACGTGACGTGACCTGCACAAAGCAGACAGGCGTAGTAATTATATAAATCAAGAGGGTATTTCATAATGAGAAAGTCATTATTGGAAGCTTCTTTTCAACATTTTATACACGACGCCCTTCGTTAGTGGACTGGACGATTAGAGGTGTTGACTATTAAAATATACTATTCAATTAGTCGGCACACTATTTTAGTAGCCTATTTTACTTGTTCTTTCTTCCAGAATTCATTAAAGCCTAGCGTTGGATTTTCCATCACCGAAGTAGTCCAAGATGTAGGAAGAAGATGTGTGAATCAATACAATATTCCGTTCTACTCTATCTATTTACTTTCATCTACTTTATACTGTTCTCCTCTCTTTCGTATAGCTGTTTCAATGTTGCCCCTCTCTTTTATGAGGCTTCTTGTCCTTCGTTGATATAACGCTTACTTTTGAGGAGACAACATTTGTTTGTTATGTTTGACTGATATCTTTTTATTGGTATAGGGTAATATATATAACAGCTTACTTACGGAACAGCTACCGATTTCGACGTTATATTTTTCACTTAAAGACGAAGGATTGGTCTAATTATTGGGTTCTTTTTAACGTAATATATTTTCTTATCTTAACCTTTAATTACAAGAACGCCAATGTTATATGGCAATTGAATTTTTTTCTCAAAACTTGAAGCCACGCGACGATGTTGGCGGCATCGGCTAGTTGTAAAATATAGAGTCGAATAAAAATGTTTTAATAAAGTACGTAAATAAAAAAAATATTTTGTTTTCTGCAACGAAACCAACTGAAAGCTATATTTAATGAATTTCGTTTTCCGGTCATAAGTTATTTATACAAGTATAAGTACAAGTATAAAGGGCTTTAAAAAGGGGTTTTATCATTTGAAATTATTTTATTTTTTTATATATATTCATTACTTGCACTTATGTTATGACATAAGTGCAAGTAATAACCCACAGAGTTTTCTTTAGAGTTGTTATTATTTTCCTAGTTTTAATTTGAATTTGTACCTATATACTTATATTAGTAAATAAATCTTTTTCCTTGCGTTTTTAACTATCCAGTACTAGGGTTCACTAAAACTGCAGAGGATGTGGCTGTGGGGCGAGTTAAGATGACCAACTGCCATCTGACATCATCCCAGGAATCCCTGCAATCTCACGACTAATATCACTCAGTAACATTAATCGGGGCCCTCTTATTTATGTACCTTCCGAAACATAGAGGAGGTTGGATATTTGAAACCCAATGTTAGAATGGGTCACCCATCCATCACCTAGCCGTGGTAAGAACTGATTAACTGATCGACTCGAATACCGGCCACTGATTAAACTATGACCGCTTAATATTTGAAAATATCCGGCTATTTAACCTTAAATAATACAATACGCCAACAAAACAACATACCCTTAACCCGCCCACAATTCAATTAGTAAATTGTTAAAAGAAAAGTTTGGAATACTAACGAGTGATCATTAAAATTCCGTCATGAATATCGAATTATTATTATCCTTTGTTGCCAGACAGAATCCCTAGAAGTTAGACTTTTTAATTATTCTATATTACTTTACATTATAATCCACTCCGCGTTTCGAAAGCCACGTAGAACAGCGAGACTCGATAAGTGTCACTGAGTTATATTAGTATGATATCACTCAATGACATGACATAAGTCGTAAGGTTGCAGAGATCGTGAGGGTTCCGAGGATGACATCATATGGCAACCGTCATCTATACACGCCCCACAGCCACATCTGCAATTTAAACGGACCCTAGGGTCCGCTGGCGATATTCCGGTCTAGTAGTAGTACTAGACCGGGATAACGCTATGAAGTAAAAGATTTTACAGGGTAATCTACCTTCAGGATAATTACCAAAAGCAATGTCATCATCTTGAATTCCGTCTAGGGAAGTCTGTAGAGAAAAATAAAATAGAGTTGTTCAAAAAAAAATAACCAAAATCAAAATTTAACAATGCTATTGAATTCAGCGTAGAAAATGTCGTGGTACTTATTGTAGATTCTTATAAATGATTAAATAAGTAATTAAGAATTCTGGACTTGGCCGAGAGCTCGCTTTTGTGAATTGACGATGACGTGAGAATAATGCTAATCCATCGAATAAATTATGTCCCAACGAAAACCCAAATCTCAATTATTAACAGAGCAAAATGTATAAAGCAATCATACTATTATTTCCCTTAAAATTTAATCTTAATACATAAGTAAAAATAGCATTAAATTTAAAGAAAATATCGTTACAATTAATTACTCCTATTTCTTACAAAAATCATGCAATGATTGTTTTACGAGGGGGCAGACGAGCAGGCATCAGGCACCGAATTGCCTACTGGCGCCCATCTCATGTGGAAAAGAGGTACTGGTACCCGGACGCGCCGGCCCAATTCGGCTACAAGCATGGCGCTACCTCTAATTAAAAGAGAACTTTAAGCAAAGTAGTTTTGTATTTCATGCAGCTCATTTATATTGTTATAAAAACCAATATATTTGTTCCATGGCTAGCTGTTTCCCACGACCTAAGACCTTTTTAATCTGGCCCTATCGAAAAATCTTATCTTGTAAGATATCAAATAAATTTTAACTACTTCTTTGATAAATTTCTTCTTTTTACCTCCCATGACCTTTCGCTTTTATTTATAGAGATGTAAAAAAAATCGATATATCATTTTAGCAGGCGTTGAAAGTGGTCCCAAAGTCAGTTGTAAATGCCACAACATTCTTTTTTTATTTAGAAATCGTTTTACAAAGGAAATGTTTGTATTTGATGGACGTATACAAAGTAAGTGAAAGGAGAAGATACGAAAGGCTGAGTTTAAGTAGGGTCAATGTCCGAGCAATGATTTTATCTTCAATGAACGGTTTGCTGACGCATTGTTAGTCATTTACAATCGAGACGTAACGTGTGAATATAACCATCTTTTATTATAAGCTAGCGGACTTGGCAGACGTTGCTTTAACTGAATTTTAGCTCATCTGCAATTAGCCAGTTTACCAATCTCCTTTATGTCTTTTCCATAAAACGTGATACTACCCCTATGTGTTATAAAATAATAATTTTACATGGCCTTTCAGTCAAAAGTTCAAAAAATGCCTCACCTCACACTGTGCCCTGAATGCCCATCGTGCCCTACACGCGGGAGGATTTGATAATAGAGATTTATCCATATATAACCCCAGTAGACGATGTTTTGCCCGACTTGGGGCTCGTCTGATATAAACCAACTGTTCTCATCGCCTTTATGTCAATTCTGCATTTTTAATCATTCATTGTATTTCTTAATCATTCTTTTGGATTCTCCTTTATTTCTTTCCTTTAAAACCCTTCCTTTAATAAAGCGAATGAAGCAAAATAAAGAGAATTCTAATCCAGTCAGATCTATTAGCGAAATAACGAAATAAGAGTTCGTTAACGGCATGAATATGCCCTTTTTACCTTTCAATGAAAGCTTATTAAAAAAACTCGTGGTTTTTAAAGCTAAATGACTAAATGATGTGTTTCTTAACTATTTTTTAAGATGAAATATCTACGCGCATTGGTGCTACTACATGCTGAAATATAGATTTTCACTTAGATGCTATTTTACTTTAGTCGCATTGTTATGTGGAAAGGGCACACCAAGGTGGAAAGTTTCTGCGAAGAATGATAGGAGGGAGCGAAGGTCGATATGCTCAACCACCGCAAAGGAAGATCTTCGTGTCCGGGCTAGTTGGAGTTGCCCGGGACGGCCGCGCCTCGCCGACAGTTGCTCGTCGGAAGGTCTATATAACCAGTGCTAGAATGGGTCACCCATCTATCACCCGGTCGCGGCCAGAGCAACTTAACTTAGCGATCGACTCAAATGTCGACCACTGATTAGGCCACGACCTCCTCAAAAGTTACAGTGACCTTCGCGTCCTTTACAAGAAAGCTTTAAGAATGCCGTTGGGACTATCCCGCTTATGCAGCGCCTCAGGTATATTTGCAGCCGCGCGCACTGATTGCTTTAAAACCACAATGAGCAAACGGTGTGCTGTGCGTCTTTGGTGCACAGAGTCAGGGCCAGCTCTGTCACCATTCCGATGTGATCGCAGCGACATGAGATTGCTTGTATCTCCGGCATTGTTGTGATGGACATCTTCCAGTACCAGCCGAGGAGAAAATACTAGAAAGTTGTTTTGATTTAATTTTTGAATTTTTGGTTTATTTTTTGTTTTATTTTTGTTTTAAGATTGACATATTTAATTCGTAATAATTATATTAAATTTTGATTTGTATTTAGATTCTTTATTTTTGCTTTTATTCTTTTTAAATTTAGTTTTACATATGAATTTGCACATACAATACAATAAAGCAATAAAAGGGGCTAACCGAGGAATCGAACGGAGCCAACTAATTTTTTTATAGATCTTTGTTTTAGCTTTACAAATGTTGTCTCAAAAGTCACAATGCTCACCGTCATTGCGTGCTTAGATATTTAAGGTTAAAGGAAACAACAATTAGATTTTTCTTGATTTTCAGCTACACGGTAAGTTATAGCATAAAGTCGTTCAGGTAAGAATTGTAAGCCACATAATGGTCTATAAATAAGGTAAACATACTTTCATCTCAAGAGAGCCAGCGTTTCTAAGATATAAGGATTAAAAAGTTCAAAAAGTTGTAATCTTTACATGTAAAGAAAATTAAAGTGTCTGCTCGTAACGTAGAAATTACCATTACTTTCATTGCATATAAGTATATATACAATACCTATAACAAAAAGTCAACACAACTTTAAAAAAAGTGGAGTGAAAAAAGGAATGTTTTTTGTGGCTTTGTGTGTTGCTGTATAAAGTGTAATGGTATGTTTCAATCTCACTGCAAATATTATAAAAGTAATACAAAGTCTATGTAAGATTACCAGCAATCACACGAGTCAGTCGCTCGTGGGAGTCGTTCCGGAGTACGGACGTTTTGATAATCCCTTAATGGGAATGCCCTGGGACAGCCAATTCGATAGGGCAGCATTACTGGCGCTGATTTTTTGTATTTTCTCTCGTTAACGATAAAAGTTTATTCACATGAAACTTTTTTTTTTTTTGCTTGGAAATGCTTTTACGCATCTCACCTAACTTACAAAACATTTACGAATTGGAGTGTGAGACTGGCTTGCGGACGCCAATCTACAGTTCGTGTCTACTTCATTATCAAATACAGTAAACCTTATGCCAGTCATCCACGTTACCGTAATCGGAGAGGCCAACCTCTTCACGCATACCTGGGCTGGTAGAAGCATTGCCGTCACTTCGCGCCGATGTCATGTGAGAAAGAGGTACTGGTACCCGGACGTACCGGCCCAATTCGGCTACAAGCGTGACACTACCTCTAATTATAAGTATACGAGTTGTAAGAAAATCCTCCTACTACGCGTTTTCCTATAACGCGGAATAAATCTACCGTGGTATAGGGGGATTACAGTACACAAGTATCCATATTTGTAACTATAAACATTCTGTACTACAAGCATCACTCAATACTAGTTAAGAATGACGGTAAAAAAAATGTTTGCTATATGCAAAATTTCAAAATAAACATATTACTCAATATATTATAAGTCAAACGTAGTTAGCATAATTATTTTAAAATGGCAACATTAATGAATAATATATATATAAATTTGAAAAAAAGAAACGATAAAACGGTTACAGTCATTTTAACAGACACCGCGGCTGCAGAAAAAAGCGTTGCATAATATATAAAAAAATGTTTGCGATTTTATGCTAAACTTCATTTGAGTACTTTCAAATGTAAAAAAAGTAAACGTATTATTATAACAATATTAGCCAAGCCTAGTTAGCATAATATTAATTATTTTAAAATGCAAACATTTTTTTTTAATCATAAAAAATACAATAAAAAGGTCACAATCGCCATTCAAACAGACACCGTGGCTGCGAAGACAAAGCCATTGCATAATAACAAAAAAAAATAAGAATATTGGCCTCCGTTGAACTTGACTGCTAACGCTCCGCCGCGCGCGCCGCTCTGATTCATCTATTTACACCTCGTTCACTAAACAATTGCGCGTTATAAAATATTTTTTTTAAATAAAAAAAACAACGTAACGTTAAGTCTTTAAATAAGAAATAACTTATTATGGCTGAATATCAACTATATCGTAGTCTACAAAAAGAAAGGACGATCGGAAATCAATTATCATATTTAAGGCGGTCGTATGAGATCTATGGGATCGTTATTCTTAAAATAAAATGTTATTCGTTTTACCAATAGTATTTTATTATGCCTATAGGAGTAAACTTACGTTGGTTCATTTGTAATACAAATATGTGATTTATGTTTCTCTGTTTTTTTTATATGGATAAGAAATAGGTTCACGGTACTTAAAAAAAATTAATACTTATTTAATTCATCAATACTTTTTATATATTGCACCAAAATTTCATACTTATATATTTATACTAATATATAAAGTCGAAGAATTTGTTTCGCGCTAATCTTAGAAACTACTGGTCCGATTTGAAAAATTCTTTCGGTTTTAGATAGCCCATTTATCGAGGAAACCTATAAGCTATATACCATTATGCTAAAACTGAAACTTTTTATTCAAAATTAATTTTACGCGGTCCAAGTCGCGCGCATAGCTAGTTATCGATAAATGTATTGAATCGCATCTAGAAGTAGCGTATGCATTTTACCTTGTTGGTTTTTGTGACAGCCGTTGCAATAGAACCTTATTATACGAGCAATTTGACTGCGAATTCTGATTTCACTGATGCTAGCAATATTTAGCAACTAAATTCTGTTAAACGGTAGCATGAACGTTTCATTTGATGTTCGGTTTCGAGCGTAAAAGTAAGTAAAACTGTCGAGAACGTTCGTGCTAGGCCATTCGATCTCTACATCGTTACTTATTATCAATAGAGTGATATCATTACTTAATTTTTAATAACATTAAGACAATAATACAAATAACTTACAATTGTATCCCGTCGAATCTTTCCCATTGCCATACAATTTAAATATTATCCAATTTTATCCAAGATTTGATTTTTTTCTTCCGTGGAATATAGCACGTCGATTGCTCTAGGTTGAGCCACAGACATCTACGAGAGTATAATTCATTACCAAATTAAAAGAAAAAAAAGAATGAGTGAAAAAACTTTATTGCACACACCGCATAGTCTAGTCTAATTGGCACATGATCCTATGCAGGTATTACATATTTGACTAGCCACAGCCCGCGTCTAGATTGGATTCAAGGGTTCTTTTTTCAATTTTGTTTTATTTTTTTATGTGAAACCTAATTAGTTGCTTTTTTATGTTACAAGGAGCAAACGAGCAGGCAGCAGGCAGTTGACTGCCTACTGACGCGCATGGTCATCTGCAGGACCAGGAGGCAAGCAGATGCAATGCCGGCCTTTAATAACCAGTTTAACATGGGACAACAATACCATCACTTGACGTGACAGCATTGCCGTCACTTCACGCCGATCTTATGTAAGAAAGATCAATTATTTGTTCAAGTAAAGCCTCTCGTATGACTTATAACAACAGCTACCCGCCTCTTTAATGTACCGTCGAAATTGGACAACTTTCGAAGATTACCTACCCACAAACAGAACGACAGATATAGAGGTATATATAATTTCATTCATATTTTTGTTATAAGTATCGTATATATAGTCATAGGCGCATAGTTAAATAATTTTAAACAAACAGTCATGTCCATTTTATTTGTTTGTTTGGGTTTAGATAGGATGTTCCAATTGACATTTAATTGTTAATTTTATGAAGAGTGCCACCGCACCGACGGACACGTGGTAACATTTCATTGCTTTGTCACCAAAATATAACGTAAATGAAACAGCCAGTGAGTTGTTCACACATCGGTACTCTCGTTGCTACACACGCGTCTTGTACGGTAATATCGTAGTGTATCGAAATTAGCGTACAGTATCGTTAACCATAGACTAAGTGCTAATTTTTAATTTTAAATTTATGTTATTCACAGTAATAACAATACATGTAAAATAACAGGAAAACAAAACATAAATATTAAAATAAAACAAACTTCTACAACATAATTCACACTTACGTTTGCACATTTATAGTACAATTAGATTATATTGTTTTCATCCTAGTATATTTACTAGAGTAAATCCAATTTTTTAGAAGAGTCAGGTCCAAGAATATCTAACCTCACAAAATGTTTGCAATGTCTTACTCACTTAACGCTTAGTGCTCAATTTACCAAAACAAATCTTATACTCATACAACTCAATAGTTATTTATTATCACAAGAGTTTATAAATAGTAATAAATTACTCGAACATATAGTTCGATAACAATAATGAAAACACAGTAGGGTGGTATGCCGTAGAACAACAGCGCATGCGTAATTTTTAGCCATGCGCATAATGTTATCAAATCTATATTTTAGCCGACCCGCCCGTTGGCGTTGTGAAGATCACTCTGACCAACAGCATACAAAACAGAAAAAAAAATTAGGCAAATTAGACCGAATGGCGCCTAGCTAAAAATCTGCACCTTCCCGCGTAAATCTTTGCAGTCGCCTCGTTCGTCGTTGTTAATATCTGTGTCTTGCAATGATCATTCAAATGAAGCTATGTCTGGCTCCGGCATAACAGAGAAAAGCAAGAAACTGAATTGGTTAGCATTTCAAAGCTATACATTATATATAGATATGAAATTCTATCTAACCCTATTGCTACTAGATATAATTACATAAATGCCAGTCATTTCAATATTATTTATTTCAGTAGTAAATTACCTTAAATTTAAAAATATAATACCGGTTAGGAAGGTCAATAGCTCATAGTTAGCGTGTCTAAAGTATACTTAGACATCATGTTTACTTAAGCCGATCTCAGACGACACATATTATCAAAACATTTCAATTGCTCATTCATTGTCTCATACAATTGAACTAAGTTTGATATCACTTTACAAGCATCGAGTAATTTATAGAAAAAAAAATGATGAATTCCTGTCATATTAAAAAAAAATGAAATACTTACTTACGTAGCTAATGATTTCTTAAATTAATTTTTATCAGCGTCTGAAAAAATTGCAAGCTCACATTACATCCCAGCGGAGCAAAAACAAAAACTGACTTAAAAGATATACATATAAAACTAAATTTATTTAAAAACATTTTATACGAGATATATTTTAATCACAAATATGTTAATTAAACGCCTCGGCTGTAGATGATACATAAAATTAGGTTCTCATGAAAAAAAGCTGGCGATAACGGTCATTGACCTTATCTGTTAACATTTGTATATAATACTAGCCGTAACCCGCGACTTTTCCCACGTGAATTAAATGGTTTTGTTATATTTTAGGGGTTTTTATTTATTATACAGAAGATATTTTTCGGAAATCAGATAAGCCTGTTATTTCTTATCATGCCAACTATATGTTTGTGAAAGTCTCATTGAAATCGATCCATCTGTTTGGGAGATTAACCCGGTAACCTTATATGCTTACGAATTTTCACTAATTTTCATTTAGACCTTGCAATTGTTTCAATGCCATGTTCGAATCTACTAAACATAAATGTACAGATTATTTGTTATACACTTATTACACTATATGTAAGCAATGTTTGTTAGTTTTGAAAATTAATTTTCCAAAAGTGATTGCTTATTTGGTCATTTATAGAGGAAAGCCTAAAGCAGACTAGATATGACAGTATCAGCGGAAAGCAGGTAATGCAGCGGCTCCATGTGGCCTCACCGAAAGGAAAGCCTCGGCATTCTAGATCAGGATTTTGGCACACTAGGGTTCCTACGAAGTAAGAAGGATCAAGCACTTGAACTCCGCAAGAAGTGGTTACTGATCTTTGGTCTTGGTCCATAAACAACATACAAATTAGAGAGTTTAACGTAACTGTCAGTGTCATTGTCATTCTAATAACAAATGTCAAAACCACGTTAGAACTTTAAAATCCGTAGTTAAATTATAGAAAATCACTATACGATCTATAAAGAACTTTTAGATGATTAAATTATTGAGTGTTTTATAATTATTGGGTGTAAAAGATGTTTAAAGTACCAGATTGGGAAGATACCCCGAGCAGTAACCATCTTTTAAAGGTTTCACCGGTAAGTACATTTAATTTTATATAGTTGTAATCATAGAAGTATTACACACTTGTAATATTTTTGCACTTCGTCTTCTCTATACGCTCGACTAGCAGTAGTTTCACCTAAAAGCCCCGTCCCAAGGCCCCCAGGAAAAGGACATTCAGTTATTTCTGCCCCCTTACCCCTATGATGTTTTTTAAATTATTGTGATGAATGTGTATATATATCTAGAGTGCTGAGAGTAAAGGTTGCTTGTTTGGGTGAGTGTGGAAATATAACCTTATTATACCATAATTAAAGGAATTATATCATATTATCATTATTTTCAATATTTACTTTGCCTGTGGTTGAACTCTACCTAACATGTTTTCCCTACTATGAAGTCACTTTCCTTTATAGTTTATAAACTTATTATTTACCTTGTCTCTATTTTTTTCAGATAAAGTATACTTCCAGCTGCTTTTCATTTTGTTTTTTTTTTCTGAAAATTACATATTATAAATGTGATTTTTAGGGTTCCATAATAAATTCAATATTAAAATATTTAATTTATTAATTATACTTGAACTGCAATTACACCAATTAAAAGTTAACTTCTTTCTTTAATTAGTATGAATATTTTTGCAGAAGGAGAAAAAAACATTCAAAAAATCCCCTGCCATAAAAGGAAAGCAAATTGTAAAAACAAAGGCAGCATTTAAAAAGGAAAATAATACATTACCTAATTTAAAAACAGACAATGTTCTCATAATAAAACATAAATATAAGGATACAGAAAAATGTAAACCAAAAAGAGCAAAAAGAAAAAACCGCAAACAAAAAAATGTTGATAATGTAACACTAAGTGATAATAACAAGAATCTTAGAATTGAAAAAGAGATAACAAATTATGATGACAAATTGGATGAACTGATACTGCATGACAAAAAACAAAAAGTAGAATCATATAAAAATGATGATGATGAAGAGATATTATTCAGAGAAAATCCTAAGGATATTAAAACAAATACAGAAAAAAACAACAGTAATATAAAGCTTGACAATATTAAACATACTAGGTTAAAGAAAGCGCCAAGTGTACCTAAAAACAATATCAGCCAAAAAATGCAAAAACCCTTGATTAAAAATGAAAATAAAGTAATAAATGAAAGTAAAAAAAGTGTAACTGATGGCATTTCCAAAACCACAATGTTTAAAAATAAAAAAAATAATAAAAAGGAAATTATAAAGTCTTTGTTACAAAATGCGAATGTTAGAAACCATATTACTATTAGTAGCAACAATTTAAGGGATAGAATGATGGAAAAATTGAAAGGTAAGCCTGAATATCAAATATATATTATAATTAAGATAGAAATTAAAAATAATATGTCCAAAAAGTTACATCTACTTTTGCATTACTTTTCAGCTGCCAAGTTTAGGTATTTAAATGAAAAACTGTATACATCAAGAGGTTGTGATGCTCAAAAACTTTTTCAAGAAGATCCAACTGCATTTCAAACGTACCATGAAGGATACCAACAGCAAGTTAAAAAGTGGCCCGTCAAACCACTTGATGTCATAGTTAAAAGGATTCAGAAAATGTAAGCATATATCATTCATGACTTTGCATTATTATTTATAATTGTTATAACCTGACCATAATATGTTGAGAGATGTACTCAGATTTGAAGCAGACTTGTATACTTTACAAGTCCATACTACTTATCAGAGGGAAAGTAAATGTTACTACCAGAGATATTGCTACAATTATTGCTTGTTCTTCTTCTGACATTAGTTAGAAGAGAACAGATTGTAATAAATTGTAAAATGTTTTCTATGAAACATGTAAAAATTCAGTCTTGTGCTAGGTACATTTTAGGATGGAACAAAGATCATTTTGATGCAGCAATATCCAATTATGGCATTCCCCTATTTATGTTTTATATATTTATTTAAAATAACTACATAATAAGAGTTGTACCCTGCTGAGACACCCCCTGGGCCGCTTCATTGGCCCTATGGTAGGGTCAACCTTGTATGAATTACATGCTAAAACACTTAGTTATGCTAAAATTATAATAAATAAATATTATTAATTCTGATTCTACTTTGAGTAAAAGTTTAATAGAAACACCCTTGTATGTGACATGTTTATTCTATCAAAGGTCTGATTATTTTATTACTTAAAGGCCTAAAACCTACAAAATAGCTGACATGGGTTGTGGTGAGGCTGAGCTATCAAGGCGCGTTGATCTACCAGTGCGTTCGTTTGACCTCATTGGGTCATCCACTGTTGAGGCATGTGATATGGCGCGCGTGCGTACTGGACTTTTAGTCTAGACATTAAATCCGGCAAGACAACGTCTGCCGGGTTCGATAGTATGAATATATAATTTGTAAGGTATTTTTTGTCTTTTTTATTATTGTCTTGTATATTTGTGTAAGATGTTTGTTGCAAATAAATTTTTTCTTTCTTTCTCTTTAAAACGTTAATATTATCAAAACAAGCATTAAAACTTAGTGATCTATCACCATTTCGTATCTTTGTTAATTTCAGTGCTGTTAACCGCATTATTACGATACGCACTCTCATCGCTTTTGCTACGTCTAAATGGAGGTCATCGTTACAGCCTTAATGGTGAAAGACGTGCTATCGGTGATAAAAACCAAGATAACAATTAAAATGTTCGCGACTTTCGCAAGCAAGGCAAATCTGACACGGGTTTAGTAGTTGTACTGAATAAATCTGATTACATACGCCTTTTACAAAACGTACAGCAAAATAAGAGCAAGCTGTCTGGTCAAAGACAAGGTGCTACGTGGCTGAGTTTTTAATAATAGATATAACTATTTTAGTATCTCTGACAATACCAAAAAAAGGAGCAAACTATCGAGTCAAATACACGTCGTAAACAAGCTAAATTTTATGTTTAATAATAAAGATAACATTTTTAATGGTGGTGGTGGTAAAAATTTATTAATAACTGGTGGTAATAATAAATTTCATTGAATCGTATTTTAATCTTAATGTCAATTAATCATGTAATGTGAATCAATATAATATGAGAAAATATATTTATTTTATAACCAGCGGACCCGGCCGACGATGTCCTGTCCGAACGTTGGGCTACATACTATTTACTTCTATTATCCCAACGTTTCCCGAAAGACGTTTACATTTCAATCGACAATTTACCACAGACAATTGGTGTTTGAATAATGTTACCATCGTATAAATATTGCCAAATATTGACATCAGTATTTATACGATACTAAAGTCAATCAATTGTTTTGCCTTCCCTGAATCTCTCCACTAACACTTGAACTTTATGGTATTAAAATTCACATTAACTTTTAAGACCGACTATGAATCATTTATACAGGAGTATAGAAACGTATTATTTATATACGCTTAAGCAGGCAATTTTTTCAATTTCTCTTACTGTAAGAACCATTCCCATACTTAAAGAAATATTATAAAACAAGAAATAGCGAAATCGATTCAGCTGTTCTCGAGATGCGCTTGGCTTCACATTTTGGGATTCACTTTTATGTATAACTTTTTTTAATTATTTTCGAAGTTTTTATAGGTATTCTGTTAGGAACGGACAAAAAATCACAAATCAAAGATGATATTAATTTCAAGTCCAGTCATTTTTAGGGTTTCGTAGTCCTATGAGGAACCCTTAAAGTTTCGCTCTATGCCTCCGTTTATGCGTCTGGCCGCCCTAACTAACTTCTATAATTGGGAACATGAAGGAGTGAAATGTCATCATGTATCTACTATTGCCAAAAATAATTATTCTATTTTTATTAATAGCTACAGCTTTTATAGGATATGTTTTACCATGAGGACAAATATCTTTTTGAGGGCCATTTGTCATTCTGTTTAGTTTAGAAATGTTTAAAGTAGTTATGCGTTTTATACGAAGCGAAAACCGCGCTTACCATTGTGCACGGAAGCTACGTAAATCTTAAAACTCCTAGATCCCGGCTATTTGTTATGCTGTACAGTTTAGAACTGCGTTAAGCAGCTAAACTTACTCTTGGAACTGAAAACATCGCTTACCATCCTATACAGAAGCTACGTTAAACTTGACAACACGAATACCTGGCCATATGTCAACCTGTTCAGTTTAGAAATACGTAAAGTAACTATTCTTGGCCCTAGAAGCGAAAACAGCGCTTACCATTGTACACGGAAGCTACGTAAATCTTGACAACGCGAGGTCCCGGCCATTTGTCGCTCTGTTCGGTGTTTCCCTGCAGCGCTTCAAGCACTAATGGCTCTGGAGCGCTCATCGCGCCCCGCCGCACCACACCTCACCCTGCGCCTATTCCACGCCACGGCATTCTGAAAAAGAAAATTGTATTAAAATTTTTGCATTTTAAAAAACATTCAGAGATAAAAGCTTGGTTCTACAGGAGTGCGAGCCACAATATGGTTAGGTTTTTTAGAGTTCCGTAGTACTACGAATAAGCCTTATAGTCCGTCCGTCCGTCTGTCTGCCGGAAAGGTGTTCTCTCCCCTAGCATTCCTAAACTATTAGACGTAGAGACTTGAAATTTTACATGTTGATGGAACACGCTTAAAACTCATTACGAAAAGTATTCTGAACGAAATCGGACAACAACTTTTGAAGTTATTTAACAAATACATATATTCATTCCATATAATCTTGTCTTGACACGCTTTTGGCCATTTTAAATTTTTATGTCTAATTTATTTAAGGGTCTTAAAATATAGTCTAGTTTTGGCAACATCTTAAATGAAAATATTTGTCTTGGGATAAATATACGAACGTTTAGGATTCATATGAAAGGTCTTTTTTAATGTTTGAAATTTAGCGGTCGTTGCAACAAAACGTATTATAAATTTAACAGTAAAAAAGTATAAAAAACTAGCAGAAAAAGTATTTTAATGAAAAGCAAAACTGATTTCAAGCAAGTTATATTAAAATTTCCGTTGTATAAATTCATAGAAAACTTTACAAATATACATGAAACTTCTATTGTGAGCATTTTTTAATTTAAATTCCCAAGTAATGCGTTTTATTGTAGCGACACAACAATGGGTTTAGATGACAAGGCAGTAGCAATTTCCCAAATGGCGTTGCGAGTATAAAGGGGTCTAATCAGTACCAACTCGAATTCATATTAACAAAGACCTTTTAGCCAGCTCTACGGTTTTGTGCATGACTCCACGGAAGGAAAATTCCTACAAAATAAAGAAACCTGGATATTTAGTATATGCCTTGTATTTTCTTTTACTGGTACCATTTTAATAAAGATAAGCTTAATTACACACATCCATCTATAGACTGACATTTATAATTATCAATTATCATTTTTAATCAAGTTCTTCCGTTTGCCACTTGTCATACTAAAACAAACGTGACCAAAAAGTTAAGACGAATTACGAGTTAAGAAAAAAAAATTATAACATTCACTTCTTCTTTTTTCCAGTCTCACCCCAAATACGAGTACTCATACTCCGTGGAAGACCCCAACACCGGAGACCACAAGGCTCAACAGGAAAGTCGCGACGGTGACGTCGTTAAGGGCGAGTATTCGCTGGTGCAACCCGACGGTACCTACAGGAAGGTATCCTACTCCGCCGACGACCAGAACGGGTATAAAATAACTACTTTACAGATATTTCATTGTTGTCATAATGCGATTGGCTAGCTTGAATAAGAATTAGACACTTTAGTATGGCCGATCTACTGTCATTCCCAAGTTCAACACAGCCTAAGTTACTGCTTAGTTGCTAGGACAATGAAGACGAAGACCCTGTAACATAAAACTTATGGGGAAAGAGCAAGTTTAAAGACTGTTCAGGAAGGAATTTCATTAGCAATGCGGACATTAAGCCCAGAACCCTTTTAACTTATTACAAAAGTCTTAAAGGGCTAAGAGCACTTAGGTTTTTCTGTCAAGTAAAACCAAATATTATCACTTTCCTCATATATTTATGTTATATAAATGTTGAAAAACGCACATGACTAGCCCATACTTGACATTACTTTCTCACGAGGCTTATATGTACGTAAGGTATGCGTCATATGACATAGACATGCGTCATAAAGGTAACGCCATCCTTGCAGTCTTTTTGGTCTGCAACCGAATTGACCCGGCGCTTCCGGTTACCTTTTCTCACATAATATCGGCGTGAAGTGACGGCAGTGCTGTCACGTTAAGTGATGGTATTGCTGCCGCGTTTCGTTCGGTTTGTGAGACTTCCCGGTGGCCTAATCTCGTCATCAAAAGCCGGCAACGCATCTGCTAGTGTTCTGGTGATGCAGATATCCATGAGCGTCGGTAGTTACTTATATGAACGGCCTGCTCGTTTGCCAAAATTTTCTTTTTTCCTCCGCGTTGTTTTCTACGACATTCATACAATTTTTTAACCTTTATTTCACACCCCTCAAATATTATTATCGCGTCAGAAACTGGCCTCTATTCATCTTCAAAGTCCAATCTATCTCTACACTGAATTTCATCAAAATTGGTTCAGCATTTTGGGTGTGAAAAGGTTACAAACAGAGTTACATATTTATTGAGACGTAATGTAGATCACACCTATAACCGGTATTGCTATCATGTAACGACCTCAAACGACCTCTGCCGTACACAGACCATATCAGTCAACAGGCAACCTGCAAACCAGTTTTATAACTAGTTTTTGATACGATGATTTATTCAACGTAAACAAACTCTATTTATAGATTTTATTTACAACTTCATTCAATTATTATAATGTTTGAAGTAACGATATTGTGAAAATATACTTCGTAAGTCCATATCTTCGAAGTATATTTTATAAAATATATTTATTCTATAGTAAAATTAAAAAAATTGGTTTCATAATATAATATATATAAAACATGAAAAAAATATATTATCAGTTATATATAAAATATAATTAGTCATAAAAATTGACAATATCGTTATTTTTAGAAATTAACATCGGAAAATTGTATTCGCTCAGCCTATGTAAAACCGATTTTTATTATAATTTTAATTATTCTACTCGAAATAAAATAAAAATAAGCATTACAACAGCTTTTGTAACACTTTGTTTGAACTTATGTAACACACAAATTGAATTAATGTAACAAACTGCATAGTACGCCACGAGTTTACTATACTGTACTAAATGATTATACTACACTATTAATTATTCGACAGAACCGATCTTTTGCTATTATGATGCGTTCAAATCGGGACCCCCATCCTCCAGGGGCCCTCAAAGTATGTAACCCAAAGTAAGAAAAGAATTTTTCCGGGTTAAGCGGATGCGCAAGGTAGCTATTTCCTTTGAGGCCCTAACACATTTCGGTACAGACAAAAGGCCCCTTTAAGGCAAGCTACGGTCCATAGGTCCAGGTTTCTTACTTTTGAAAAAGTTTTTATTTATTATAGTGCTTCCTTAAAATTATATGTTCTGGACCAATTTGAATAGAAAAACGAGAATAATTTTTTTTAGTAAACGTGAACATTAGTAATAATATTACCCGTATAAATTGTAAATAAAACAGATATTAAGTAAACATATCCTGTATAATGAAATCTGCAAAAATCGTAAATATATATCCATAATAACCAGCACTAGTTTTCACAGCTGCATTATCAAGTGTAGTATCAAATATTTCACTTTTTCGAAAACAATATCTTCTAAAGGACATTCTTGCAGTACTTGGTGAAGACACTTCATCTTCCACGAGAGCCAAATAAATCGCTTCAAAGTATCGCGTTAACACAGTTTTGCCAAACCATACCCAAATAATAACAAAGAAAGCAGTTAGTAAAATTACCTGAGCGAATATATAAAAATAATATGGGAATACTACAGCATCTGGTGTGGTTATCTTTGTGATTTTACAAACGATCCATTGAATCATCATCCAATAAATGAGGCATTGATTTGTTCCCGAACATAAAGACACAAAACAGTCCCACAACCGACCACATAAAATATACGGAAAACAAAATACTTCCCACCAATTGTGTGTGAGTACATCTTCTGTAGGGGCATGAAATCTTTCACCTTGTATTTCATCACACCTGATGGCTGGTTCTTTCTTTTTCTTCGGAGCCATTTTATTTCACTAATTATTTGAGATTCACGCGAGTGAGATTTAAGTGTTTCTAAAAATCTTTTGTCTAAAAAGTAAAAAAAAAATATTCCAGGATATCTAAAATTTTACTTGAATGTCACTATTTATGTTGCGTATTTTTTCATGCTATAATAATATTTTTATTGCAACTTCTAAGTACTTTCTCTTTACTACTTAGAATACTTAAAAAAATGACAATACAAATGTATGTTTGGAATAAATTCTCTAAGTAACCCATTTTGATCAAAATCTGTAAGTGCACACTATGAAAATTTTAAATTACTGACATTAATTGACTTACAGGTGTTGGAACAACTCACAGGTCAACAACCTGTCTTCTCAAAGGCTCGTTATACCGTGAGGTCTTTTGGCATTCGTCGTAATGAAAAAATTGCAGTCCATTGTACTGTTCGTGGAGCTAAAGCTGAAGAAATCCTTGAAAGGGGCTTAAAAGTAAGTTATTTTTATGTATGAAGTGTATAAATTGGTTAAAATCTTTAAATAAGCCAGTAGGGCTGAGACAAACTCCTCGACCCTACAATAGCAGAATCCTCTAATTCATGCAAGATAGTTTATTATCCCATCCAATAAATTTTATCTATTCTTTTATCCTACAGCAAATTATTCCTATTCTTTTATTTATTTCAATAAAGAAACAGCTTATATTACAAACACCCGTAAGACCAACATACTTGTCTGGGCACTGTACTTTCTTCACAAATACAATAGTATTCTGATATAGGATGGTCAATTTCATCAATGTAAATTTAGAAAAGAAATACAGCTTTGCCAATTGTTTTTACAAACATTTGAACAAAAAAGAAATGCATGAATTGTTCAAGTAACATATTTCATTGTGTTTACTTTGTAAATTTGTGCTACATTAACATTTCAAATTGCAACTTCTGAACACTAGTTCTTTACTGTTCAGAATACTCAAAGAAATAACATTTTATGACTTCAAAACCTAAATTTTAGATTACTCATAGAACCTGCCAACATTGTCTAGCCTAGATGTTGGCTTGTCCTGTTAATAGCTCATTTAGCCATGTTTTTATTCATATTTGCTTACATTAAATAGATTACTAGTAATCTATTGGAAGTATTTCAAAGTAATTTTGCAATTCCTTTTGACTTTACCTTTCTTTTCTTTTAAATCTTTTTAAAATTGTTTTATTTTCTTTGTGGAAGTATGGGAAATGAAACAGTGCGAACATAATCAAAATGGTTTAGCTGTTTCTGAGAGACTAATGAACAACAATTGACTTTTATAGATATGTTTATGATAAAATATTAATTTAAAATATTTACTTAATGCACTTTCTTTTAAAATATACCATCTCTTACAACAGTCGACTCATATATATAAATATATTACGTAATAGTTCTTATGCTGGAGCCAGACATAGCTCAAAGTGATTGTACATTGTTGTCCTCAAAGTCAACAAAGTTATAGAAAACTTTGTGAAGTTACACAAAGTGCTCGGCCACACTACACGATCATTGAAATGATCATTCATCACAAACATACTGTAACGGACACGTTGGTGTCTTTTCCGGGAGTTATTGATGGGGATCAATAATAACACCAACTGTTCAATATTCAGTCAAGTGGTCTAAAGCACACTCGTCTTTTTTATTTCAGAGTATGATGCAAAGAGATAACTTAACTGCTAACCCTGAATATGTTCTACCTGAACTTATATCTCCTATTATGACATTAGAGCAGTTTGGGCACTGGGCAAGTGGTGTGTTGCGGAGAAATAGCTCATCATGGCTACATTACCATATGGCATCTCTATATTGGAGAGTAAGAGGAAATGCTCCTAAGGCTTTGGAGTGCAGTCGAAGAGCACTAGTATATGTTCCAAGGTATTTATTATACATATATATAGAAGGAAGAGAAGCTTTTTGGTTTGGTTTTGGTTTTTCAAATATCCGACCTCATCAGGGCTTCGGTAGGCCCATAAAATAGTGGGTTCCGATTTAAGTCACTGAGAGATATTATTGATGATATTGTACAGATTGTGGTGTTCTGGAACTACGGGGATGACATCAGTCGGTCATCTTAACTCGCCCCACAGCCACATTTTACACACAAATTAAGCGAACCCTGATTCAATGCAGGGAAAACCCTAGGTAGAAGAGACAAAAGCTAATGTACTTTCAAAATCTCGAAAACCGTGGGCTTGACTTTGAGTTTTTAGATTACTCAATTTATGTCTTGTCAGGTTTATGTATTAGAGCCAAAATGTATTTAAGTTTTAGTTTACTTGAAGTATTGTATAATTGGATTTAAGAGGTCGTAGCCTAATCTATGGTCGTCAATTGAGTCGATCTCTAGGTTAAGCAGTTCTTACCGCGACCGGGTGACAGTTGAGTGATCTGTTCTAAAACTGGTTTTCTAATATCTGACCTCCAAAATTACGTAAAACAGTGGTTACCGATTAATTCCACTGAGTGAGATTGCAGAGATTGTGGGGATTTCGGGGATGACCTCAGATGGCAGTTGGTTATTTTAACCCTACCCACAGTCCCATTCTATGTAATTTAAGTGGATTATAATAACCCTATTGTTATTGGCAACAATAGGCAACAGGTTGTAAAAATAGGTCAATATGAGAGTAAGCCGTGCAATACATCAGAGTTTGGTGTACCTCAGGGCTCAATACTGGGCCCACTACTTTTCCTTATTTATATTAATTCTATGCACGAAATTAACCTACACGGGAACTTGTCCCTCTATGCAGACGATACATGTCTCTTTTATTATGGAAGTTCCATTAATAATATAATAAATCTCGCACAGCAAGATATACATACTTTAACATCTTGGCTGAGTCAAAATCTTCTAACTATAAATATTGCTAAGACCAGCTACATTATTTTCAAAAATAAAAACAAGAAATTACCACCTCACTCTCCACTTTTAATAAATAATCAAATTATAAAACAAAAACAATCTGAAAAATATCTTGGATTAAGATTAGACGGTGACCTAAAATGGAAGACGCAAATTAAGCATATTAAAAATAAGCTTTCCAAATTAATGGGACTACTGCGTAATATAATACATTGTCTGCCGCAACGTTGTTTGGTAATCATGCAGTTTGGTTATTTTTCCCAAAAATGCATATTTTTTTTTTTCTCGAAGTTGTTTTTTACGTCGCGCCCGTACAGCGCGCGCAGCAGCTGCGTGCACACCTGCAACGCCCTTGCCTAGATTGCACGCGTCTTAACAGAACTTGCGGCCGCTCGGAGAGGCTGCCTACCTTGAACAGGTGGGCCCACGCCGGCGTCTGGCTGCGGTCGGCCAGCTCCACGTGGGCGCCCCCCACGGCGTCCTTGTACTGGCCCACCACGGACGGCCGGTACTCGGGGTAGGCCAGCTCCACCAGCCCGAGGCACACCTGCTTCAGCGTGCGGCACAGCCCGCCCAGCTCCGAGAAGTCAAAGGCGTGCACCCGTCCCCCCGTCTGGTTAATCGAACTCGTCACTGAAACAAATTTCTTTGTAGGAGCAAGGAAGTAACGAGATTTGTCGCTTTTAATGCGAAATTGCCTGACTGTGACAACAATTACCCTATAAACACAGACATGCACAGCCCCAGACTCTTTATTAGCTTGTCAGGGGAGGAAACACCTGTAGTAACGGTGAGTGTTAGTGAGCACTTAAAAGGGTACTCTTAAATCTACACCTGGGCGACGAGGTCCAAACGCAGCTACGATTTCATCCTCTGCAACGCGATGGACCCGGTACCCGCACGGCGAATCCAAGCAATGTTAAGTGTACAAATCCAGTCACTCACTGCTCATTTTCTCGTCGTCCTCGGTATCCCTAAAGAACTCGGTGTCGTGCAGCGTGCCGATGAGCAGCGAGAAGAGCGCGCAGAACACGGCCAGCGGCGCCAGCAGCTTGTGCACGCCCAGCGGGCCGTCGGCGCCCGCGCCCGCGCCCACGCCCAGCCCGCGCGACAGCGCCGCCAGCAGCGGCGTGGGCGAGCCGCCGAACGACGACTCGTGGCTCATGCCGCTCAGCCACTGCCACAGCCCGCGCAGGAACACCGGCTTGAACGCGAGCGTGTACAGCAGTCTGAAAATTGTATCATTCCGTCATTAGGCGGCCCTTAAGACGAACAGTTATGTTGCGTGAAGGGCCTACATCATGTATCTCTGAAGCGTATGGTGCAAAAATTTGGTCATTAACCGAAGAGCGCAAAGAGCTATGAAACGTAGCATAATAGGTGTAAAAAAGACTGATCAAGTTCGAAACACCACACTGCGTTCCATCACTGGAGTAATAGATGTGGGAAAAAATTCAGCAAAACTCTAATGGGAATAAATGGACCCGCAAAGGTGGGCCAATTTTGCGAGTATATGAACTCTCACCAATGGCCGCCGAAGACCAGTTAGGCCGAGGAAGAGGTGACGCGATGACTTGAACGATTTTGCGGGAAAGGAGTGAATTGGGTTAGCTCTGGATAGAGGAGTGAGGCCTCATTAAACGTATGATGATTAGTGAAAAATAAATATGTCAGAGTTTTTGGACCTCTTAGGCCCACCTATAAGTCTGATACTGGATAAAGTTATTTGTGAAATAACTTCAAAAGATATTGTCCTATTTCGCTCAAAATACTTTTCCTAATGCTTAGCTGTCGAGGCTTCGAATTGAGACATTGCGAGTGAGTTTCATTTGTCCCTGTTTGTCTATAATTTCTGCGCAGTAACGCCCTCGCAACGGGATTTTACTAGTTCAAGGTGTATCTAGCGGTTAGCACTGACACTGTAGTAAATCTCCCCGACCGCGAGATATACCGCGGCGTGCGTTTTGGGGCCCATAAATCAGCTGCTTGCTGGATTGTGACGTCAATGGCATGCAGCGTTGCCGGGCCTTCGTTCAGACGAAGCAGGGCTTTGTAAAAAGAATTTTTTATATAACGTTGGTCGTCAGACCGAACGGATGTTTGACTAGACAGGTCACATACAGTGCTAAGGGACTTAACGAGAATTCTCGTCGGTAACGTAGAAGTCCCCAACTGGGCATGTACGTACCCTCTACAGAAACCCACAGACAAACATCTATATATTAATACGTTAAGCAAAACCTATCGGTACCATTTTACGAAATCTACGCGGACGCAGGAGTATGAAATTTGGCATAATTACAGTTTATATAGAAAAGATTCTGCGAATGCTAATATTTTTGTAAAATATGCAATAGTAATAATAATATATTAAACTATCAAATTAAAACCTCACGAACACTAATGCGAACCGACTTACACACACATGTATACATATTACTATAAGATGATGTCAAAGCGTAATCATGACGTAAGTAGACAAAATTAAAATTTTATATATAGCTTTAAATAAGCATAGAGTACGCAAATCTAAAGAATTGTGGCCAAATATCGACAATCAATAAGACAATTAAATAATTTAAGTGTGTTTATAGAATGAAATAAAACAAGTCCGATGTGTAAATGATTGCTAACACCAGACTAATGGAGGTGTCCCGCCAAAATCGGGACGTCTGGCACGTACAGAGAATCCCCGGAAGGGGGCGAAACGAAATAAAAGTGTCACGTCGCGATCAGCTGTCGGGCGAGCGTGACGGCCCGCGGTACGCACCGAGCCGCGCGGCAATAAAACTTATTTTTATGTTTTCCGCACACAATGGCCGCCCGAAGGTCGAGCTATCTAAATGGGTCAATACCCGCGTACTACGAGACTCCGACACGTGCTCTCGCGGTTGTAAATGCCGAGATATCGGCCCGATTGTTGCTTTGATTAATGGGCAGCGTAATGACGCCCGCGCCGCTAATGCCCCATTCATGCCCCGGCATTGCCGCGAGTGGTAGCCGTGCCCCGGCTACGTCTGACTAATGATTGTGCCCCGGCTATGTTGTGTCCCGACACTATTGTTTACAGTAGTTATTGACTTGGAATATGTGTCGACAGTTATGATTAGATATATATTTTGAAAATGTATCTCAATCGTATCGTATGAACTTTTGTATTATAGGAAGGACGGAGTAGCATTAAATTCACAACGGTATAAGGTATGGACTGAAATCCGCAAGGTACCCGGTTCAAACCCCACCGCCGTTGGGGTATTATCGCACCCGCTCCTAATGTAAGCTTTTAATTTAAGCTTAGTAGGAGGGGAAAAGGGAATATTAGACATACCTAAGAAGTATTCCTAAGTCTTTAAAAAATATATATTTAAGTTTAATTTTACTCGGACGAACTCGTGGAGAAAAGGTAGTAAGTATAAAAATAAATAATAATAATCCATAACGTTTATATGAGTAAAATATACATTACTACTTAATCAGAACAGTATTGGCCCCCAAACTAGGATTCCCTGTATCCTGAGGGCCACCTTCCAATGACAATTATTATATATTTGTATTATTAAGCTCTTGAATGTTACAAATTTTCAAGTAAACTGTAGCTAAAATTATATAATATATAGATGTGTGTATGTTTGGGAGTGTGTATGTGCGTGCGTGCGCGCCTGTGTATGTGTCTGTGTGTGTACGAGTGTAAATGTAGGGAAAATAGGTATCCTTAATTTAACGTAAAATTTCTTCTTTTTCATCATAGTTGAAGTTGAGAAGGCAAATTTATGAGTTTATTTTTAGATAAGTTATAGTTTATTAATATTTAGTTGTCTATTTATTTTATTTTATAAGTATGTTGTCAAATATATATGTCGCCTTTGTAAAAAGCTTGTACGGGATTTAACAGTCGTACAGACTAACTATTCCCTCCTTGTTTCTAAAGTGAGATATTAGGAGGGGTCAATTTATGTTGCAACATTGTTATATGTAGTAAAAAACTGCGCTACAAAGGGCGCTCTGACCGCCAAAGAAACGATTTCTTTCAAGCAACCATTGCAGGACATAGAAAGCATAGGTTTTTTTTCCTTTTTTTTTAATAGGTTCATTATACTGGTAACAGCTACAAAAACTATATTCTATATACAAAAAGCAAAACAGTACTATAGGGCTGTTACCTGCTAGAAATGAACACAGCTTGCCTTAAAACTACAACTAAAAAGGTTTGTACAAATTATTACTGTATATGTATATCATATCCTCACAATGCATAGATAAATTAAAAAAAAAATGGCAACTCATAAATCATAATAAAACAGCGCGAATCTGCCGACATTTGCCAGAGTAGAATTGGCTCTGGGAATATGAAGTTTCGTGCAAGGTCTCCGAGGGGTGCAAATGTGCCAAATTTTTATGCAGTTTGCGCCACATCTCTCGTATTATGTAAATGTAATCAATAAACTCACGCCGTGGAATGTCACGGATGTTACTACGATATGACGTATTAGATTGAAAATATCAAAGTCCCGTGTGTATACGACCTTCAAGAAAAGTGTTTAATAATCACTCTCAAAGGATGGCAATGCGTCTGCCAGTTTAGTTAATTTTCATCATAGGGGAGGTTACGCAAAACCCAGTTAGGGAATCCCTGGAAGAATTGAACCGATAGGATAAGTTTTTTCGGGAGATACCTAAACTCTACACTTTAGCCACTTGGAATGTTCCAGAAAGAGAAAAATAAGCTAAATATCTAATTAAAATCAAAGGCCTTCACTAATTAACAAGTTATAGGACTAGAAATAAAGAAATCTATATACAGCGCCATCTAGTTTAGTAAAAGTAAATTAAATACACTTAGGTATGAAATAAAACAACGAGCGCGATATTGTCCAATCGTTTATTTCTCATTTTTTATTTTAAATAAACGTTCACTCGGTGCGTGTCCTGTACAGTTACATAATGCTTACAACACTAGAATTTAATTTCGAAATCAATTATACGACTCATAAATATAACAATAAAAATAAAAGACATTTACACAAACAATAAAAACATCCGCAACCGATGCGCGTAACTCCGACGAGGGAAAAAGAGAGAGAGATAATAAAGGATCTATCTATCTATCTCTATCTACCATAATGTCTTTCTCTTACGGCTAATCAATTGGGTAGAAGAAACCCCATGTCAGAAGATATAGCATGATATTAAAAGGGAAAATTAAAATATTTAAATCACCAGCCTTGTTGAAAGGCCATATCTCCTGACCAGACAATACCTAATAAGGTTGTTTAGTTGAGAGTTGTTTGGCGCATAGACGGCTTTGACCATCCAGAGGCTAAAACAGCCTGCATGAAGAATTTACGAAACTGTCAAAGGTTGCGGAACTATACCCTACACAGGCCCATCGTATAAGTTTTTAATCAAAAGTGGTCCTGTCGCGTAAACTAATTAGTTCGCCAATTGTATGGAATAAACAAATCGTTTGGGGCGCTGTTTAATGATTCAAGAGAACAACCTTTTTCCTTCCAAACTTACAGTACCCTTACAAGAACCTTTTAACGACACTATTTTCAAAAATTTGCAACCGAGAAGTGTCGAAACAAAGTACATTCTCCAATCGAAGAACGGACCTAACCTTTGCCTTACAGATACACAAATGATTTATGCTATTTATTATATTATACAAGAACTCTAACAAATTTACAGTATATTTAATAATACAACAATTGACGTGCCGCTTCGCGCACGACATGACAACGGTTTCTTTTTGTTAATTTGACAATGCTATCTTATTCAATAACTTCCACACAAAGTAATTACTTTTGTTCTACAACATACATTGGGTGTAACTTAAAAAAATGGAATATTAACAAAATTTTCATTTCTATCCCATTCACATTTCCCGGTATCCCATATACATTTGTGGTGACATAAATGTCTTTAATTGGCAAGCGGGGAATTCGTGGGTCTTATAACCTTTATGCATACGCTTAACAATAAATACTTAAAACAGCGCAAGACTGTCCAACAAAACGAATATATTTATTGTCATTGTATTAAACGTAGATAAAGCTGTAGAACAAAAGTTACCAAACATTATAAATAGGAGTCATATATAAGAAGGAATTGATCAGTTTAAATTAATGCGGACAAATATAAAAGGCACCTGGGCGATACTTACAACATGACGTATGACCATCTTATAGCACGTGACGTCATTATCAAGTAAGACATCGTCATCTTACATATTGTCAGTATTAACCCAAGAGCTTGAACGGTAAAACACACCCTGTTGAAAAGTAAAAGTTTAAAACAGATATATAACCACAGAATATTCTCGAAAGACTGTTTTATGCAGTACAATTTTTTTACTTTCACTTTAATAGGTTTAACAACTAAAACGAGCCATACATTTAATTGAAATGAAATTGAATTTTTACGATCATTTTTACTACCTAGTCGCGGTATTTTATTGAAAATTCATATTTGGGAGTCGAAACGTATGTCGCAGTTTTGTTATTATGACACACATTATATGACACAAAATTCCACCATATAGCGAGACAGAATAATATTTTTTTTATAACTAATCAGTATCGCACCACTGACGTTATCCAATTAATTGGCTGCCCTTAACGTATCTACAGTCTACTGCCAAGATATTGAATGTCAGCCGTTAACTCACCATGTCTGCTATTCAAGTATGGATAGTAAAATACAAGGTGGACCATCTTCTATGAGGGATTATTTGAAAAAGTGGCGAATTGGAAACAGCAAATTATCGTTAAAAAATTCACCGCAATGGCGCTGATGTAGAATGCATTGAGCCTTCCAAAACATCGCGGTATGGTATGAATGAAGCATTGAATGGACCAATAATGACCTTTGCATGACCTTGAATGACCTCCATATTTGCGGATTTCGACGGACACTATTACATTGAGATGGTCCTCCTTGTATTCTACATACATTAAAGTATTAAAGGTATGACGTATGGTATGGAATCTTTGCCGTTGATGTATCAAATATATGTAAATTCATACAGTTAATTATAGCTATAAAGGAGATCAGCGTCGGCTATATTATAAGCACGCTGGTCTTACATATACCGCTCTCCACAAACTGTTGTGCATTTAATGTTAGAGTTTAGTCTATGTAATTCTGGAAAAAGAATATTTATTATTCTGTAGTCTGCCGACATAGTTCCGAACTCCATTTCTTGAATGAAATATAATTCACAGCCGCAAGGTGGCAGACGAGTCGTGCATAAACTACCCACCAAGTGGTATTCTAAGGGAGCAGAGTTACACTCGCACATTTAATGCATTATCAGGCAATGGGAACCATTAGCTATAGGTTACAGAGTTACGTAGTCATTTTTTTTAAAGTCGGTAACTTACTACATAAGGTTACGGCCGACTTCGCGCTAAATCCGAGTGTTGTGTTCCGTTAGAAAGTGGTATAATTAACTCACCAACAAGTTTAAAAGCTTGTATAGAAGTTAAAATAACAGCCCACCAAGATTAGAATTTAATTCGAGTACCGTACGAGTCCTAGCCCACTCTTCTACCATTAGACGTCATTTTAAGCGAACGCGAATGCGCGACGAGATCGAACTTACTTCGTACGAATGTGCGATTTCAATTATGACAATTTTTAGACGTCAATATGTTTGATTGCACGTTTGTACTAACTAATTTCGTTGGCATCGCGCATTCGCGTACTATTAGAACGAAGGGTTAAGCTACCGAGTTTTCAAAATGTGTGTTAAATAAAACAAAAATAGGCCACCATTATCGTAAAATTACTATTTACCATCGATTTTCTGTGCATTATGCATATGTTTTTATACAAGATTCATAGTGAAACGTTATGTGGTCTATTTAAAGGCAATAGCAGAGCGTGCGTTTCATATTTTACTGATAGGAGAGTACACTAATATAGATGTAAAACTTGAGTTTTGTGATTTAATGAAAACATAATTTGCAGATTCATGTAGTATTCAAGGCTTCTTGCTTGGCATTACTGTTCACAGAAAAAAACTTTTGATTATTTCCTTTTTCTGAACAAAGATACCTATAGATAGCGATTACCCAATTTGGATCATACGAACACTCGTCTTACAAACACGCGCAACGCCGGCCAGTCTCATAGACTACAGTTTATAGTGGAACACCCACTGCTATGTACAAGCGACTATATATTACAATCCAACAACGAACCGAACATATATATTTTAAAACCGTCTACACCGTTTACATTCTAAAATTATAAAATGAGATTTGATTTAAAATATTGCCGAAATTGCTTTAAAATGTGCTTCTATATAGTACGGACGACGTGGCGCCGACGGCCGGTGATCGATTAAACAATAACCGCTAAACTCTTAATAATAATATCAACACTTAGACAATGATTACGATAATAATTTTATCCGAAACATCACAGCTCTCCGCTCCGTTTTCACCGCACACGCAACAAGCCCACGCACGAGCAACGCCCCGCGAAAACACGCACGTGCCGAGACACGCACGCACGTATATGCACACAGAACGTACGCACGTACGTACCACGTAACGCACGCGCACGTGGAAGCGTGAGAAAGAACACGCATGTTAAAGTCCACACACACGCTAAACCGGAACGCGCTCGTACACGCACGCACGCGAAGCCATGTCACACTTGTACAGTCGACCAAGGAATTGGTTTGCCACGCTAAGGTGGAATGTCGTTTGCACGTCAATTGGTTAAAAGACTCATTTTTGCTTTCTATACATTACGTTAATTTCTAACAATAACCCTTAGCAAAATTTTCTTTAACTAGGAGCTGTCATTCAAAATGGTAAAGCACTTTCTTGGTCGACTACACGTGCTTGTAACAGTACACATACGCACGCGAAATCGCGACTCGCTAGGACGCGCACCACACGGTGCACGCACGCACGCGAATGCACACACGCACTCACACCCATACACGCACACCCGTACACATACAACATAAATAATCACTTACGTCGCAATAAACGCTAGCAAGACTCCAACTCGATAAAATATATACATACATATATTCCTCGGCTTAGCATTTAAGTAATTGTGATAAAATATTTGTCCAGTGGCGGATCCAGGGTTCTCTTTTCGAAGGAGCCTGCCCAGCTGAGAGTAGGTAACAAAATAAATACTAGATAAAACGCAAATGTTTGGACTTGAAAACATAATATATAATGACCATTGTAAATTAGATAGCATGCTAAAAAGTTTACGGAAAATAACGTCTGTTCCTAATGTAGACAACTAAATGTCTGTGTTATAGGTAACATACGCCGGTAAGACAATATTAATACAAAATCGTCATTGTAATATTAATGGAAAAAAATATTTTTTTGTATAAATGTAATACAAATACATACATATAGATAATACACCTAGACTCGATGCGGGAATCGAACCCACGACACACGGAGCGGAAGGCGGGGTCTCTGCATACTATGCAAATGGACCATCAATTATTATCGAATTCACTATAAGATTTGTCACGAATTCGAAGCTTTTTGGACAGGGGAAGGTCGTGAAACACTTAATCTATCCCACTGAATCCGCCACTGTAATTGAGGTTATTAAAACTTGTACAGACTACACTATTTAAGTTTGCAAGTAAAAAGCCCCACGATCGCTTAAGCTTATTTGTTCGTCTTACTCTATAACAGTAAGTTGCCCACACTTGAGGCGCTGTTCCCACGCAGATAATTTAAAAAAAAAACACGCAAATAATTCAATAATTGTTTTTCACTTGCAAACCAAAACTTAGGGAAGTCTCCGTTGTATTTGATTCGATATTAACTATCGATAGTGATAAATACGCACTATAAAAAATACTGTTCGATACATAATATGAAAGTCGCATCAGACAATCAAAGCAGGACAATTCCGAGTGTCAATATCAGGGTCGATATAAAAAAGAATAGTAATTGTTGAAATCGTAATATAATTTAAAATTTCCCTCTCAACATTTCAATAACTAGAAAGAAGAAAAAAATAACCAAAAAAACGTACCGAAATAGAAAATAATTCTCGACCCACCCGACACAAACAAAAAACAATGCTATAAAATAATTATGATGATTAAAATACGTAAACTCAGTAAATAACAATGAAAAATCTCTCAACAACAAAAAAAAAAAAACAACGTGCACACATTTGATCGATATACGATATTTCAATTCCTATTTGTATTGTTTAAGAACACCAATGAAGCGTTCACACGACAGGAGAATCCCCAGAAAGATAGATTCATCACATACATATATAAAATTGTTTATTATTTAATCGTAGTTATAAATAACGCTATGACAATTTTTCAATTCGAGGAATTCACACATACAACAGAATGGCTGGTAGTACAACACGCAAACTACAAAAATTCCTAAATTGAGTTTTCCGAGAATCAATCAATGTGTTGTTCTTATATGCGACACTCATCCCATTTTTAATCTATCTGTGACTTATTCTACAAATTGGCTGTTGTTGTTTATACCGCGTTTGTTTTGTATGTTTAAAAATATTACCCTTATTTACAAATAGGTATTGTACAAGGTAAATGGAAAGACAGTTGATTGTTACCAATAGATTCTAAATGGCACAGGTCACAACATAATATACATTTCTTACGTAATTAAAGCTGCATACAATGAAAATTCGTAAACTCCTCATGATTGGTTTTTTTTTTACAAATTGTTTTATTAGTCAAATACGAAAATTTTTCAGCTACATTAAAAAATAAACTATACTTTTCGCTTATCTTACAGAGATCAAGTCGATTGAAATCATGGTCTACGCCGAGGATTCGTTGAAACATATCTATGTACAAAAAATTGGGAGCAGTTGGAAATAAATATAGTATAATATTATTATATTAGTATAGTGACTGAGTACAAAATACAAACCGATCCAACATTACGAAACTATTTCATCTACATATTAAATAATGAGACTTTCGAAATTTCAGTTGGACTATAGGCGGAAAATTTTATTCGCCGAAAACCTACAGAGTCTATAATGAACGTCTATAGCCTTCGTTAAACTGTTAATGGTGTACAAACAGCATAGTGATTTACGATTTATTTGCAGGTTGTAACGATTCAAAGGGCGTATAAAGTTTAATTCAGTATGGGTCTGCGGACACGGGTTCGCTCGGGGCGATTCATTAGGCGGGCCGCGCGGGAGTAAACAAATTAACACGACGGGCGTGTTTTAGCCGGTGATAAAAGGGCGCGAGGGCGGCGGGCAGCGCGCCAGCTGCGTGAGCCCGTGCGATACGTCTTGCGGACGGCGGCGATAGGGCCCCGCGCGGTTAAGGCGACGAAAAATATCGAGAGAACAACATGCACCGCTTTAAATTAGCACATCAGGCTCACGACAGTAGCGCGTCTTGTTATTCTGATTTGGGTTAGAAAAGAGGCTCTTATAAGACAAATATGGAGACAACAAATAAAGGGTTTATTTTACCACATAAAGAGGAAAAATGTATCCACAAATAAATTCATAAAGATATCACATTGAGTCATTGAATCTGTCGCAGGCGACGAAGCGGATAACAGCTAGTTCTCAACTAAAGTACAATTAGTGGGGTCCTCAAATTAGACAATGGTATCCGTCAAATCTATAAAGTGAGTGATTTTTTTCACATGTTTATATAGCGATTCGTTATCAGTTATCAGCAAGCAAGTCGGCGGGGCACTGCACGCACGCACTCAATACACGGGCGGGCGCGCCTGCAAATGGCTTCAGTTAATTAACTTTAATCAGAGCCGCGACCATCTGCCGCGCCGGTCAAAATTGTATATTGTTATTCTTTATTAAATTACACTGCACGGATGTTAAAACACATACAAGGCAAACAAGTACGAATACCTTCCTAAATCTGGCTTTGTCGAAAAATCCTTTCTCAGCGGATGTTTAGTAACTAAAATTAACTCATTGCCAAATTTCATTTTTTGTATGTCCCGCGGTTTTGTAATTTCATGGTAGGTGACCTTTCGCTTCTATATACATGTATATATAGATTACTTTGAGCGGACTGCGAGCGGTTATGTTTTATGTAAAAGTATTATGTAATGTTGCAGCCTGGTCCTAGTATCATAAAATAAACCGGGCAAGTGCGAGCCAGACTCGCGCACCAAGGGTTCCGTCTCTTTTCTGTCGTTCTATAACATATAGGTTTAGATTCCCCCTTTCTCATATACTAGTATGGGAAATGCGATATAAATGGCCATATCTTTTTATTGCGCATACTTAGAGGGTTGATTTTATACAACTCTATCGATCAAAAATCTCATTATTTGGTATTAATTTTAACTTTAAAATAGTACACGTTCCTGAGTAAAAGACGGACGGACACAAAGTGATTCTATAAGGGTTCCTTTTTACTTTGGAGGTGCGGAACCGTAAAAATAACGACTTATTAAAAAAATTGTCGCACTAAAGAGTTTTCCTAATCGGCATCACCGCCTAATACAAGAACACGGGTCTCGATTTATCGTCGCTAAATTATTTGCACTACCGAATTAATGTCCCATTGTATGTTTTTATAAAGGGTTTCACGTGGCCATACATTTTGCGTACGCAATTCACGTCCTATAATGTTCACCATACAGAAGATGGCCTTAACAATGAACTATTATTTAATACGAGCTTAGTACCGCAACTTCGTCTGCAGTTTTAAAATTTTAGATAGTTCCTACAGAACCTCGATGAAAAAAGTAATTTTGAAAATGACGTCACGTGATTTTACGATTTTTAAGTCTTCCCCCGTCCTTGTCACAGGTTATCACATTTTCGCAAACCTTCCTCCTCGATGTGACATCACGTATTTTAAAATTGGTGTAGGTATTATAAAAAAGTAAAAAAAAGATCACTTTCAAATTTTTTATTCAATTTCTTTTGTATATGTGACGACAGAAACCTTTTGACTCCCCCTACCCGTTATCGCACAATGTCACATTTCGGTGATACCCTATTCCCCCTTTAAAGTGTGACGTAATCTATGCAGGTGTCCTTATTGGAAGTGGGCGAAAAAAATCTGTGACAGGAATGCCCGTGTGGGTAGTTTGTATTTTTAAATTATAATATGGTTAATGAGGAGCTCGTGGCCTAATCAGTGGTCGGCATTTGAGTCAATCGCTATGTTATGTAGCTCTTGCTGCGATCGGGTGATAGATGGGTGACCCATTCTAGCACTGGACTTCTGATGGTAACGATCAATCAAACAAAAATTATTTTCATGATACGAGATAACATTTTAAACTTATATTTACGATCTTTCTCACATGAGATCGGCGTGAAGTGGCGGCAATGCTGTCACGTCTAGTGATGATGTTGTTGTCGCGTTTCGTTTGGTTTGTGAGACTTCACGGTGGCCTAAACTCGTCATTAAGGGCCGGCAGCGCATCTGCAGGTCTTCTGGTCGTGCAGATGTCCATGGGCGCCGGTAGGCACTTCGGTGCCTACTGCCTGCTCGTCTGCCCCTTGTAAAATAAATAAATTAAAAAAAAAACTTGTTCAAGCTAGTTTTGGTCTGAACATCCCTACTAATGTCAAAGCATGTTGAAAATGGCGGTCTGCATTTACCTGTCATGAGATGACAAAGAGTTACAATACACCTGTTTGTATATAATATATCCTTTCTACCTTCAGCTAAGCATGAAGTTGATAGAAACATTCATCTATTGGGTTTTACTCAACCACTCAACATGACGATCGCATCGAATCGAGTCATGACGTATATTAGCATAGATAAAAGTTTGATCCTATTTATTTTAAGAGTTTTGTCATGATTTATTTGAAAATTGCCGTATTATGCCGAGAATAATAATCAGGTGTACGAAATAAAAAGTTTTATGAAAATAGGAAAAGCCGATTTCCGAAAAAACTATCTTCTATGCCAATGTATTAATAAAACTGGGGGGTCAAGTACAATGACCAGATAGACCACAAAAGGAGGGCAAGTTGTAATATACATTTAATATTTCACATAAAATTACAAATATTATATCTATGTGGGGTTGTATTTATTTAATTTCAAATAACAATTACATTAATAAGCATTAATGTGTTTACTAAATATTTGTTGTTTATTTGGTTATTTACAGCGTGAATTTATTGACGGAAATGACTTTTTAAGAAATAAAACTTAAAATATCAAAAAGCAAGTTTTATTCGAGAATTCTAACACAGTTTTATACTTTTTTAATCCCGCTCAAACTCATCTGACGTTTAACTATTCCCGCCTAAAAACTTCTTTTTTAATTTGACATTTGGCCACGGCTCGTTCCGTCACAAACTGTCAAAAAGTTATAACATGTGAAATCGATAGGAACGGACGTCCCTAGTGTCAAAGCTACATGCGGCCGGAAAATAACGGTCTGCCTTTATCTTGCGATGACAAAGATTTACATTACACCTGTTTATATAATATGATTTTACATCTATTTTCTCTTTAAGTAAGCGTAAAGTTTTTCTAAAACATTTCCTGTGGCTCGAATTAGAATTAGCCAGATAAACCGGCTTTCTAGTTATTTAATAGTACTTTTTTGTTAAGATTTTCAGTACTTTACCTTCTTTAAAATAAGGTTTTCCGGTCCACCCAGTGACTCTATGGTTGACATTACTACGCTAGATGAATGATGAATACGATTTCTAAATCGCGGAAAACGGACATCTCTCTTAATGTCCAAACATGTTGAAAGTAACGGTCTGCCTTTATCTGGCGTGCGGTGACAAAGATTTACAATTCACCTGTTTACGTTGGTAAGTTATTTATAATATTGATATTAAGCTACAAATAATAGGAAAATACCGTATGCAAATAACTATTTTAATCGTTAAATCGATTACCTTATGAAAAGATAAACCACTACAATACCAAAGCGGAAAAAAAATTGGCAAAATTTTCCGAAATAACCTCGGCCATTTGTACAATTTCTCTTATCTTTTTCCACCAATACCATTCAATGGTCGTCATAAATTGTGTAAATATGGAACGTAAGGCGAATCGCTCCACATCAGATGCTGCGTCAGGTAGCGGAATTGAATTGACGTCCCTGTTGTTCGAGAGCGTAAAATGAAAAATCAACATCATTGGATTTTATACCGAATTATAGTTGAAAATATTTCTTTATTCTTTGTTACAAAGGTGAAATTTCCCGGTCGAAAAATCGAATCGTCAGATAGTACTAGCGACAAATGGAGAGTAATGTACTTGAAATACTAGGTTCGATTCCTAAACGAGCTCCACATTAAGAGATAATCAACAGTCTCCTACTATCTGCCTTCTTTATATTACAATGGGCAAATGGGAAGTGAACCTAAGGGACTACCGCCGCCCATGGACATCAGAATCACCAGGAGGCTCGCAGTTGAGTTGCCGGCCTTTAAGAAGTTACTACTAGTGTTAACAATGATAAGATCATAGCTTTTCTTTGTTACAAGTGGCAAACGAGTAGGCAGCTAAGTGCCTACGACAACCATGGACATCTGCATGACCAGGAGGCAAGCAGATATGTTGCCGGCCTTTAATGACTATTTTGGGACTCCAGCAATTCTCACACATCGAAAAAAACGCGACAACAATACCACTTCTTGACGCGACAGTACTACTACTACTAGTCGGATATTTGAAAAACTAGTGTTAGAATGGTTTACCCATCCATCACCCGGTCGCTGTAAGAACTGCTTAACCTAACGATTCCATCAATTGCCGGCTATAATTTAAGCTACAATGTCCTTGCAGAATTGTCTCATATATCCTATATGAGACAATTCTGCAAAATTTCCATAATGATCTGTTACGTCGTTAAGACGATAAAGCGTAACAAACACACAGGTAGAATACACCGATACCGTGTAAACAATATTTACAATAGTCATAGTTCACTACACTAGTGATATCAAAATTCAGCACAATATTCTTTTTTATAGGTGTTACCAAGTCAACGGCTGCAACAAGACTGACCCGTTTATCTCTGTGTTAGTATATTTATACCTTAATGAATAACTACCCTCTTTTATCTATACACTGCAGAACACATTAATAATATTAGTTGGGACGAATTCAGATGAACAAACAAAACTCCATAATACATCAAAACGTAAGTAAAACGTGTGGGTGTCTGTTTGATATGCAAATAAGTTTTATTGTTGTCTATTTGAACATTAGTGATGGCTGACCAACTTTTAGGACAGGCTCCATATATCAACATGTGATGCCATTGCAAAGTAAATGTTGCTAAGGGTTTCCTAGTCCACCTTCCACCTGATTTTTTTAATAGAAATTTAGTATAAAAATTGGGAGGGTTCACCTAAGTGACTACATACGCCCATGGACAAGTGCAACACCAGGGGATCGCATATGCGTTGCCGGCCTTTGAGAAATGAGTATGCTTTTTTCTTGAAGGTCCCTAAGTCTTATCCGTTCCGAAATGCTGGTAATTGATTCCACAGAGGAATTGTGCAAGGTGAGAAGTTTCTTGAAAATCGCACGGTTGTGGATTTTAGATTTAACCGACTTTCAAAAAAATTGACTGTTAAATGCAAGTGAATTTCCTACTCTTATTTTACTCGAAATTTCCGTTTGTGGAGCAATTTTGAATATCGCTTGCTACACTCAGAACTTATTTATCTTACATCTTTATATATAAAAATCGACTGCACAAGCCTTTGTCACCGTAATCATCCTAAACCCCTGCATTGATTTGGATGAAATATTGTGTGTATATTCCAAGGGGTTCGTAGATGGTTTGCAGAGAAATTGGACCCGGTAGGTGGCGCTGCTGTCGGTATGTAAGTTAAATTAAGTATGTCTCTCGCTATAACTCAAAAACGGCTAAGCCTATTTGAGTCCTGTTTCGTTTTATTTTTATTCTGGGATTTATAGTCAGTCGCAACTTCGAAATAATTCCGAAAGATGGCGTTCGTACCAGACCTTTCATACGCCCGTAAATGGGGCAAGACATCTGCAGGGTGCGTCAATTTAGTGGAATGGTAGGTTTCTAGACATGATTATGTTAGTATATCTCATATACTCTTAGAGCTTGTTATTCACAAAAAGACAACAAACCATCCTAACCACCTGACTGGAACTCCGCTAATAAAAAAAAATAGGTTCATTGAACTCTCTCACATCAGCTACGGTATCTCCCTCTGCCAGATTATCTAAGCGTGAAACGGCACCACTCGTCACATTAACGTAATCCCGCGGGGAGAAATCAGAGATCCCCTAACTATTAAAACCTCCAATATCTGGGGAATTGCATTTTTGTACGACGTCAGCAGTAAGGCAAAATCGAGGGCTAAAGTTAATAATATTACAGGAATGCGACGCAGTGGTTAAAGTCGAGATTTAGCGAGGTTCGAGCGTGAGTGAAAATATTCAAAGTAGCTTAACTTTGAATATTTGTCAAACGAAAAAATTGAGCTAAATAAATAAATCAATGCCTAAATGGTTTGATGGTGGGATCGGTTGACTGGAATGCGATATGATCCGGTAGAAACCCTGACTCTGCAAGTGGTATTATCGCACTATTGTTACAAGTTTTATGCTTAATTTGTTTTTAAATAGACTGTAATGTCCCACAGCTGGACAAAGGCCTCCTTCCTCCTAGACAGCTCTCTTCTATCCTGAGCCATCCCAATCCACTCCAATACACTTAATATTACTCGTTAAAGGAACTTATTCGCGGACACATGCAAACAAATTAAATATTTTCTATAGGGCGTGCACCTGCACATTGAACGCATAGTTCTAACTCGGCACTTTACCAGACAAGCGCTATAGGAATACAGATCGTGGAATTCATCCTTCATCTCATCGCGGAACAAACATTTTCTCTGAAAAACAACAATTAATTATTAAATCGATCTTAACGTACTCACTTTTATTTATATTTAACATACAGTTTCCAAGTGTCTAAATATTACAAATAGAAATTTAGAATAAAACTGCATTATAATATACTGTAATATATTCGAATATGCTAGGTGCTTTCCACGACTTCATCCGTATAAAATTCAGGTTTCCTTAGACTTCCTTATTCGGACCCTATTGAAAGCTCCGTTCTTAGCCCCTACTTTCATTATTATAGGTCCCGCTGTTTTCGAGATTTCGTATCTGATAACCTTTTGCTTTTTTACATACAATAGATAGATATGCTATAATAAATATGAAGGTATTCTATATGTGTATTATTATATTATATATATTTTCCATAGATCGTTTAGCAAAAATAAATTTATTTGCGTAAATGTTCTTGCTGCGGTGCCAGAAGTATTTTAGAATTTTTTTCTCTGTATAAATCCTTCTAATGCCGGAGCTAGACATAGCTTCATTTGAATGATCATGTAGTGTGACCGGGGACTTTGTATAGCTGCGCAAAGCTTTGTAGTACTTTGCAGTCTTCAAGGACAAAAATGTACAAATACTTTGAGATATGTCTGGCTCCAGCATAAGTGCAATTATATAATATTGATGTAAAGTGACTTAAATATGACATTGATGTATGCAAAGTTACCGTTTCAGGCGGGTATTTTCGGACCTCTGGCGTGGCGACCTGTTTTACAGAGCGCACTTCGAAATAAACCGCCTGGTCGGGTTGTGCCGTACGTTGAATTACACGCCCACCGGCAGGGTCAGCAAAGTGCGTTGGGTCGAATATAAATACCTGAAGTTGGAATTAACTATATAATTGTGAATATAAATATTACGTTATCATTTATTTCATGAAATGGAAAAATTTTCACGTCTCAGAAAAAGTTTTCGCTATATATTTAAAAAAAATTGCATACTCGTTTTAAGACTAACGACTCTATTAGCATTGACTACTGAATCAAGAACACACATCTTAAATACTTATAAAATACTCGTACCAAGAGCGTCGCCAAGGAGAGCAAGGAGGGTCAATCCCCCCTCCCCCCGCTAGAAATTGGTTTGCCACGCTAAGGTCGAATGTTGTTTGCACGTCAATTAGTTAAAAGGCTCATTTTTGCTTGTTATGCATTACCTCAATTACAAACAATAACCCTTAACAAAATTTTCTTTAAGTAGGAACTGTCATCCAAAATGGTAAAGCAATCGACTATACCTAAGTCCAAATAAATTAAAGTACAGGGTCTATTTACACGACACTTTAGACCGATAAAGCAAATCTTACAGTTAGAAATTCGAAAGAATGTTCCAATTGTTATATTTGCGTGTTCCACCCTTGCTTATTTCCGTGTGTTTTACCTTAACAAATCTATGGAATAAAAATGGCCATGAGCGTATCAAGACACGTGTACATAGGAGGGTTCCGTATCGGATACGCTATAAACGTTTTTGTTAAATAACTTCGAAAGTTGTTGTCCGATTTCGTTCAAAATAATTTTCCTTATGATTTTTTAGCATGTTCTATCAACATGGAAAATTTCAAGTCTCTACGTCTAATAGTTTGGAAATTCTAGGGAGGGCACCACCTTATGGGCAGACAGACGGACGGACGGACAGAGTGAAATTATTAGGGTCCCCTGTATGGAATACGGAACCCTAAAAAAGCTGAAATTTGGCAAGATAGTCGTTAATAGTTAGTAGACATCCGTTAAGTACTAAATGATCGATTGAGCCAGATTAAGGAATTCTAAGGTTCCCTTCATTTGTAGACAAAGTTGTGGGAAGCAACTATTATTAAACACTATTAATCCGTCAAGTATTCCTTTCGAGACCCGACTCTACTGGGCTAGCATCGTGGTCACTTAGGAGCGGCGAACTTATAAATATAAATATATACAGGACTATATGACACACGGACGTCTTTTCATAAGGAAGACAACTTAATGATTCTGTCATAGGTTACAGATATCTGTTATATACAATTTTTTTGTAGAAATATATAAATACATACATATAGATAATACACACTCGAGGCGGGAATCGAACCCATGACCCCCGGAGCAGAAGGCCGGGTCACTGCGCACTGCGCCAACGGGCCAGTCAAACTTATATCAGAGAGAAATTTGGGGATCGAAACTGTTTTAGAATCTCTTCTGGTGATGCTTTAGCTTCAAAGTGAAGTGCAGCGATGTCCTTCGGTGACGGTGTCCGTTTTCGGCAGTCGGGTAACACTGCACCGAATTTCTTTCGTAAAAACTGAGCCTATTTGAAATTAAAAATAGAATGAAATTTTAAGACGTTTGAATGACCTGAGAAAATTTTATGATAAAATTGCGAATTGCGAATATTTACACACTATTAGTGCGTGCAAAAGTTAGCAAAATGTAAGTTACTTCAGTATAGTGTACATATCGATACACCTCCCACGTAAATTGTTGTAACTCCAAATTCCCAACTTCACAGTAGAGCGTTACAAACTCTTCTTCTTCTTCCTAGCGTTATCCCAGTTAAGTACCAGGGTCCGCTTAGATCGCAGAGGATTTGACTGCGGGGCGAGCAAAGATGACCGATTGTCATCTGACGTCATCCTCGGAACCCCCACGATCTCTACAACCTTACGACTATTATCACAAAGTGATATTAATCGGGTCCCACTGTTTTACGTGCCTTCCGAAACACGGAGGAGGTTCCATATCAAATATAAACCAGTGCTAAAATGGGTCACCCATCTATAACCCGGTCGCAGCAACAGCAACTTAACCTAGCGATCGACTTTAATGCCGACCACTGATTAGGCCACGACCTGCTCTTCAATCTACACTTTAAGCAGACCCGGGTACTAGATAACGCTAGGAAGAAGATGTGGCTAACTTAAACTCTAGTGTTGTGTAACTCATACCTCCTTGGATTAGAAAACCAAAGACCGTTCTTTCACCCGGTGGGAGCCAATTGGATATTAGTTTCTGATTCACGGGGGTGATACAAGCTTGAGTCATTCCCAATAAAAATTGCGCGTTGCAAACAGCGACCCATCCACCCTGAAAGAAGAAAGATATACAAAAGGGTGTAAAAGACATCGTACCGCATACGCATCCCATGGGTTTAATACATGATTCTACACTCCCCAGTGGTGAAATTTTTCGTCGGTTTTTCTTGTAATGTTCAATTTTTTTTAACTGAATACTGTATAATATCATTATTGCTATCTGTCCCAATGCGATTTTGAATCACAAACAATTTTTTTTTAATAAATATACATCAAACAGAAATGTAAATAAAACTTAAAAGTACTTAATAGGGGTAGCGCGGCGCGGGTCTTTGACTTGTTTTGCGCGTCAACATTTAGTTGACAATTGCTTCCCAATGTTCACGATACATTGCGCGCTCAAGAATGGGATGAGGATGGCAATATCTGCAACCCCTCATTTCCGAGATGAATGATTTTTGTGATTTTATAGACATTAAATGTAGCGCTATGACAAAGTTTGCGGTACGATGTCTTTTACACTCTGTATACAGTTTGTTTTGATATAATTCATACAAGACAATTAGGCCAGTCATATGTATTTTTAAGTAACAAAAAGTAGTTTCTTATTTTTATTTTATGAAATTCCTTAATTAAATTATATTAAGCTAAATCAGGAAAGTAAACTAGTTTAATAATAAAAAAACTTTAATTAAGTAAAAAGCCAGATTATTCGAAGGTTAATCTATATTATCATATATATAAAGTTCCCGTGTCACAATGTTAGTTAACATACTCCTCCGAAACGGCTTGACTTGATTTTTATGAAACTTTATACGCATATTCAGTAGGTCTGAGAAGCGACTGATCTAATTTTTATATTCCTAGGTGATATGAGTGGCCCACGCGGACGAAGTTGTGGCTCACAGCTAGTTACATGTATAAAAGCGAAAGGTCACCTAACATGGAATCTCGAAACTTGCGAGCCGCACAAAGATGGAATTTGATAGGGGGCTTGTTTATAGTACTACCTACACATCTGCTAAGAACGGTTTTTTTCAATAGGGCCAAATTAAGGATTTCTAAGGGTCTTTGCAAGTTTAATTTTATACGGACAAAGTCATGGGGAAACGTCATCTAGTATTGTAATGGTTTTGCACTTTATTTAACCCATAAGAACATTTTTTTTTTATGATGATGATAGTAATATAATTAGAGGTAGCGCCACGCTTGTAGCCGAATCGGGCCGGCGCGTCCGGGTACCTCAATTACTCGTATCCATCAAATGTGAACGTTTTAATTGATGTGGGATCATTAACTTGGAAAGGAACTAATTGTACTAAAATGTTTTTCTTTTTTATTAATTATTGTTTTCTGTGTTCTTGTGTACAATAAAGTTTATTCTATTTATCTATCTAGGTAATATTATATTTTTCATTATAATTTGACATTATATTATGTTTAATTTTGTATCAAATCCAAGAGAAGAATGCGATTTTAAAGAACATTCCAAATTTAAAAAAATAATTCTTTAACCGTTCAAACATTGGACCGGCCAGTTCGCGCACATATGAAAACTCCGATATGCGTTGAAAGCGTCCGTCTCCTACACTATTAACGTCATAACATTGCATGTTTTACTTATGACTGTAAAAATAGTGGCTAATTATATGAAAATGCATTAAAAGCCTTAGTTTTAAATCAATTACGTTATGAAGATATCGCAAGAGACTTTATAAAACCTCAAAAGCAACCTTAGCAAGATCTAGATTAACTTTAGTTATTTAAAAACTTTTATTACTAGCTGCATCCCGCGACTTCATCCGTGTGAATTCAGTGATGATTTGTTAAAATTTGATTTTGGCTTCTTTGTGTGGAACCCTTGCAATTTTTCTAAAACTGAAGTAGCGTTTTATTTCTTGTAACATGAAATATCTGCCAGTAAACGTTACGTTGAAATAGGCCTACCTGTTTTGGAGATTACACGGAGCAAACAGACAGGCAAAAATATTTTAACCTGCGTTTTCGTGATAGTTATCGTATATGCAATGTATATTAACAATATGAATCTTCAATTTTTTTTAACATGTAAGTGTATATAGATGTTCAAGATTTTGTACTTTTCGTGGATTAATTAATAGCATAAGGATATATTTATAACAAACGGATACGTGTGACGATATTTCATTTTGATGAAATTCACTTTCTCATACATACAATGTCCGGATTGACTATGAAAATGACCACAGAGTATATTCGAATCGGGACAAAAAATACGGATAAATAAAGTTTTTCCGGTCAGCTGTCATTGAACCATTAGTTACACCCTTAATAAAAAGATAAAATGAAAAATAAATAGTTTATTTTCAAAGCCCATTGTTACAAGATATTTATCTATTTTTTTTTGATAACATGGTTTCGGAAAAATGCTTTATGCAAATGAATTGCTGGTAGTCTCCACACTAGGAGATTCTGAAGTGTAAATAATAAATGTAAAAGTAACTCTGTCTATTACGTTTTCACGTCGAAGCCGATGAACCAATTTTGATAAGTTTCGGTGTGGAGATAGCTTGAATTTTGCAGACTGACATAAATATATATAGAACTATATGACACACGGACGTCTGTTCCTAAGGTAGACAACTAAATGCCTATAACAATAGGTAACAAACGACTGTTATACACAGTTATTTGTAGAAATAAATACAGATATATAGATAATACAACCAGACTGGACGAGGTAATCGAACCCACGTTCACCGGAGCGGAAGGCAGGGTCACTGCCCACTGCGCCAACGGGCCAGTCAACAAATAGCAACAAGTACAGCCCATACCCAATTTATATTCTTCATTCTACTTTTATTTTATCTTAACAAAGCATCACTTTAATACTCCCCATCTTCGACAAAGACACATTCGGGAAGAATGTGGATCGGCAGGTTAGTGTAATTTTCGGTTATCTCTTACCATCACCCTGCGTGAAGACTGACATACATTTCACTAGCAAACAATTTAACATACAGTCCACTTTGTCATAGGTCATAATCTAATCTAGAACCAGAGATCACACAAACACCCAAGTGCGACGTTCGCACAATTTTGGAAGTCGTAAATTAATGTAACGGTAGGTATTTGTTAGATTTCTCGCAAGCGCTTGTCATAAAACGTAGCAAAAACAATATGAACCTTTATTCTATGAAATTCTGCAAAGTTTAAAGCCAAAGATAATTTACGAAGCAATTCGCAGAATCGTCTTTAACTTTTGTAAAAATAATATAAGATCATAGAGACATTTAGTTAATACACAGTTACACTCACACTTAACAAACACACACACACACACGCACAAAAACACATATACATACGCACACACATCATGCAATCATTGTTAACTATTACTTTATCCATTTTTCTTTTCTTTTTATATCAATTGTATAACACAATGTTGAATTAGACAGTGAAAACTTAAATTATGAGTACTTAATACGGGTCCCCTAGTTAGGCATCAGAGTCCAACCTAGATATCCTATCTGCTATTTGTTGCTACAAGATGTTTTAGTAACATTATACTATAATTTTTAGGTTGAAATAAAAAAAAATATTACATTAAAATTATAAATATAAATATATAGAACTATATGACAGACGGACGTCTATTCCTAAGGCAGACAACTATTAAGTTGTTAAGTAATGTTAAATTATATTCGATCGAGATACTGGATTATAGATGTAAGGAATCTTGTAAAGATTTATGTACGCAGGTGTGTAACTTGTATACGTTATGCGTATGGTTGATGGTTGTATGGTGTTATAGTAGGAAACATAGTGGTTCGGGCAACGTTACGCGAGTAGTTAGCTTGAGATGTAAAGGCACAATTATTAAAAGACCAACTTTTAAAATTTATATTTTGCCTATTACGGTTTGAGTCAAGTTATTTTGTTTAAAAGAATTTAGGTAATGAAATATATGTTTTGTATGATTGTGTGTTAGTTTGTTTTAAGTTTTATTGTTCAAGTTTTCATGTTTTAGGTAATTTTAACTGTTTATAATGTGGTTTAAGATTAGGATGTATTATGTAGTTTCTGATGGACATTCTGTCGTCTTAATTAACCTCTTTCGTGTATCTTAAAAAAAGAATGTTTTTTTGAGTTATGTTGTAACCAAGGAAATTTGATTATTAAATCACTTTTAAGAAATTATTGAAAATATAAAGTCGCATAAGAATCCAAGGAGCTTCGAAACATTGGTCATAGGCTACAGACGCCTGGTATACATAAATATTTTTTGTAGAAATATTGATCAAATTGTTTTTGCTTGTTGAAAGATATTAACCTCAACCCTCATCGTATAGTTAATACGTATTAACGAATTTTAAACGGCCGATTTGAACTGACATCCTTGTCATCCCGCATTCTAACCAATTACCAGCGGGGAAAAAATACGTTTTGTTATACCTCGACCCAACTTATTCTCATATAAGTAGAGTTTTTTTCAAAACAAATGAGATAGTATGATATTATTAGATAAACACATTTTTGTAAATGGAATTAAATAGCTATATCTTCACATCTAAAGAGACACATGTGGCTCGCGTGCCGCAGGTTGCCAACCCCTGGTCTAGTCTATAGTCTTTCTTCTCTTGGACTATTGTTTTTAATGCGTTTTCAATAGGTTTATGATTCGTGTAAACGGTAACGTCACCACCTAAAAAAATCCGGTGAAAATGACGTACCGCCATGCATACGGCTAGTAGCTCTCACGGGTTCTGTACTTTTGGTTAGAGTTAAACTTCTTTGGGAAAAGTCCATTTATTATCGATTTGTTTATTGAAGTACCGCTCCTGCACAGGTATGGGACTACTAAAGAGCCATCATTTTTTTATAAACAACATATCTGTTTTGTATTCGAACTCCGTGATCTGGAAGTAAAAATTGATCGCAATATTACGATTAACTACATAGATATTTTATCACGTATTAACCTATGACCGTAAGATAGCACTCACTGTTGAATGAGTGTTATAATTACAACACACGGTAAACATTAAATATGATAACAGATAACATAAGATGACTTACAATATTCATAGAAAGCTATTAATTTAATGCTATTTAAAAAAAAATCAAAGTTGAATGTCTGTTTGTAATGTCAATTTTTATTAACAAATTGTACATATAGGATATCTATACCTAAAACGCAAGTTAAAACATTTTTGTCTATCTGTCTGTTTGCTTCGGGTAATCTCCGAAACGGTTAGGCGGATTTCAACGGGACTTTTAGTGACAGGTAGCTGTTTTTACATTGTCTAGTTTAATTTTAGAAAAATAATTAGAGTACAGCACAAAAAAATAAAAACCCTCGAAATTGAACAAAATCATGAAATCACACGGAGTCGCGGGATGAAGCTAGTTTAATATAAAAAATAATACTAGGACTCAATTTTGTGCTTCATATAGTTATCATCGCTTGTGTTAATACCGGAGCCAGACATAGCTCAAAGTGTTTGTACATTTTTGTACTTAAAGTCCACAAAGTTCTAAAAAACTTTGTGCAGTTACACAAAGTCCCCGACCACGCTACATGAACATTGAAATGAAGTTATGTCTGTCTCCGGTTTAAGGCTAAGGATGGAAATGGCGACAATTTAGCAAGGTCGAGACTTGAACTGACCAGCTATTCAGTTCGTCATGATAACCCAAGTCCATTTTTTTTCTATTCGTGTAATGCTCTTGGTCAAAGTAATTCTTCACAGCCTCAACGGACGGGTACATAACCGGTACTTAAGCGGAATTTCACAGGAAGCACCCGCCAAGTCCCAATTCTCGATCGAAAGCCCCATCCGGGGCTTCGCGAACGGCAGAGCTCCGGCTTGCCAACCCAACCTTCCCGCCCGTTGACGCTGTAAAGATCACTATCGCCAACAGAATACACGAACAGAAAAAAAAAACTGAATCAAAAGGCCGAATTTTTTTTTTAAATTACTAAATCTTATTAAACGTAGGCTAAAGGTTGTTTTATATAATCGCATATTGAGGAATATTCATATCCCCACAAACTTATAAGAGGTTTGTGGATATGAAAACTTGCTGAATAAATTAATTTTAAATTAAAAAAAAAAGATCTTTAAAATAAAATGCTATTATAATATACAGTTTCGCAAAAAACGTTTATTAAAAATATAAAGTGCAAATGGACTCTTCTAAATGGAACGATATTATTAATGACTCTAATGATAATATCAAGAAGGTTCATTATGCTAATACATTTTACAAAAGCAATTCAAATAATTAGAATAATATATGGAGAATAAAATATTATGGAAAATGTGATAAAATTGACGTTAATTCGCGGCTTCGAGCACTTTGTTCAAGCAAAAAATTATTTTTCTGAATTTACTACACTACGACTATAAAGATTATCTTAAATTTATTAGTAAAATAACAGCAGGCATTTTAATACCCAATTAAAAAGAAATCAAAATATGTAATCAGTACAATGCAATCTTTGTGAGAGATCTTCATGTTTAGAACGACAGAATTAATTTCCACATAATGTATATAAAAAAATAGAATAATTTAATTAAATATCATATTACCGTAAAATCTTTTTTTAATTGCTAGGCCTTTTTTGTATTCATTTGTTGTTGATGTTCAAGACTTTTTATCCAAAATATTCGAATAATTTGTTAACCAATTTCCTTACATTCCCGACATTTAAAAATAAACTGTGAAGGGCAACGATCTCCCAAGGATCTCTTTAATCTAACAGTTAAAAGATAGTTATGGATCTTTTACATCTGTGAATTCTTATAAACATACTAGCGGACTCGACAGACGTTGTCTTGCGCACATACAAGCGGACTCAACAGACGTAGTCTTGCCCGATTTACGTCTAACGAAAGGTCCAGTACTAACGCCATCTACTGGAAATATTTCGAAGATGCGACCAACCATGCACTTTTAGTAATTTTTAAATATTCTTTTGACTTTTCCTTTCATTCTTTTTTTCTTAAACCTTCCCAGAAATATAGCGAATAAAACAAAATAGACAAAAAACAAATAGGCCCAGCCATTTTTAAGTTATAGCGAAAAATATACCTAATTGGCATTACATACTGACAGTAGCGCCACCTACCGGATCCATTTATCTTTTCAAACGATTAAAGAACCCCTTGGAATATACTCACAAAAGTTAATTCAGATGGGCCAGCAGTTTAGTGGGGTACAAAGGTATAGTCAAGTGTACAGTCGATTTCTATAAATAATGCCAGAGCCAGACATAGCTTCATTTGAATGACCATGTAGTGTAGCCGGGACTTTGTGTAGCTGCACAAAGTTTTGTAGCACTTTGTAGTCTTCAAGGACAAAAATGTACAAACACTTTGAGCTATGTCTGGCTCCGGCATTATGAGTATCTGTTAAATTTGGCGAGACATGCTGTTATTTTGGAATAGTTTAGTACCGCATCCATTTAGACTTCATTTTCATTTATTTCTATAATAAATGAATATTATTATTGTTGAGATTACGATATTATTTTTAACTTTAAATATTTGTTTTCTGTACACCCCTACTACAATTATGGTACATAAATTTAGTTAAATTAGGAGCAGTAGTTGCAAACACGTGACAATGAACAATTAATTTATAAAGTTTTGTAAATAACCTAAAGCTCCCGTTATAGTTTATTTTATAGGATATAAATTGGGTTGAGTTTGTTTACTTGTACAAATTGATTACCCACAGCTATGTCTTTTTAGATGTTCCAAAGAAATAAAAATGCTCTATTATTTCCGAAGGCCGTTGACAGTGAGTATAAAATGCTTTTGTTTTGAATACAATAGTGTATAAAACAATGTAAAGGAGGTTATTGTATCGAACAATTTTGAAAAGAATTTTATATGAAAACCTTTATCGAGACTCAAGTTACGTTGTTACGAAAATAAATATTTTTTATAAAATGGACTAGGATAGATTTTTATAACCATATATGGTTGTCCATTCTTACGGTAAGTAACCTGATAGCGTTATAGGGAACAGTCGACTGATTTTCATATTACTAATATTGTTTTTAATGCTTATTTTATATATGTATAATACACCCAGATTCTAGGCTGGAATTGAAGTAACAACCTCGAAGCCGAAGGCGAAGCGACTGTCTATACTATATATACTTCTATATATAAAAAAAATCAATCCCCATTTCCCTTGGACACGACAGCATGCATGAACAAACACCACAAAAAGAAATTAGCCAAATCGTTGGCTACTTTCTTTTTGTAGTGTTTGTAACTGTCAGGAGAAGGCTCTTATGAGAAGAAGAGAAGAAAAAATTAAGAAAATGGCGCAGTTAGAAAATCTAAGAATACTTAACCATCATATTAAACTATATCTTATGTAACCTAGTCGTTTTTGACAATTTGAGCTGAGAGCTTAGCGGGAACGGGAACGGAAACGGAACGGTACGAAACGGGAACGGGGAAGAGAAGGGGAATATTATTATAGGATCATAGATTATACTAAACAGTAAGTAACCAAACGTTCGGGCAGGACATTGTCTTCCGGATCCGCTAGTACATATAATGATTAATAGGCGCATGTCAGATAGCGCATACTTATTTACAAATACGTCTTTAAATTGACATAGCTTGCAACGTCTATAATTGAGAAATTGATAAGACTATATTACTAAACGTATTTACTTGATAGTGTATTGCTGATAAGCTAATCTTGTTTAAGTACTGGTAATAAAGGAATATTCAACCATATTAAAGACCATATTAAAAATATTTGTGTAGAACAGGCGTTTCTTACCTATAAGCACAGGCATTAAGTTGTCTACCTTAGGAACAAACGCCCGTGTGTCATATAGTTCTGTATATATTTATTTATTTATATATAATTCCTCTTTACCCTTGTCCATCAATGGACTTCTAAACAGTTATTCCTATGTCGATGTTATATTGTATTTCCCAAGCCTAGATTGTCATTTATACCCATTAAGTGTTAAAGTTCTTCCTATTTAACTTAAATTGAAAGAATGAAGGAAGGAATTAAGGCTTTAATATTTTAATGAAACAAGTAGCAATATATCAAACGTAAACGTTAAAAGTCCGGGCGTCCTTACACTTTCAAATATAGGACGAACCTGTTGAATTCACTCAAAATGTTATAAATTGCTCTCCATTTTTTTTTAAGTATCGTGAAGGTTGTTGCAATGATCTATGGTACTGTCTAGGTTACTGCCGTTTAAGTTGTTGTCCTTACTTGGTATTATTGCCGGAATTCAATAACTGAACTAGACTAATTAACCTAATTAGTTTTTACTATATGATTTATGCCTGCAACTTCGTCTCCTTCGTTCCGATCAACAGTTCAAAGACGCTTACGTTTGCTATTTTTTTAAATCATCACTGTATGCTCCACGGGCTGTTGGCCCCTGCCATTGTTATTGTATTATTTTCTTAATTTTTTAAGGTTCTGTAGTACAAGAAACCTTTACAATTTCGCTCTGTCCGTCCGTCCGTCCATCCGTCTGTCTGCTCACCAGGCGGTCCCCCCTAACATTTCCAAACTATTAGACGTAGAGACTTGATGTTGTCCATGTTGAAAACTCATTAGGAAAATTATTTTGAACAACTTTTCAAGCTATTTAACAAATACGTTTATAGCGTATCAGATACGGATACCCTTCTATATAAGCGGGTCTTGACACGCTATTGGCCATTTTTTATTTTATTACCATCTTCGATTTCATTATTCTGGGAGGCTATTAATTTACAAAATGCAACACTATTACCGAAGTTATGTAACTCATAGAGACAGTGGTAGACAAGTTGGCGCGCTATCTGAAGCGTTGTATTTATTTTTTTTTAATTGTTAGGGCTATCGGCCTCGGCTGACGTTACCCTACCCAATTTACGGTCAGACTAAAGGTCCAGTAATAACCATCTTTGTTGTCCGATTTCGTTCAAAATAATTTTCCTAATGAGTTTTTAGCATGTTCTATCAACATGAAAAATTTCAAGTCACTACGTCTAATAGCTTGGAAATGCTAGGGGGACCACCTAGGGGGCAGACAGGAACGGACGGACAGAGCGAAACTATAAGGGTTCTTTGTAGTACTACGGAACCCTAAAAACAGGTACATATATAAACAACAGGAAAAAGAATTTCTGATGTAATACTTATGTTTGCGTCTGGAATTTTAATATTTGCGTAGTGACTTTAATTTACCTTATGCTTTGAATTCATAATATTGCGGTATTATTTGAACTGTAGAGGTATTAAGGTGTTTATCTATATATAAAACAACGCCGGGTTTGTTCGAACTTATAATTCGAGAGTGGATGGACTGATTTGAATGATTTTTGATTTATTGGATTTATCTCCGTCCCGTATTGCAGAATAACCATAAAAAACATTTGAAGATTGACAAAAAAAATAAGATAAAAAGAAAAAAGCATTTTATCATACATAATGTTCCTGAGATTCGTACCTGCCAAACAAAACAGTCATGTCCGTCACTGGAATGGGAACGGGAACGGGAACTGGAACTGGAACGGAAACTGGAACGGGAACGGGATCGGGGATAATAAAATGTAGTACGTATAGTAAGTAATTTAGACATGACGACATCTACCGGGTCTGCTAGTAGTTTAATATTTAAAGAATGTATCAAAACAGGAAAATTATTCTCCGAAGTTCAAACGTACAGTGGTCGTACACTAGCTTTGATCTATATTGTTCATTAATTTTATATGTTAACGACGATTTAGTCAGTGTTAAATTCAATAGTTTGTTAGAGTAATAGACGATTGAGAAACATATTATTTACGTATATTTACGAATATTTCGTTATTTAATATGTAATATAGAAGACTTTGCTTAGTTATAGATAGAACCCTCTGAGTTCTCGTCTTTTTGCCCCACTATAAAAGGCTAGTTATCTACGACAGCCCTTATAATAAATTAGGTGGAAAGGGCTGTGCGTCTGCAGTTTATTGTGCTGAAAGATGCAAAGGAAACTATACCCTATATTAATAGTGAGAAGCTACAAATTTCCTTGGCGTGGTTTTCATTCAAGAGTAGGTATTCACTCTGTTGCGACAAATGTTCTAAATACCTTACAGAAAGAGCTTATAAGATAAGCCTGTGATATTTTAGTACCGACATGTCTGAAGCTGTGTTAATTCAGGTCTTCGATAAAACCTCCCGAAGTGCTTACTTTTGCCTGTAATAACCTAATATACCGGGTGTAAAAGATATCGTAGCGCAAACTTAGTGATAAGGCAACATTTAATGCCCTAAATAAAATCACAAAAATCATTCATCTAGGAAATAATAGGTTACAGATATAACCATCCTCATCCCATTCTTGAGCGCGCAATGTATCGTGAACATTGGGATGCAATCGTCAACAAAATGTTGACGCGCCCTTCTGGTCGTGCAGATGTCCATGGGCGACGGTAGGCTCTTCGGTGCCTACTGCCTGCTCGTCTGCCCCCTTGTAACATAAAAAAAAAAAAAAAAAATATTAATGCTACCGTTTTACGCAACTTAGCGACTTTCTGAATGGCCACCAATTGCTGCGGACGACTCGGCAGACCGAGGAAGAGGTGGCGCGATTTGGATGCCTTTTGCGGGGAAGCTGTGGATGAGATTAGTACAAGAAAGAGGAAAGTGGATCGAGATAGAAGAGGCATTTGCCGAGCGGTGGGACACAATATATACATTATGTTCTATTAATTATAAAGAACCACAATCTTTGAAATGGTTAATTGGACAAATTAAAATCGTCAATTGAATTAGTTTTAAGCGCGTAAGATGTCACGTCATTTTGGGGAAACCTGTTTTATATTACATCATCTATTAAGATAATGGAAGCGCTATTAATATGGAATTGAATGAAGACTAGACAAATTCCTGAACGTTGGTAACGGATACAAAGACTTTTCTAGTTTAGTTATTTTATAAATGGGTAGCCGAGTCTTGTCTCAACGAGCAGCCTCACGAGGCTGCCTCGGGCGTTGGCCGCGCAACTTTTTCATTTGGACAACATACAGACTACTGTACTTGTCTCGATATTGTACTGTATTGTACTTGACTACCGTATTTGTCTCGGGCGAGACACGTCCTGACGGACCGAGGAATTTACCTCCCGAGGCTGCCTCGTGAGGCTGCTCGTCCAGTCAGGACACGGCTATTCATAGACTTCTTCAAAACTGTCATTATGCACTGTATCGTCATGGCACAAACCAAAACGTACATTGACCTATAATGAAGGTATCGTTTTCCAAACTTAATTTGTACTTAATACGCAATTGGTAGGTACTTCATTTTTTAATTATGTTTACGTTAAGTTTGAGTAATTTGAATACTTCCGTAGTGCAATCAGGCCACTTCCATAAATAGCATTCAAACGATTCGAGGAAAGAGGATATATATTTTTTCCTTATTTTATTTGGATTACCCCTTATTTTTCCTTATTTTATTTGTGTGGACAAATACAAGGGGCAAACGTGCAGACGGTTCATGACCTAAGTCACTACCCACGCCCATGGACACCTGCACCACCAGAAGGCTAGCAAATGCGTTGATCGCTTTTAAAGAGAGGTTTAGGCCACTGGAAACTCTCACAAACCGAACGAAACGCGACAACAGAGTACTAAGTGCGAGGTTTTCTAACTTTTACGCGTTGGTAAAGTTTACTTCAATTTGTATGGAGATTGATCAGTGTAACAACGTTACCGCTAGGCGGCGCTGATCAATCCCCAACCAAATTTAACTTTACCAACGCGTAAAAGATAGAACCTGAGTGCTTAGTGCGAGTTTTTCTAACGTTTACGCGTTGATAAAGTTTACTTAAATTTGTATGGAGATTGATCAGCGCCACCTAGCGGTAACGTTGTAACACTGAACATAAGTTTAATGTCATATATTTATATATTAATACGTGAAGCGAAAACTAGCTTGCATTTTACGTAAATTACACGGACGGGAGAGTATGAAATTTGGCACAGATGTAGTTCATATAGAGGAAGGTGTGCGAATGTTTTTTTTTTTTATAATAAGCATTATTAGAATAAAACCACACGCACACTAATGCGAAACGATTTACACCATTTACACACACATGTATTGGATGATGTCCAAACGTAGGTGTGACAACCGTATGTTATATTCATCGTAAAATTTTATTTTTCTGTGAACAGAACTATATCAGTCGTTGTACGCAAAAAAGGTACGAATTTTGACCAGCCGGCGTTCTCTAGTTATAAAGAATACACATAACAAAATCATGACAAAATATTATTCAAGAAAATATATATTATTTCGCTTTAAATAATTAATTTCACACGCAACGGAAGTGGATTCAATTGGGCGGAAGACTTGACCGGGGTCGAGTGACCCTTCCCTTGTCCCTTCGATCACGTTGAGGCCGTGAGCCCCTCACAAGGGCGGCTTTTAGGATTTCTTCAAGATTATAAAACACCTTTACAAAAGTGAAGATATTTTTGATTTATGTGTATCTCGAGATAGAGTGCGAACACTTCGTTAAGGCTCAGTATTATCTACTAATTGTTTCCCGCGACTTTATACGCGTAAAATTAGGTGAAAAAGTTTAGCACGATGTTAGATAGCCTATAGCTTTCCTCGATAAGTGGGCTTTCTTACGCTGAAAGATTTTTCAAATCGACCAGCAGTTCCTGAGATTAGCGTTTTTATCTAAGTATAATCTATATATCTAATGTACAAAAATAATTAATAACAGTAACAAAACACAAATTTTAACAATAACATTTTGTTTATTAACACAGTGAACAAAACATAATGTTTGTAATTGACAAGGTAATATTATTTTCTAATTAATTTAAGGTTAGTAAGACTTTAGACTTTAGTAGATAACAATTCACGACAAATTATATAAAATAAATACGTTATATTAATAATATCTGCAGAGCCTCGATGGCTCAACGGTAGAGGGGATGGACTGAAATCTGCAAGGTACCCAGTTCAAACCTTCAAGCATACTCATATAGCATACTCATTTCTCAAAGGCTGGCAACGCATCTGCGAGCGCTCTGGTGTTGCAGTTGTCCATGGGCGTCAGTAGTCACTTAGGTGAACCGCCAGATCGTTTGCCTCTTGTTATATCAAAAAAAAAAGACCCCGGCGCCACTGGGGTATTGTCGCACAAACTCCTGGCTTTTAATCTAAACTTAGGACAAGGGAAAATGGAATATTAGACACCTAAAACCACTGCTAAAGCTTCTTTAAGTAGGAATTCTCATCCAAAATCTAAAGCACTTTCTTGGTCGACTATACAAACATATGTCACTTTACACGCTTACAATATTCATGTCCATCAAAGTATACCGCCCGCAAACCGATATATTCACGAACACACCTACATTGCTTCGACAACAGTGAGTGCTTGTAGTTTAATATGAACTCTATTGAATAGCAAAAGTTCAAATTGACTCAACATTTTAGTTAGAAAACGTTTGTATGGGAAAAAGGGCTGTCTTTAAGATAATCCCGGCAATTATTCGAATTTTACTCGCCATTAAAAACCACTCTTAGACTTCAACAAACATTTAAAAAAAAGAATTGGTAAAATTGGTCCAGGCGTTGTTGAGTTATGCGCTTACCAACATACTTTGCTATTAATTTTTTTATATATAGACACAAAATAATCAATAATGGCTTTAAAATTATGCTACTAACTACGCTATATAATTAAAAGCGCTTATCAGGTAGTATATTTGTCTATGATCCCGCTAGAACTAAATTTCGATATCTATTCTTTTAGTAAATTAAAGCATTTTTTTCTTTACGATGATATATGCCTGAGGACCTGACACGAATACACTCGATAGTTTTACTCACTTTTACGTTCGAATGGAATCTTCAAATGAAGGTTCGTGCTTCCATTTTACACAACTTACACGGGCGTTACGTTGAGGATTCGATACTTGCGAAATAATTAGCACTAAGTTGTGTCAAACGGTAGCAAATAAAGGGCGAGCGAGAAGAACTTACCGCATATCGTTCACCAGCCAAGACCGGAGAACATCAAATGTAGGCGTAAAAGTCAAAAGATAAACATAAAAAACTAAACTCGGTGCAATGCTGAAACCTGAAAGCCACACCACCGAAACCACCACCAAAGCACAACCCTGCACAGACCTTCCGATGTGCCTCAACGCTTGTCTTACTTCGACTTCAATTTCCGCAAAGCAACGTGTAATTCTATCATTTATCTAAAATGAATATATTAAACCATATGTAAATAAATAAATTTTGACTTTAAATTATCAATGAGATTTGATATTCACTTGTAATTTGAGAGTTTCGTTTACGTCCATGTTTGTCCCTTGATACAAAATGACTTGCTGATTCGTTGTGTGATTTTGTGAAATAGGTATGCAGTCAAATGCTCTGTCATATCGTTTTGGAACGACCGGTGCTGATATGGTGATAGGAACTGATTCCACAGAGATGATGTGAGAAGCAGGATATTCTTCTTCTACCTACTGGTATCGCGGTCTAGTAACAGGATGCGACTGTGGGGGCGAGTTAAAGCGACCAACTGCCATCCGTAAGAATTGGTTAACTGGTGATTAAGGTATTACCTCCCCAATAAGCACTTTCTTTGAAAGTATCTTCATCACATCGTATTGTAAAGACCAGTGCTACAACGAAGATGGCAACTGATTCTACGGAGATGCTGTGCGAAGTAGAATAATCCTTGCAAATAATTTTCTCGCTGCCTCCTATACCTTAACTCGAATTATTTAGACATCGATATTTACGTTATACGTGGCAATGCTGCAATATTCAAATGTCATATACCGTCATTTGTTTCTGATCACGTTCAAGCACGAACTTGTCCGACGACGCGTGCCACGCTATTGCAGTGAGAGAGTCCTCCTGCGAGTGGGTCATTTTCAGGTGCAACTGTTCCGTCTGCAATATAAAATACAAAATTTTTTTTTAAACTAATAAAATGTTTAAAATTGGAATGATTTTTATTAAAGGATCGTATTAAGTAAGTTTCTAATTTCTATATCTTCAATGACGGCGCGGATTCTGTAATATTTTGACACATAAGATTCGTTTACCTTGTTATTCACAATTTCACATTTTTTTTTAATGAAAATAAATTAATTGAAATGTTGAGAATCTTATTAATATTATAAACGCGAAAGTTCGTACACATGGATGTGTGTATGTATGTTTGACGCTCTTTCGCGGAAAAACTTCTGAATGGATTTTAATAAAACTGTACAATAATATAGTTTATACATCGGAATAACACATAGACTGGTTTACAATTTGTGCCGAAGAGAACAACTGAGAGCGCTGTTCATGTGGTTAAATTTAAGGGTGTATCTGTGCTACGAGTATGCTATCTAATCGAAGTTAAGAAGAATATAATCCAGTAACCTAGTGTAAAATAGGAATATAGCATATTTAATAGACTAAAATCACGTTGCAAGTCTGATGACGCAGAGCATTAGATGGTTGTGCTCTACTCTCATTTATTCAAAATCGATTGATTTCATGAACTAAAAATAACGACACTTATTGATAAATTTAAATACTCACAGATTGGGATTAAAGTCGTGTTTAACACTTTTTACACTTTGGAAGGATATTTACTTTATTTAGTGCAAGAAAAAACTGATTTAAAAAGTATATAGACGTCCGGATTTCTGTGTGTGTGTGGATCTGGCACGATCACATTCGAAACAGTCAACTTATTTTTACTAGCTTCTGAATTAAGGCGAGCTGTTTTCTATTGTACATGGGCATGTAAATCGGAATCGTTTATTTATAATTATAATAATGAAACACTAAATTTCTGCTTAAATTTCCCACCTAGCGGAATTTTACCGCATTATTAAGTAATAGTTTCTTCTACGAGATGGCGCTTAACGCTAATGGCGGCCTGCATAGCTCAACGCTCGTAATAGTTAAGATATATGAGGAGTTTGGATTTCCCAAACTATTGTAATCTTTTACCTATAAAGAATATTAAGTTTAGGTCAGTGTGAAAGAGAGATAGTACCCAATAACTGACGAAAATCATTCCACGTTACAGACTAATTTTAAAAATAACAGAGCCTTCATAATTGTATGTTTCTCTTAGATCAGCATATTCTTTAAGTTAAAACTGCTATTGATTTGCTTAAATTATATACGATAAATAAAAAATAAAATTATAATTATCCTATAAAATTTTTATAGGATTGAACTGAAACAGAAAATGCTCGTTCACTCGTCTTAAAGAAGGGCAAATTATAAGTGTCAGGAAACACTGACGCTGAAAGCGAATTCTGCTCCTTAACCGTTCCCATTTTATAACACAGGCATTAAGCTGTCTACCTTAGGAACAGACGTCCGTGTGTCATATAGTCCTGTATATATTTATTTATTAAAATGGATTAAAAATGTTTAAAACACTACATTCAACTTAATCTGTGTCTATTTATATTTATCAAAAAGTGCCATAAGAAATGAATACGATCATTTTTAGTTCGGGAACGGTGTACTCCATTATCACTTAAACATATCGCCCGAATTGTTTGAATGACAATAGAGACAGTACTCCACTAATGCTTTGCGTTTTGCGGCATGCAAAAGTGGTAAAAAAGTACATTTGATTTTTAATAACAATTATTGAACAAGGACGGTCTTATTGCTAATAAGAATCCCTATAAACCTCATGGGAAAGAAATAATCGATGTGAGAGCGGGATGGAGTATTACTTAAAGTATACACTTTTTTAAATTCACACAATGTGTGAATTTCTAATGGATGTTGATATAATTGTTATATAAATTGAGTAAAATATATACCTACTTATACTAGCGAATGGTAGACGTCGTCTTACCTGATTTAGGGTCGTACTAAGGATTCAATACGGACGGCATCTAATGAAAGTATTCCAAAGTAGCGATCTACTCTGGCATTTTGAAATATTTTTTAAATATTCTTTCAAATTTTCCTTTCTTTCTTTTTTTCTTAAACCTACCTAGAAATATCTTAAATAAAACAAAACAGACAGGAATCAAAATGAGGAATCAAATTGAGTTATTGCGAAAAACATACCTAATTTGGGGTACATTCCGACATCAGCGCTACCTACCTGGTCCAATTTCTCTACAAACCTTGTACATTCCCCTTGGAATATACACACAATTTTTTACAAATTTGGTCCAGAGGCTTAGAAGAAGGGTGACAGAGGCTTGAACAGTCGTTTTTATGTATACTTATACATAAGTAGACTCGCGGTTAGGGGCACTAAACGGCACGACATCGGCACCACTGAATTAAGTTCTGCTACGAAATTGGTCTGGTCTGGTTGAGGCCGCTCCTGCCGATCTAGGATTGGTTTGCATAGCCATCAACGGTGGTGTACACTGCCTACATAAACAATCATCTGTAAAAGATGTAAAGGCCAATGATGATACATAAGTATACATAAAGACGACTGTATATATGAAATAAACATATATTTATCTACAATCGATAGATATGAGATAACTAATGGGTAGGGTGATGGGTAAGGTAGATAAAAAATAATTGTACATCTTTATATAATACACTAGTGGATCCGGCAGATGTCCTGTCCGAACGTTGGCTTACTGTTACAGTTGGATGTCAAATTATACCGCCATCTATCGGTCGCTTACCCCATACATCGCCGGCAGCTCTGTTCGCAATTGAAATCTATCATATCTTCTAAGATATTCATTTTATTGATATGCTGTAAAAGGCAAATTTGATCTGCACAAAATGTACAATGTTATATATAGACTCTAGAGTGACTTTATAGGTTACTGAAATGTGTAATCTATATAGTGTACTAGTTATTACCCGCGACTTTTCCGCGTACAATTAGGTGAAAAAGATTTTATTGTGATGGTATACTATAGCCTATAGGCTTCCTCAAAAAATGGGCTGTCTAACACTACAAGAATTTTTCAAATTGGACCAGTAGTTCCTGAGATTAACGCGTTCAAGTAAACAAACAAACGAACTCTTCAGCTTTATATATTAGTATAGATGTAAAAGCGAAAGGTCACCGTATCGCGTAATCTCGAAAACTGCGGGACTTACAAAGATTAAATTTGACAGGGAGGTAGTATTTAGTTAGTGGCCATTTAAAGCCTTAGAAAAATTTTCAAAATTTCTTTGTTCTACATGTAATATTTGACAAATACTTTTACCGATGCCTTTCTTGACTACGCTCTGATACATGTGTGTAAATAATTTGGCGTGGGTGTACGTGTGGTTTTATTTCAATAGTTTAATATTTTATATATCCATAATGATTAATAATGCATATATAAAAAATAATTGCATTCGCGATCCTCTATATAAATTATAATTGTGCCAAATTTTATACTCCTCTGTCCGCGCAATTTTCCGAAAATGGTAACGAAAGTTTTCGCTTCGCGTAGGTAATTATAGAAGAATGTTCTAACCAACAAGTCTTTTAATATAAGGAGACGTCCCATAGCAAAAAGTTGATATACTTATGTGTGTGACTCCTGTCACGTTGAAAAAAGAAACAACAATATTCTTATTTTTACCACCAACCTCAGACCTACAAGATCGAATGGTATTTTTTTTATTACTATGGATTTTATTAATTTCTTTCTATTTTTTAACATTCACATTTATAATAATAATTATTAGACATATGTAAATTTTATACGATAACTAGATTTAAATAACCACTGTATTTGAACGCTGGTAACGGTAGAGTACGTAAAATGTACATATTTTCTCAAATAAACTTTATCTTTTCTTATCTTATCAAACTGCTACAATTATTCGTTTTGTTACAGGTACTACGAGACTGGGTCGATAAAGCCCCGCGCGATAGGGGGTTCTAAGCCGCGGGTCGCCACCACCCCAGTGGTGCAGAAGATCGCCGACTACAAGCGGGAATGCCCTTCGATCTTCGCCTGGGAGATCAGAGATCGCCTACTGAGCGAAAACGTGTGCAATAACGACAACATACCAAGCGTAAGTATATTTTTTCTATTCGACTATTCAGAAATTATTCTATTCCGCCTTTGTCCAGTTGTGGGACGTTATAGGCTAATCGTTTGTATGCACGAGTAGATATACGTTACTTTAACAAAATTCCAGATGCAGTATTAAATCTGTCTCTTGATAAATTTTAACGACATGTTAAAAGCACGTTTATTCGTAAGGCGTATTGTAGAGTTGAAAACAAAACTGCTTGGAGTTGAGCCGCTCCAGCTTTGTTCTTTATAGTCAACATGCAAATACATTAAAGTCATTTTTGTATCTGGTCGTGCAGATGTCCATGGGCGACGGTAGGCACTTCGGTGCCTTCTGCCTGCTCGTCTGCCCCCTTGGAACATTAAAAAAAAAAAAAAAAAAAAAAAACTCTTTACATATCTTATTTGTAAACAATGTTTTGCATATAATTTCTTGTAATTTTTAATTGAGTCATCATTTATGACTATCGTCTTCGAATATTAATATTGGAACAATAAGAAATAAGATAAATATTATTTTTAAAATTGATAATTGATTATAATATTGTACATAACGTATGGGATACTTCTTACAATAGCTGTCTTTGATTTTATATCCTCGTGATCATGATTCGACTTTCCTTAAGTATTTTAATACTGAAATAGATCTGCTAACTAATAATACTAAAGATTCGCTTGACTAATCAGCAATAATTCATTACTTTTTTGTAAATATGAGTGCATTCGGTGCATTTCGAATATGGACTAATAAAGACAATAGGGTATTTTCCACTAAAAGAAATCCTAATAAATTTTTAATCTGTATAGTTGACAGAGATTTAAATTTTACTTAAATCTATTGTAATTACTAAACTATGTTAGATTGTTTAATATTTTGAACACATAAATCAATTTATATATTATATTATTTATAATTTATTAATTACAATTTATAGACATAAATCAGGTAACACCGAACAGCAATTGTGAAAAGAGTGCACGACGTCACATAGTGCGAAACAAATTATCAATGTTAACGTACATATGCTCCAATCACACTCAAGTACATCTGTTTGTTTGGCAAGTCGTTACGTCATTCAAGACGCCATGTGTGTCAGAGCGATTTGGCGCTAAAATTTATATTGATTTATAAAAACGCAAAATTAACCATGTGGAAGTATGTTTTTAAAGTTTAGTCGACTGCAAGGCGTAATATTAACTAGTTTCTGAAAAATATTTCACTAGCCCATTCCATTTCTGTAGAGCTTTATGTCACACAATTGTCGCTTATATTCGCAAAAGCCATTTTCTGGAAACTCGTTACATTTGCACCTTAACTAATCACTAGCTGTATTTCGAATATTTCAACAACACTTTGTCTATACGTACAGAAACAAAACTAATTGAACCTTTTAGCTTATTGTCAACATGGGCGAATATAATTCTTTAAATTATCTATCTTTGTATACAGAACATATTCGTGTCATTCACATTATTTATAACTCAAAGAGGGCTGGGCCTATTTTTATGAATGATCTTTGATCGGTTGGTTTATTTTTTCAGTCCCAATAGCTGACTAACTGTGAGGAGGTCATAGTTTAATCAGTGGTCGGCATTTGAGTCTATCGTTAGGTTAAGCAGTTCTTACCGCTATAGGGTGATAGATGGGTGACCCGGTCACTGGTTTTCACATATCCGACGTCCTCCGTGTTTCAAGTAAAACAGTGAGTTCCGATTAATGCCACTGAGTGATATTGGTTGTGAGATTGTGGGGATTCCGGGGGTCCCGTTTGTGAGCTGAATAAACTGCTCACAGTTTAACGTATTATTTACAGTTATATTATATGCCACGGATGGGTTAAACGACGTTGTTTTTTTATTTTTATTTAGTTTTTACTTACGCCCAGAAGAAACTTCGCGAGATCAAATCAAAACAAAAGTAAGATAACGTATACGTAACATAAGTAAGTAAAGACAAAATTCTTTAGACCTCTAATACATTTCATATTTACTTACATATGTAACGAAAATAATTTAAGAGTTTCACTTCATAATTAGTTTATAATGTACCAAAAAAATAATACATTCAATTATAAGCAGTATAGGTATACAGTTTACAATCTTTCGACAGCTTACAATTTCGCGAGATAGATTTGAATCTAACGGTTTTTACAATTAACGGTGACATATAATTTAACGGTTTTTGCAATTTAATAGTGGCATATAAATTTGAGAGCATATCTCGTAGTTCATAACATCATATCATACTCAACTCAACTATGTGAGGAATTGTAAATTGTTAACTAACTGCGAACCAATGAAGTGGTAACATTTGCAAACGTATTGTATTCTATACAAACATGGAAATTTCAGGATTCTCACAATGAGGGCTGGTATTTATTTGTGTGCCTCTGCCACTTTACGTAGACTAATGAACGGGTTACCTAGCAACTAATGGGAATTTTAGCAATGCCACAGTTTAACGAAGATCGGTGTGCGATACTATCTTTGTATATAAAGATAGACTGCCCAAACCTTTGTTACCCTACTTCGGCTAAACTGCTGGACCGATTTGGATTAAATTTTGTGTGTACATTTCAAAGGTTTCGTAGATGGTTTACAGATAATAAGGTCAGGGTAGGTGGCTCTGCTTTCTATATGTGACTTAAATTAGATATGTTCGATATAACTAAAAAACGACTGAGCATGTTTGACTCCTGTTTATTATATTTTATGTGCATTATTTCTAGGAAGGTTTAAGAAAAAGAAACAGAAAAGAAAAAAGACAAGGAATATTTTAAAAATACTGAAAAATGCAGAGTCGGAGTTGCAAGAGTTGCAGACCCTTTCGTTGGAGGATAAATTGGACAAAACAAAGTACGCAGGGTCCGCTAGTTTTGTATAATTGTTTTACATGATTCTTTCCACTTTTCGTCTTGGCATTACCTCTTTTCTGTTGAACAAATGATTCCTCAATTCAATTAAAAAGAGTTGGTCAGTCTATCTGGGTCGCAAGTCTCAGGCACTCCTGTTCTGTGGTTCCTTCCTCTGGAAGGCAATAGAACCAGCAACCACGCGGTGAATCCGTTGAAATTAATGATATGTTAAATGTGGTTATGTGGCCGTAATGGCAAGTTGAAAAGGCTTGGAAGGAAAAGAAGTTAACATACTCACATTCTGAATTCTAAAAAAAGAACGGATATAAATACTGGAATAGGCTGTGGTCAGTTACTTTTAGGATGTCTTATTTATCTGTCTTTCACGGTAAATTTTATAGAATACTAAATTTGAATACAGGCATTTAAGCTTTCCTACATCGAGTAATGGTTAAATATATAAATGTGTGTGTAAGTCGTTGGCATTTGTTTGCGCGTGCTTTTATTTTAATAATTTAATATATTTATTATGCATATTTAATAAAAAATATTAGCATTCGCGCACCCTCCTCTATATATAGTATAAATATTGTGCCAAATTTCATACACCTCCATCCGCGCAATTTTCATAAAATGGTACCAAAAGTTTTTGCTTCATGTGTATAAATTACAACCGTCTCTTCGCACGAGCTTTTCATGAAACCTGACTCGGATACCGCTAGGAAAACTGTGCCCAAGGACGGCCTATTTTTATATAGCTTTGGTTCTCGTTTAAAATGGACGCGTTCAAAAAACGAGAGCGCCGTGCCGCGCCACGTTTTCAACGCCGTCTTTAAAGACAACTCCCATGTGGGGAGCCATCTTTAAAAGAAAGCTTAGTAAAAATATTGTTTTTATTTAGAAAGTCCTACTTTCATGTCTTTTACCGGTCTTTTCCTAAAACGAATGAATATAGAAATAGTGTAGATGCAAAAACGACCATATATGTTTGGACAACCGAAATGCTTTTACTTATTCTATATCCTGTTTGTCAACCGATTTCGAAAAATGATTGGGTTCTCAATTCGACAATACTTTTTTTAATGTTTTTTGCTCCAGAACTTTCGGCTTGGTAAACCACTTTTGGTGTTTTTTTTTTCATTTCAAAGCTGGTGCTTCCTGTTTTCAGTCCTACTTTAGTTTTGTCTAATTTTGACAATTTTTTTTAAATATCTAAATATTGATACAAATGCTGGTGAAATCACTCTGTTCTTATGTACAAATAAGGCCGCAGAGATTTACCGATCGCAATGCAATTACTAGAGGCGATAATTTAGCGTCATTATTCAAGTGCTGGTGAATATGTGTGTCGCATACGGTGCGCAAATTGAGATGGAGTTTGCGTTCGATTATGGTACAGCTTCGTGTAATAGGTGCACGGACTTTGTCTCTGCCGCTTTGGCCTTATAAAATTAATGACAGATTGCCAAGGTGTCGATGGCAACATGACTTCTACGTCAATAGCTTCATTTATTCCCTGGTCGTGTGTTTCTTTGTTATTTTTTATGTTGAATCAATTTGATATATGGGACAGATGACGTATGATAGAAATAGCGTTGAATTTTATCCTTAAAAACAGACGTACGTGTTTCAAATAGTCCTTTTATTCTAGTGTACTACGCAATTGAACTTACGTGTCACAAATATGATTCAAACAACGTGATTGGCACGACGGCTTTGGCATTGGAAGGCTAGTGAGTTTGAAGAAAATGCAGCCCGTTCGTGAAATTCAGATGTGTATGGATCTGGAAATCTATTAAATTTTTCGCAGTCCGAAAAATGCGCGATCATAGCATATGTAATCAATACTGCGCTCAAGAAACGCTAGATTGAACTTGTGACACGCTGCGCTCACGAGAACGACCCGACATATTATGGCCCGAGATGCCAGGGTCGTAAGACATAGCTAACTTTCTGAGCGATGAAAGGTTCTCGTGGTACTTATTAACACTTACATACCTGTAAAATTGTAACTGTGTTCAAATTATAGAACAATATTTGGAACGTTCTTTATATTTTCAATCTTCTCTTGTACTTGAAACAAATTTGAACGTAACTACATGGAAAAATAAAGATGTTACATTTTTCTTGAAGATTTTCTTTTAATTAAGTATTAATAGATAGATGATCAGTACAGTCGTCTTTAAACTGTGACCCGTGAGCAGGTGCCAGGTGACAAAAGAGACTAAAAATAAGAGCTGTTTAACTATTTTTTTTAACTCACATCAGTGCTCGACTGAGCTGACTTGCTGATGAGATGTGAGACGATATTCCTCGACTTGCGGACGTACACATACACCCTAGCACTAAAATGACAACTTTACAACCGCGCGCGTATCAATACAAAGTGATGTTTACGACCGCAGTTGAATTGTAAAACAATCGTCTTTATTAAAGGTAATAAATGTATTATTCTAAAACAGTAGTCCGTGATTGATTTAAACGTATCGGGCGACGTGTCTGGAAAGCGAACTTAACGCACGAGATTTATATTGAAAAGTAGAAATTTGCAATAAAGCATTTGCCTACCTACTGGGAACGAAGTAAGTCGGAATATTAAGTGACAAAAATGCGAATAGCCTAGACAAACGACAGGCACGACAAACGGGAGAAAAATGGCATTTCTATACAAAATAGATATTCATAACATAGAAAATGTGCGGAGTTACGATACTTTAAATATTTATACTGCTGTTAATATTCATCAAATCCTAGAATACTTTATGAATGTTTTCCTTCGCAATTTTTATTGTGAAAATCGAGGCGAAGGTTGAATGATGGCCATTACTTTTTTTTCTTAGACAAAACTGCGAAAGAATTTTAAATTAGCCTTTTAAGTATGCACGAATAAATTTTTATTTACTTTCACAGACATCGAAGAATTCATTTGAAACTTAAAACTATTCAAATTTATTTAGATGAATTGTAGCATTTCAATGACTAGAATAGGAGTCAAGTCTTAGTATGAAATTTTAGTAGTTTTAGAGGATAAATTTTTAAAGATTCGCAGTTTATATATAGTTAATTTACTTAAATTAACTATATATAAACTGTAGTCTCAGTAATAGTACAACAGTGGCATATAACAGATGTTGTATGTATAAACATAGACTACTTCTATTTCAACAAATAAAATAGGGTTACAAATAAACTGTAACACACGACATTGTACCAAACCATTAAACAAACGCGAACTAAATCATAGATAACGACTAGTATTTATTAATAGTAGAGTATCGCTGGCGTGATGTCCTTAAATTGGACTTGCGAGATCTTCGAGATGGAAACTGGCAAGAGGCTGCGCAGGACCAAGACAAGTGTCGCGAAAGTCTTGTCGGAGGCCAAAACTCATTTTGCGTTTGTGAGCCGCTCTAGTGGTAGTAGTACATTATTACACCGAGCGCAAAATGAGTCTTTAATGCACTACTGTCATGTGAGTTTACTAAGTTAATACGAGTGCTTTAATTACTCTTTTAAGCAAGCTGAGTAATCTACTTTTCTTTCAATTACATCGCTGTCTCTTTCCGTTTTTTCAACTTTTCTTGCTAAATATGTAGTATTAAAACTTTACAATGGTATAGAAATCGCGCCATTTATATTTTTTTTTCAAAAATATTTGGTCGATTTTTATTTTCAGCCAGTATCTTTTTGGTCGTATACATACATTTTATATGAAACTTAATGGGAAACATTAAACCTCCGCCGTAAATTTATATGAATAAAAACACAATACTATAATGAAATTTCATGCAACATTACTGCACTGTTTTGGTTCGAAGTAGAAAAGGCTTCCTTTCTGATCAGTTACGTAGTACGTGATTAATGATTAACATTTCTGCGTAGTTGGAAGAAAAAAGTATATATTGTGGGAGCTGATTTACGTGGAACACTCCATTTAATAAATAAGGCGCTACCAATAAAACTAATTTATACAAATAAAATAAATCTTTCCAAGCTCCGACGTACTCGGAGTAAGTAATAACATCGCGCTAATTGGAAACGGAATTTACAGCAAGATAATAAACTTGTTAAAGGAATAATAAAAACTCCCGTCTCTGTGATAAATCAATCTATGCATATAATTTAATTTATTGGAAATTCTCAAGCGACATCCGTTGATGATCATTAATTTATGTATTTTTTTAAATAGAGTGCTAAGTGTGAGTATTCTAACTTTTACGCGTTGGCAAAGTTTACTTAAATTTGTATGGAGATTGATCAGCGCCGCCTAGCGGTAATGTTGTAACACAGATCAATCTCTATACAAATTGAAGTAAACTTTACCAACGTGTAAAAGTTAGAAAAACTCGAACTAAGCACTCTGTGTGCTGTTCACTACATGTCGTCAACGCGTACTGACATATTTTGGCCATATTATGCGAAGAGGAGACGGAAACCTAGAGAAGCTGGCCGTAGTGGGTAATATTGAGGGCACAAGAGCCCGAGTTCGTTCACCTACTCGATGGGCCAAACAAGTTGAGGAAGCCACCTCCTCAAAAAGTTTCTATCAGGCTGTAAGGGCAACAGTAGATCAGAATCGATAGTGTGAGATTGTTCCTTGTGGTATGCCATGTGATCACGATCCAAAGTAATGAGCCACCGATGAAGAAAGAAGAGGGGGAGGTGAGAGAGAGATACTGTAAACACTCTTTTTTTTATAAAACAAGGGGCAAACGGGCAGGCGATTCACTCAATACCGATGCCTTTGGACAACAGCAACACCAGACGGTTCGCAGATGCCTTACCAGCCTTTGAGGAATTAAAACTATTAGGTATTGGCAACATTCTCATCTACACCCAAATAAACCTCAAAGTTATCGCCAAGATTGGTTCAGCGGTTTAAGCGTGAAGACGTTACAGACACAGCTACATTCACATAGATAACATTAGTATACCTAGAACTATAGATTCACCTGTATTATCTTCTACTTCTATATCTTTTTCTTAGCACAATCATTTATGTTTAAGTTGTTCACAAGGACGGATGATTCATCTTAAAGACCAAGGATAATTACCCGCAGACTTAAGCTGCTATTAGCCCGTAAAAAGTCTTAAGTATATCATTGTAAATTTCGGGCTTCGGTTTAGATATATCAAATTTACCATTAGAATCGGTTTTATGTATATACAGGTGGCTGCACAGTTAAATCTATGCTAATGGTAGACATCCGATGTACATCGATGTATGATATATATATATACTACATCGATATACATCGAACGAAACAAACGAAAGGTCACGTAATACGAAACCTCGAAAGTCGAAGGACAACGTACAAAGATGAAATTTAACAAGGGAGTAAATTATAGTTAGTAGAAATCCGCTAAGAACGGATATTTTGACCATCATCATCATCGGTCTTTGCGTCTGATTCAGACAATTTATCGTGTAATGCGGGAGTTACACCGTTTTTGGTGGCTGTATAAGCCTATGCGAGAGCGATATGTATGTTTCGATAGGGCCAGATTAAGGAGAGGGGGGTCTAAGGTCAAGTTCAATTTTACATGGACGAAGTCGCGGTAAAAAAATCTAGTAATTGATATCGGCTGCGGTCTTGGAATGGGCTGGCAATAAACGGAGCCTACGACGCTGGTAGTGGCGACGACTGCGTTCGTTCGATTCACTTTCACACTTTCACTGTGGCATCGGCCGCGCATCGCCGCAACGCGACCGATGTTGCAAAACTGATTATTCAACATACACGTCACACTGCCTATAGAAATTGTATTAGAATTTAGTACACACTTCGTATTTTACAACAGACATACTAAAATTTTACTCTCCTATAACCAGTCTTTAGAAGAAGATAGTTCTTCAGACCGGGATAACGCTAGTCTTCTGCCTAATATTAACGGGATAACGCTAGGCAAAAGCCTAGCGTTATCCCGGTCTAGTACCAGGGTCCATTAAAATTGCAGAGGATGTGGCTGTGGGGCGAATTAGAGCCTCAATAGCTCAACGGTATAAGGTATGGACTGAAATCCGCAAGGTACCCGGTTCAAACCCCACCGCCGTCACCCGGTTGCAGCCAGAGCAACTTAACTTAGTGATCGACTCAAATGCCAACCACTGATTAGGCCACGACCTCCTCCGATCATGTAGTGTGGCCGGGAACTTTGTGTAACACCGGAGCCAGACATAGCTCAAAGTATTTGTACATTTTTGTCCTTGAAGTACACAAAGTACTACAAAACTTTGTACAGTTACACAAATTCCCCGGGCACACTACATGATCATTGAAATCGTCATTCAAATGAAGCATATCTGGCTCCGGCATAAGTGTAATTTTGTAGAACTTTGTAGACTTCAAAGACAAAAATGTACAAACACTGAGCTATGTCTGGCTCCGGCATAATGATGTAAGCGCTCATGTCAGTACTTGTGAAGCTAAATGAGAGTTAATTACACGTACGAACATTTAACCGCTCCTGACCGCACCGGCGACCTTTCCATTGCAAAACGGGATGACTAAATCGTGTGCCCAATCCCTTTCATTACTACTTCCATGGACCTTTCATTTTCAACCATGGAAGTAGCAATGAAAGGAAATTAGTCAACATTACTTGATAGTTAGGGGGGGATAATTAAACTGAATTTGTTTTTTCTTCTTCTAAACCTAATACTAGTAATATTTTAACCTACATATTATATATATAAATCCCAAAATGTGTTGGTAAGCGCATAACCCAACAACGCCTAGACCAATTCTACCAATACTTTTTTTAAATGTTCGTTAAAGTCCAAGGCTGGTTTTTTACGACGAAAAAAATCGAATAATTAATCGGGAAAACTCTAAAAACAGCCCTTTTCTGTTTCCCATAATAACTTATTCTAACTAAAATGTAGAGTCAATTTGAACTTTATTGCTATTAAATAAAGTCCAAACTAAATTACAACACTTACTGTTGTCTAAACAATGTAGGTGTGTTCCTAACGTCAAAGAGTCAATGTGCACTTTATTACCGCCGCACAAAGCAGAAACGATTCGTAGTCATTCGTTATCTATAATAATACGGGAACAGCGATGATATAGCATAATAGAAGTAAATAGTAAGTAGCGCAACGTTTGGGCAGGACATCGTCTACCGGGTCCGCTAGTAAATCTATGTAACAAAACTCTCGGTACCACTTTACGAAAATCCCCCGAACGCAGGAATATCGAATTTGACACAATTATAGCTTAGGTAAAGGATGGTATGCGAAAGATAATATTTTTATAAAATATTAATAAATGGTAGTGTAGATTGCCAAGATATTTTAAATAAAATAAAATTAGTAGTCCCAAGACCCAATATGAGACCTAGAAGCAAAACAAACTTATTATGTTGAAATTTCAAGAACAAATTTAGTTATAAAAGCTCCTCTTAACAGGACTATTATTTGTTTTAATAAAGTTTCCTTAAAGGCTAATATTGACGTATTTGGTGACAGTATCACTATTTTTAAGAATAAAATTAGAAAATATTACTATAACACTCTTTTAATGTAATAATTATTCCGAAGTAAAGACTTTACTTAGGATGAACATGTTCGCGCTGGGCCCACAGCAGACCCGCCTTAACGTCGACGCGGGTTGCATTAGCATTGATTAAGAAACGTGCCACGAATAAGACTTGCCTCCCGTGGGCCAACCTCAAACATTTCTAACCGAAGTCGTCTCGTCGACTTACTCCGGTTCGAAAAGTTCGTATTGGGCCCTCAGGTGATTTTACTAAGTATAAATTCAATCGACCCTAACAAACATTTACATGGATGAAAGAAAGATCAATCTGAATCTATTTCATGGCTCAGAACCGGGATAACTAAGTTTTTGTACCAGTTTTCCGTAAGGTTTGATCAATACGAACCAACCGAATTTTTTTTTTCATATAATACACATAAGGTTTTATATAGGCCGTCAGACACCTTCTATATTATCGTTCAATGAAACTACACCTGAAAGAGTTTTTTTTAGACAGTAACACTGAATATAGTGTCTTATTAGACTTTACCTACAATTTAACATCAATATTGATTCGGATTAAAAACCTGTTTCCAAGATATCATTTAATAGAACTACATCTGTAAGAGTTTTTATAGACGGTAACACTCAATATAGTGACATATTAAATCTAACCTACAATTTCACATCAATATTGTTTAATAATCGGTTTGAGACTTGGCTAAGTAAAATATTACCAAAAATTGAAAAGGAATTCAATATAATGAGCGTACATCCATTTTAAAATAGCCCGAAATGTCACAACTAGATAAATAATTCCGACTTATTTTAGTCCTGGAATGCGTGACCTAAATGCTTCAATAAAAATCAACTCCTCTGGATATTCCAGCAGCTTTTCCTCGTTGGGGATGTAGGAGAAACCATCAAAGTGAGTGAACTCCTTTGCCAGCTCGTCTTCCAATTCAAGCAACCGATTTGGTTTACTGATGACTAGAAGATTTTCTGCAATAAACAAAAATGAAAATCCAATAGAGCCCCACAACGCTTTAGTGGCTACAAATTTATCACAGCATCACAGGCTCCCTACTATAATGAAAGGTCGATCCAAGTCATATGCCTTGCTGTTTGATTAAATGGCTGAATATCGTTTAGGAAGCTAGTTAGTAATCGCACTGTTTAGTAAACACGTTAGTTTGTTAATATCTGCATGCGACTTATATACATTTATATATTAACTAGCAGCGCCCTTGGGCCACCCTTATCACTTAGGAAAAATGAAAAATACATAGTAGCCGATACTCCGACCTAGTGAATACGTATATAAAATTTCATAAAAATCGGTCAAGCCGTTTCGGAGGAGAACGGTAACTAACATTGTGACTCGAAAATTTTATATATAAGATAAAAGTGAAGCGAAAACGTTAGGTGCAATTTTCATTTAAAATTTACGAAAATGGCGCGGTCGGAGTAGTATGAAATTTGGCACAATTGTAATTCATATAGATGCTGATATTTTGTTATAATATGCAATATTAATATGCGACCCCGGAGTGGAAGGCAAGGTCACTGCCCACTGCGCCGACGGACCAGTCAAATCAAATAATACGTTATCATTTAACGCATATTTACAAACAAATTTGAATTTGAATTCGAATTAGTATCGATTAATCAGCGTTATAATTATTTTACTTCGTAAATGGTAGGGTAGTGTTCATATCGGTCGAGTATTTATGAAGGAGCATAAGAGGGCCGCTCGTAATACCGTATTGAATTATGTAGTGTAAAGCCCGAGGGATCATTTGTATGAGATTAATTTATAATGGTTATATAATTTATTTACTATTGAAATCCTATTTGCTCCTGAATTATGGTTGTTTATTTTAGATAATTTTCTATTATGGTTAGGGAGCTAGAGAGGGAATTATGTGCAATGCTCGAGCGCGTGAGAAAACCATAGAGGGAATATCCTTGCACCCTATAATGTACCTCCAGGTACAGGAGGGGGGGGGGGTTCTTTAGAATCCTTATAAAACCCGGGCTCGTCAGATTAAGATAAGTTAATTACATGGAGATAAGCGTATGTTTCAATTATCTAACAAATTCTGCGTGAAATAAGAAAATGGGATAGTCATAAAGTTGTAAAAAAGAACATCAGGTCCTCGCTTGTCAGATATACGAGCTCGATTATTCATTTTTTATTGCAAAGGAAATACTGTAAGGATTACGCAAAAAATATAATCTGACCATTTTCTCAAGACAATGTAGCTAAAACCATCACGCGATCCGTAAAACTACGCTTCAGCCGTTATGTACAACATGACCTTGCCTTAAAATAAACTTTTTTTTTGCGTTTCTGCACCTAATCTACGTACCCGAGACCGGGTATAGTGTCGATTGGGGTGCGTACATGCATTTTTCAGGTTTAAAAAACATAAAAAAAACCTAATCTACGAAATCCAATTGATTCCGCAACGCTTTAGTGACTACAAAATTAGCATCGATCTCTCCCCTACTACTACTACCCATGAGTACCAGTTATTTTTTTTAATAATTACAGTTGGCTTAAAATTGGCAAACGACGGCAAATTTACAGCAAACAGCTACCATCATTGTTGCACATAAAAAAATGAATAAAAAAAATTAAAATATAAAATTTTGACAACACAAGCTATTTTAAATAACACTAGGAGAAAATTATACACGTTTAAAAATATTAAACGGAGGACGCTCGTGTCACATACAAGCGGCAATTTAATTTTGTCACCCGCTTTATTGTGCATAAATTAACTTAAATCACAATTTTACTCAAAATATAGATTCAACTATAAAGATATGCAACTAAACAAGATATTTGAAGCTGGATTAAGCACCACAAATATTAATCAAGTCTAGATCATTGCACTGTTACGCAGATTAGACCTTCGAAAACTTCATAGACAAGTCGGATATAATAAATAAATAAATATATAGGACTATATGACACACGGACGTCTGTTCCTAAGGTAGACAACTTAATGCCTGTTACAGAGTTAATAGCAAAATTTTGCTATTAGGTATACATATATAACTAGTCATAATATTTACCACACTAGATTAGAACCTTCAGATGGCAATCGGTTATCTTAACTCGTCCCAAAGCCACTTCCCCTACAATCTAAGCGGACCCTAGTATTTAACCAGGATAACGCTAGAAAAAGATATAAACATACATAGGTAATACACCCAGACTCGAGGCAGAAATCAAACCTACGACCACCGGAGTGGAAGGCAGGGTCTGAATAAAGAGTAGGAAGGAAATAGAATTGAAATTAAGAACGATTAAAACTAAACCGTTACCGTTACAGAAAACGCAACGGAATTTTTTGCTAATCTACAAGGTCCATAACTCATATTTTCTAATCTCGCCCTCAAAAAATAAACTCCGAAGGCCCACGGATAAAAACAACAATTAATAAACAAAAAACCCGCCATCGCCAGTGTTTCAATTCATTCAGGAGGCGGGGTCATTTTACATTCAAGGGGAGGGCAACCTCCAAATCATTAGTTCTGGAATGCATCAGAAAGTGAACACGGCCCATAATTTGGTGCCCTGTCTGCACCGTGGGCGTTAGCCTTTGTCTTTACTTACAAAAGGACAAAAACAATCTGTCAGTTGATAATATTTATTTGCGCCGACCCCCATTAAGCACATGTAATTTCGTCCGCGTTGTCCAGGCCACGTCGTGTTCGAGTGATGGATACAGACAACTGTTTCATTATTCTGTGTCGTTATTTTGTCTGCAAACTGGTGTACACTCGTATCGTCGTGTTTGTTCAAGTGACGACACTTTTTTGTATTGTAACGTGATACCAACGTCCCCAAACTCTATGTGCTATCAATGTTGAATATCTCTGAAAATCAGCGGTAGGAATGGGAAAATATTACCCACTCCTACAAAAGGTGAGAAGTTACACTTTTTTTGGGGCGTCACATTGCACACACGCAAATAATATAAATTAGTAAATGTTATTTCTTTATATTATTTATTAGTTACTCTTATTACATTAATTTTAAATATCTTATTTGTAATCCAATACCTATGTACATATATAAGTATACTAATATATAAAGCTGATGAGTTTGTTTGTTTGCTTGAACGCACTAATCTCAGGAACTACTGGTCCGATTTGAAATACTCTTTCAGTGTTAGTTAACTCATTTATCGAGAAAGGCTACATATCATCACGCTAAAACTGATTCTAATTTTTTTCCTATTGTTACGCGGACAAAATCGAGGGCGGAGCAAATAATATATAAAAATAAAAGGTTGCCTATAACGAAATGTCGAAAACAGCGGGTTGTACAAGGATGAAATCAGGCAAGCAAGTAGTTTATACTTAGTAGGTATCCGCTAAGAATGGATTTACCGATAGAGCTTATAGATTAAGGATGTGCCGAACCGTGTTGTTAAAATTCGCCAAAAATCGAGTCGCCCACCCTATTTGACGGTAGGATCTGCGCCTGAATCTCCTGATGATGCTTAGGTGTCGAAGCGAAACGTGTGTTGAGGCACATCGGAAAGTCAGTGTAGTGTTGTGCTTTAGTCCCTAACACATTTGATCACACACTTAATTATATACCACTTCTTCTGTTATATATCTTCTTTTTCCTAGCGTTATCCCGGTCTAGTACCAGGGTGCGCTTAGATTGCACAGGAAGAGCCAGTGGGGAGAGTTAAGATGACGGACTGCCTTGCGATGTCATCCCCGAAACCGCCACCATCCCTATGACGATTAATATTTCATGTGAGATAAACCTGTACCTTTTGAAACCTGTTTTAAATGCCTTTTAAGTAACACGGAGGTAAGATGTCACACAACCAGTGTTAGAGCCGCGGTAAGAACTGCTTAACATAGCGATCGACTCAGCTGCAGGCAACTGAGTAAGCTACGAGCTACGAAGAGATCGTAGCTATTCGTATCGAATCGTATATATTAATAACTTAAGTTATTTTTATGTGTTTATAAGTCTTTTTAGCATTTTAAAAGAACAGTGGTCTGCCGATAAACTGTATTAATAGTTTGGCGGAATTTTTATTTTAAGAAACTGTATTGTTTTGTTGAATATTTTTTAAAAAATGGCCAAGAGCGTGTCAAGACACACTTATATAGAATGGCTCCGTATCTAATACACTATAAACGTATTTGTTAAATAACTTCAAAAGTTGTTGTCCAATTTTGTTCAAAATAATTTTCTTAGTAATTCTTTAGTCCGTTCTATCAACATGGAAAATTTTAAGTCTCTACGTCTAACAGTTTGAAAATGCTATATATTTCCGAACAGTAGGAATAGGTGTCATATAAGTGATGTGAGATTAGTGACATAGTGATGATAGAGGGGTAGACGTTTATTTTTGCAAAGGTGATTAATAGTGGATAATATATAATGAAGTACTGGTTAAACTAAATAAACGCTTGTAAAAATAGTCTACTAAATTTCAACAAAGGCTAAAAAGCCATAATTGTTATTGTATTTTTGAAAATTACTCCCTAAAACGTATCACTATGAAGTGATACGATTTAAGGAACTGCATGAGAGAGGAGTATGTATCTTGCCTTCTGTTAATGCACGATTATAGTTTATATTGAGGATGATGTATATATATGCAATGCGTTAATAATTATATTAAAATAAACACTCACACCAGTGCCAAAAGTTTTACACACACTTGTATACATTTTACTATGAGTTTGTGTCAAAGCTTGGTCATGACGACCATATGTGTACTATATATTAACAGTCAAATATAAATATGACGTAACAATAATTAAAATTTGTTCATAGCTTTAAATAAGTATACACTACGCAAATATAAACATTCGTAGCTGACTTTCGAATAGCCTGCGTTTTATAGTAAAATATTGATATATCTTAGAGCCTCAATAGCTCAACGGTATAAGGTATGGATTGAAATCCGCAAGGTACCCGGTTCAAACCCCACCGCCGTTAAGTTGGATGCGTCAAGCTGAAGACCGGGTGAAATGGCGCGATTTGGGGGAGGCCTATGTCCAACAGTGGACTATGACAGGCCGATGATGATGATTTATATATTTTTCATTTTTTGGGTTCCGTAGACCTCCAAGGAAACCTTATAATTTTCCTCTATCCATCGGGCTGTCGGTCCATCCGCAAGGTAGTCCCCCCTAGGGTTTCCAAACTGTTAATTGTAAACTTAAAAGTTTCCATGTTGGTATATAATATGTTATATATTAAAAAGATGATATAATATTATAAACCCTATATTAAAAACCCGTTAGGAAATTAAGTTTGAGCGAACTTTAGAAATTATTTAACAATTCTTTATCGTGAATTAAATACCAAACTCTTCCATATGAGCGAGTCTTGACACTCTCTGGCCAATGGTTTTAATACAAAAATCACATTTTTGTATAAATTTATAACTAAGACTAATAAGTAAATTATTTTTTTCGTTACTTGAATCAATAAAAATAACTAAAATTCAAGCACATAAGAACAAATAACAAAAGTAACAAAAAAATATTTATAATTTCCAATAAGTTTCATACCAATAGCGAAGCGTTTGTCTCCTAAAAAAAAAAAAGCGGGATTAACAAAATAAAACTTAGCAAGGAGGTAGTAGTAGTATAGTTAGTAGATATCCGCTAAGGAAAGTTTTATTAAGGGGGTCTGAGGGTTGTCGCAAGTTTAATTTTACGCGGACAACATCTAGTGTAACAGCTAGTATAGTAATATTCAAGTGTCAGCGCATTGCTGTGACTAATAAATTATATGTAAAACTGATAAACCATATGTGTCTCATGACGGAGATTTTTGACTTTAAAGTTTAATAACCCGTTTTTATAGTGTTGCGTTATTCTTTGTGTGTGTGACTCTAGCTTTATCTCACCGTAATTTATTACACAGTACTAAAATGTTATCCTTGGGTAAACATTAACTAAAATAAGTTATTTTTGTATTATTTCTATGAAAAATATTTTTATGCTGGTATTGTTTTGTAATAGTTGGTTGGTTGGCCTTTGGGTGAGGTTGTATAATAAAATAAATTTGCTTGTTTTTTTTTAAGCAAAATGTTTGTTCCAGGTCCTAGTTTTTTCATAATTTCCTTCCGGAACAAGCAACAACCATGCTTTTTTCTTTCTTTCTTTAATTCTTTGCTATTATGTGTATATATGTAGTAGCTGTTTACCGCAACTTCATCCGCTCTCCTTTCCGCTCCGGGGGTCGTGGGTTCGATTTCCACCTCGAGACTGGGTATATTATCCATATGTATGTATTTATATATTTCCAAAAAATATTTGTGTGTAACAGGCGGCCGTTACCTATAACACAGGCATTAAGTTGTCTACCTTAGAAACAGACGTCCGTGTGTCATATAATTCTAAAACTGAAGTAGCCTGTAGTTCCTCTCGTGAGGAAATCTGTAATTTAATCTATAAAATTAATAACGTTGCAGATGTCCATGGGCGCCGGTAGGCACTTCGGTGCCTGCTGCCTGCTCGACTGCCCCCTTGTAACATAAAAAAAAAAGAATAACTGGCGTAAATTTTAGACATTCCGTCTACGAAAGTAACCGACTGCCTTTTATTTTTGCCGCGGCTTTGCTGGCCTTATTAAAGATTATTTCAATAATTCATATATTAAAACTGATATCTCATTACAGAAAGCCTCCATGCAAATGGACTATGCAACTGTGACGTTCTACGACAAAAACTACTTTTCATACGTGTCACTAAAATTAGAAAGATGGAACAGAACCGATAAAACAAAATATATAACTTTTCAAGCAAATTCGAGAGTAACTGTGGATAACACTATGATAGTAAGTAAAATAAATAAAGAACATACTGTTTTTAAAATGATCTCATCAGATCGTCATAACTTGGAATTTTACCTTCTCTAGCCTGACGTCCTGAAATCCACAACCGTGCGATTGACAAAAAACTTCTTACATCGCAGAACTTCCCTGGAATCAATTACCAACTTCAGTATTTACAAACCGATACCACTTAGGGACCGTCAAGAAATGAGCCCACTCATACCCCAAAGATCGGCAACGATACTACGAGCTCTCTGGTGTTACAGTTGTTCATGGGCGTCAGTAGTCACTCGATTGAACCGCTTGCCCGTTTGCCCCTTGTTGTTTAAAAAAAGTGCTTGGTTCAATCTCGGCAGAACTAAGATATTCCGTCTACGAAGTGACTGTTGTCGAAGAGTTTGTTATTAATAAAGAATCTGGGGTGCATTGATGTTTAACTACTTAATATGGCTTACGGAGATAGTGATCAAATCCTTATTATATAAGTTTATTCTATTTTATGGTAATTTTTCGTTGCAGACTCACTTGTACTTCTACGAATTACTATCGAATAGATACAGAAGAAGTTTTCTAGAATTAAACAACACTATATGTGATTATTTTGAAAAGGATTTACTTTTTGGTGCCGCACTAAGGGACTCTTTTTACAGAATACCTGAAAAAAAACGTTCTCTTGCCGTTCTTAAGTGTCCCATACCCCCCGTAAGTCAATATCCTTGTAAATTAATAACACAACGTATTTTTGATAGACAGCCTAGACGGTACACTTTATTACAAGTAACTAGCTATTTCATTCTCCCACACACAATTCCTTTTATACAAGTTTTGGTTCAATTTTTATATAGCTTTTCACATGCAACGCTCGTGAGCCACTACAGACTTTATCGGTAGAATAACCGCTGGGCCAGCGCCTTTTTTACCGCCCAAGCGTACTTTTCCACAAATAACTTATCAAACAAAATTATAATTATTTAAGTTGGCAAATAATCTATTTTTTTCTTTCTTTAAATTATTAATATGAAATCTCAGGCACACAAATGCCAAACGATTTATACACACATGTATACATTTTATTATTGTACGGTGTCAAAGCGTAGTCATGGCAAACATGACATATTGTTTACAAAAAAAGATAAATATTTAATTTTTGTTACTTTCATCAATTGGAATGTTTAGGAGTGAGTACGACTCATGTGTTCTATACTGCCTTTTTTGTTTTGGCAGTGTTTTAAAACGATATTGCTATATATGTCGCATTTCTCATACCAGTAAAATGAATGAAAACGGACTAGAAACCGGTATGGTGCTTTCCGTTGCCTTGGAACAATGAAATTTAGCAAGAAACAATATCTTATAGCATAATAATGGGCATTCGGGCCTAGTTAAAGGAAAAAATACAAAATCCATAAATTTTTAGTAATATCATAAAAACAAATTACGAAGACTGTCATGGTCAAGGAAATCCCATGAGAAGTACAAATCTTATCGAAAAATAACCTTGTATAAGTATAATGTGACAGTACGGAACCCTCAGTGCGCGAGTCCGACTCGCACTTGACTGGCTTTTTTATTTTTTTATATCATAAGGGGTAAACGAGCAGGCTTACGTAACTACCTAATCTCCACGACCAAAAGAACCGGCGTTACCAGTCTTTAAAGAGAGTGATAAGGTCCGTGGAGTAGCTCCGTCATGAATATTTAGGGTTTTAACTTTCACTCAACAATTCCAAACATTTGCAAAATAAAGATAGTGGTAAAAAGAATAGTGTGTTGCTTGGCGTACGTATTTTTTTAAAATGTGGTAGAAGCAGCAGGCTGAAAATCAGCGTCGTGTGCCCACGGCAATGCCGAGCTTGCATTCCTTTGTTATGTTACTAGTTTTATCTTGTTACTTGCTTACTGTACTTTACGATGTACTTGTAACATTGAGAACAATAAAGCTTTTTATTATTATTATTATTATTATTATTAAAAAAGATTTTGACGAATTGAGGACCTTCCCCTTATGTGAAGTGGGTTAAACACAGGTGCGGAAATGGAGTAAAATCGATTTCTATCGTAAAGAACTATCTAATGCTGTTCAGTTCAAGTGAGGGTAAAGTTATATGAACACCAAAACACAGATGATTGTATATTATTTATACGGCAAATGTAATTATATAAAAGTCAAGTTCTATTGGCTGTTTTATTAAAGAAGATTTAATTGTAAAAAGAATCTCAACACCCCGAAATCTAATTAACGTTGTACAAACAATTAAGATAAAAATGAAACAACAAAAGCCGAACTAGAGGCGCTGGGAGATTCAAGTGGCGACGGTTTAGGCTCTGCTCACATAGAAATACTTTTCTGTCGTGAGTCGGACACCAATCCATCTATCATTCTTCTTCTTCGTGGCGTTATTCCGGTTTAATACCAGGGTCCGCTTAGATTGTAGAGAATGTGCCTGTGGGGCGAGATTACCAATCCATGTATCATTGCAAATAAATAATGTTTCTGTTTCTAAAGTGGAAACAAAATAAAATGATAGAATCAGGCGTTACTTTGCGAAAATCCATGACATGCATGAAAAACTAAACTACTTTGCTTTAATCCGCGAATAGTAAATTCTGTTCACGCATTATAATACTTCAGAGGCCTTATTAAATCTTTGTCTTTAGAATAGCAATTTTATTATATGGCGTAACGAGTTTTACCTTCTACAATATTCAAATCTCTCCCTTATGCAATATGGGCTTGGGCTCTAAACTACAATTCTTATCTTAGACGAGAATACATATCCGAATCGATATCTTTAACAAGCATGTTAAATCCCTTTGCTTTAACGTGTTTGTTAAAAATATCTTTTTTGTTCTAGGCTTACATATTTTGCACAAATTTGGTATACAGTAGGACTCTTACAACTACCGCTATTAAAACACATTACGTATTTGATTAAGATTGTATCGAAACTATCATGTAATGTGTAATAATGTAATGTTTAATCTGTGACAACCAGTTGTACCACAGACAATTAAATATATTAATTCATCACTTTGTTAAGCCGGCGCTCCACATATATTCATTTAAATGAACACTTGTTTGATAACGGGGACGTTTTGTAGCTGCGTAAAGTTTTGTAGAAATATTTGCACTAAGTTCACACTTGATCATGTAGTGTAGCCGTAGTGTTTATTGCATACAATTATCTGTTAGTTCCAAACGCTATAAACAAATGGCGATATCTGTCTTGGATTGGATTGAGTTAGTATTCAATAGATGGTGCTATGTTAATAGCATAAACGTTTAATTTAAGCTACATTTTAACAGCATAACCACCACGTGTTACTGAGGTTAAAGTATAAGTTTAATTAAACATAATGTAAATCTTCTTCTTAATATGAAATTATTTGTCTATTATTGACAGTCACAATTATCTATTAGTTTCAAACTATTCTAACAGATGGCGAAATCTTTTGACTAGATTGAGGTATAGATTAAGTAAGTATCTAATAGATGGCGCAATGTTAAATGTACAAACGTTTCATACATGCTATAATTTAACAGCAAAACCACCTCATGTTGCTGAGACTAAAGTATTAGTTAAATTTATTTTGTAGGAAACGAAATATAGTGAAATTCAATTGTTCTCACTAATAGCTGCGTTTTACCTTCCAATAAAACGCTTGTTGTGTCCGGAGCCTTATTCAGATTTCTGATTCAATTATTATTAATAATAATAATAATTGAATCAGAAACGTATTATTTTGTTACTAGAAAAACGGTTTCCTGGCCAAGCTGGCTATATTCCCGTATGTAGGGTTAAGTGTGATGTGGTTAGCGCCTTGCCCCCGCAAGCGCTTTGATCGAGATCAAAATGATTTATTTTGATTCTATTTAACCTTACCAGTTCTGAAATGTATATGATAATACTTACGCCTTGCACTTGGCGAATGCTAACCGTGACAACTTAAACAACAGTGCCGAAGGCGACTGTGCGTTTTCCATCCATCCATATGGTCGCCTGGAACCCACCAGGGCTTTTGATAATAATTTACGTCGCAGTTAGCAAAAGCTAATATTTATAATGTAAACGACAGTGCCGCACACACACACATACTCGACACACGCGCACACACATACTCACAATACACATACAAACACACACACCACAAACACTTGCACACAGAGACTACAGATTCATGCATTTACACATACGGAAACACGTTTTAATTTAAATCTTTCATTGTACTTTCTAATACGTTGGTACTGCTATAGACCACCTAGACATACCTAGATGTATTTGATAATGTAAGGTAGAGCGGCGACTCCTAGTATACTTAACATAAATTACTTCAAGGCAGTTCTCCAGCTGTATAATACCTAAGCTTAGATCTTATTATAGAAATAAAGGGTTTTTTTATTAATTTTTATTTGCACCATGAAGGTAAACAGCAGAGTATAAAACAACATACATGACATTGCGTAACAGCAGTGACATGATATTACTAGTTTTAATTTAAAATTATATTAATGAGTAGTTGATACTACTAGAGAATATGTCTGTGTGGTCTAAAATCAAAAGTTGCTAATTGATCTAACGCCTTGAGGGATTTTCAATTTTCATTGAATCTATTTTTACTTTTCCAGGATATATTACCCCGTGATTAGGAGTATAAATTGTTTTAGTTTTTATGCGTAAGTGATCATAGTATTCTTACATGTCGAAGCTCAATGTTGCTCCAGGGGACACCAGGTATATGTCTCTCGGTGATAGGGCCACGGTCTTTGAGTCTGGAGTGAACATACGTACCGATGTCTCGTTGTATAAATCGATTTGTGGCGCTGAGGAAAGTAAACATTAATAAATAGCTTATGGTTACTCTTCCAACTAATTGCCGCTACACACGTATCGATAAATAGTTACGAAAACACTACAGTTAAATCGTTGCGAAAAAACTGTGTAGTTTAATCATCAACGATTTTTCGACGTCATCACACGTATCGTTAAAACTGCGCAGCTTAAACTGTACAGTTCTTTCGCAACGATTTATCGATACATGTGTAGCGGGTATACGAAATAAAAGTTTGTACTATCACTAGGCGGCTTGTGGTTGAAAGCTGAAACTGAGTTCGTTCCGTGTGTACCTTTCGATGTTAATTCCAGCATCGTATCATTGAGAAAGTCTTCATACGTAACAGTACAGATAATGAAAAGTACCACAGATTATAAAACTATCATCTAAGTCTTAATATTAAAATTGCCCATCATAACCTATTTAGCTCAACGATCCGGACAATCCGGATGGTTTATTAAGTTAATGATTTTAAATCGCTTCTCGGTAACTTTGTTCAGATAATTCATCATAATGATGACGATTTGTTATGATGCTCACCTGTCGGGCGAGCACGTGTCCGCTGATGAGCTGACGACAATTCAAGGTTCTTCCTTTCATAAAACTGATCGGTATACTTATAGCTGTTAGGTCTTTTTAGGTCGCTTATATGTATAACCGTGAAATGTGTTATTGCAAGCTTGGATTACATATATGAATAGATAAATATATGTAGGACTATATGACACGGACCAGACGTCCGTGTGTCATATAGCTCTATATATTTATTATTATTATTATTTATTTATTATTCCAAAAAAATCCCTATTGATAAAATTTTTGGTGTACCTAAATTGTTTCCAGAAGAAACCTTGTGTACAAAAATTCGCTAATGTATGACCCTGCAAGGAAGGTTACATATTTCGGGCCGCCAAAAGGTTGGTAAAATTAATTACAAACAAATTCGTTTACGTGACGTCGCTTAATGAAATTTCACCCCCCAAACCCCATCCCCTCCCCCTTCTGCTTACCTTCATAGATCCTGTTTTCGTAACCGACGATATACTGCAAATTTGTTTCGTCTTGTGGAAAACTGTGTTTTATTTTTAAGTATATAATCAGTGACCGGAATTTGAGTCGATCAGTAGGTTAAGCAGTTCTTACCGCGGGCAGGTTTATGATGGGTGACCCATTTGAACGCAGATTACAAATATCCGACCTCCACCGTGTTTCGGACGTAAAATAGTGGGTCCAGATTAATATTACTGAGTGATATTAGTCGTGAGATTGTAGAGATTGTGGGGGGCAGGAAGTGACTCTGATTTAACCTCCCAGACCGATTTATGAAGTTAAGAAAGCTTTTTTTTAATGTTACAAGGGGCAAACGAGCAAGTAGCAGGCAGCTAAGTGCTTACTGACGCTCATGGACATCTGCACGATCAGGAGGCTATCAGATGCGTTGCCGGCCTTTAATGACAAGTTTAGGCCACCAGGAAGTCTCACAAACCGAACGAAATGCGACAACAATACCATCATTTGACGTGACAGCATTGCCACAACTTCACGCCGATTTTATGTAAGAAAGATTTATTGATGGCAGGACGCGCCGGCTCAATTCGGCTACAAGCATGGCGCTACCTCTAATTAGAAAGACAGGAGTAAATGAAAGGGATGGAGTATAAGGATATAAAGGTAGATGGGGAGCAGAGAAAGGGTGCGGATACTACTGCCACGGACGGTATAGGAGGAGAGACAATATCAGCTAGGGTGCGCCGGGGTCGCGTACCCGTAGTGGATCTGACCAGTTATCGGACGGATAAAGGAAGATCCCAAGACTACCCCCTGGGAGAAAACAACCGCTAAATAATAAAATTAATAAAAATAGAGAGTGAAGTTCAGGAGGGCTTGTAAACAGCCAAATCGCTTATAAAACAAAAATATTTTGACTTTGAGCTTATCTCGCGTGTTTGCCATAAATAAATGCAAAAATATCCACTTTACAACCATCCTCTGCCACAATAAAATCCGAATTTATCTCCCCAAAATCCATTGATATAAAATTCATATCTCTTTTAAACTGACTTTTGAATGTCTGTCAGCTGGGATTAACCTTTTAATACAAACGGAAGTGCATTCGGATGACGGCTTGATGACAGCGACTGCGGCGGATGACAGCTCGGATTAATATTTACAATATGAAAAAAGTGCTTTATACCAGATTACCTTTTGTTTGCGGCTTCATTTTTAAAACGATTTTATTTAGCTTACCTTAATTAGATCAAAACGTTTATTAAGCTGAAAATCTATACTAATATACAAAGCTGAAGTTGTTTGTTTCAACGTGCTAATCTCCGGAACTACTGGTCCGATTTGAAAAATTCTTTCAACGTTAGATAGCCCATTTATTGAGGAGGGCTATAGGCTATATGTCATCACACTAAGACTTATATGAGGATATATTAATAGGAGCTGACCACCAATGAACAATGCTTCAAAATCGGGGGTTCTTATTCCCATTTGAGAGGTTGCGAAATCGGTTAAAGTTTCGCAAAAATAATGTATGACGGAATTGCTTCCCTTTAAAAGTTCTAAATAAAAGTCCGCGACAACATATGTCTATCTTTTAAGGTACAACATATGTCTCCCTATAACTTTTTTATGCTTACCAAATTTGTTCTAAAATAATGCATTATTTGTGTAGGTGTTTTTATAAACATGATATTGAAAGTGGTCCATGAGGACGAAGTCCCGTGATACATTTAGTAATATATAATTAAGAACTAATGAAACATTATTTGCTAAAGTAAAAATCCGAAGTAAAAATTAAAAGATATTATACTTAAAATAGGGAAACAGTTAAACTTGCGTTTGCAATATAAAATAATCGTTGCTGTGCTTCGGTGGCAATGTCGCTTTCGGTATAGCATTGCATAGCAATATGCACTCAGATTATAGAATCTATAGTGCTATTATCTGAGAATACGTATAGCATTTGTGTAGCATATTTGTAATTCTGTTAGTTTAATTATGTTACTACTAGCGGACCCGGCAGGACATCCTGCCTGAACGTTGGGTTACTTACTATATACTACATTCTACTATCGTATAACACAGTCCTCGTCCCCGTTTCCTGTTCCCGTTTAATAATGGTTCACTATTTTGGCATTAATGGCTTAAACATGAAACATAGATATATGCTGTCGCAAGCTTTTTTGTAGAACTATTTAAGATAAACATTTCCTTCATACACTATATATGTGCAACTCCAACGGTTTTTGCAGCACACGCCAGACTAGCTCGCAGATGGCAGAATTTTCTGGTAATTACTTGACATTTATCGTTATATTTTAAAGAATACACACAATATCTTTATAATTTATAGCCTACGTGTCACCCTGATGTATAAACTATATTACTGTAAAGTTTTATTAAAATCCATTCTGTAGTTTTTCCGTGAAACAGCGTCAAACATACATCCATACATCGATGTACAATCTTTCGCGTTTATAATATTAGTAGGATGTTCCTTTTTTAGATTATATGGAGATACTTTACGTTATTTGTGGATTTATGTAATGTTATGTAATATAATTTCGCTTGTTTCAGGTTTATGCAGTCTTCGCACGAAGTTTTTGACACAATGAAGCTCCTTAGTTCGCGATATACGGAACATATTGAAAAGCGAGGTACTAATCTTTTTTAATATAGTATCCGAATCATTTAGGGTAATTTATGGGAGTAATTATTAATTAATTATTGCTTATGATTAATACTCACGACTTCCTGGATGCCCACTAATGGCCGCCGACGAGCCGGTAGACCGAGGAAGAGGTGGCGCGACGATTTGGATACCTTTGCGGGGAAGTTATGAATGAGATTGGCCCAGGAAATAGGAAGGTGGATCAAGAAGGGGGAGGCCTTTGCTGAGTGGGACACAACTGGCTAATAAAAAAAATAACACGTTGATAAAAGCAGAGGTTAAAATTAGCTACAAACCGTGAAGCTTAGAAAAACTCCGAGAGGTCCTTTACCATTAGAAGGGGTAAAAGCCTCATCAAAAGCAATAAATAGAACATTTATATAAGTGAAGCGAAAACTTTAGGTACCATTTTACGAAAATTTCGCGAACGGAGTATGAAATTTAGCACAATTGTAGTTCATATAGAGCAGGGATTCCCAACCTTTTTTTGATGACGGAACACTTTCATATTATTCTTGTTAGCAGGGACCACAATTTAGGTACAATGAAATTTGGACTGTAATAATCAAACTGAAACTTTGATTAAAAACTCAATAAGAAATTACATAAATTACTGACACGGCATAATATCCCTTGCACGGCACCGCGTACCGCCCCCACCACCTGAATCGGCACTCACTACCCGCTGAATCTGAAATCTTTCGCGGACCATATTTTGACTTCTGCGGCCAATGGTGGATATAACCACACACATGTATTGGGTGATTTCAAAGTGTGACAACCGTATTTTATATTAATTGCGAAATTTCATTTTTCTGTGAATAGAACAATACATGTATGTTGTAATAAGCATGTGTAAGCAGAAAGGTTTGTGGGCGAATTTTGACCAGCCGGCGATCTCTAGTACCTACAATTAAATAATCAATTTAAAATACTTTATTAACTTTATGATCTTTTTATTATTTTATATAATTAATTTAACCAAAAAATATTGTAATTTACTTAACTATTGCTATTTAAACTTGTAAAAATTGTGGAATAAAAAGCTTAATTATTATTATTATTATCATCTTAATTATACATGTTGAGATCTTTTACTAATATATAAAGCTGAAGAGTTTGTTTGTATGTACTAATCTCAGAAACTACTGGTCCCATTTGAAAAAATCTTTCAGTGTTAGAAAGCTCATTTATCGAGGAAGATTATAGACTATATTTATCATGACGCTAAAATTGAATCCATTTTTTTCTACGAGGGCGTAGTCGCGGGCACAGCCAGTTAAAAAAAAAAAAATTATTTATCAAGTGTATTTTAAGTCTACTAAGAAAAATATTTCAGTAAGAGAAGCCAGGCTTTGAGTCTAGTATGTCAGTACCTCTACCTGGCATAATGTATGTAGTGCAATGAGGTAGGCCTCAGGGGAAATTTGCTGACTCGGGCTGATTTAAGTTTGTATGTGACGTGCGATATCCGGTGTCCATCGCGCTTTTTTATTTATGCCTTTATTTGAGAAACAAGTAAAAAAAAATGTGATTAGCCCAAATCCGAAAGCGCCTTCAAGGGGATATCTACAGGTATTTCGACTTTAAAACTGTAGAACCTAGTCACCCCAAGTTTAATACATGAACAGTGTCAATAGCTTAGTGGTGGAAGCTCTGAATTGAAATCGGTAAAGATCCGGTTAAAATCCCCGCCTCGCTGCGCTATTGCCGCACACTCCTCGCATTCTTCTCTTCCACCTAACGTTATTCCCGGTCTAATACCAGGGTCCGTTTAAATTGCAGAGGAAGTGGCTGTGGGTTCGAGTTAAGATGCTAGACTGTCGTTTGACGTCTTCCCCGGAATCCCCACAATCTCACGACTAATATCACTCAGTGGCAATCATCGGGACCCACTGTTTTACGTGGCTTCCGAAAAACGGATATTCGAAAACCAGTGTCAAAATTGGTCACCCATCTATCACCGGTCGCGGTAAGACCTAGTTAGGTAATATACAACCTCCTCGGTATACCAAAAGCATTATTTAAAAAAGTTACGTCGTAAATAAGTCAAAAGCAGTTATTTTTAGTACATCTCACATCAACGAGCTGCCGACTTTGAACGGAAGCGGTATTATGCAAAACTTTCCTGTATAACTAACTCTGTTAATGGAGCTCTCGTTATTTACTCAGCGCGCGGAACTTTTGTGTTTCAATACTTAAATAGTATTAATTCAACACCATACAACTACGTTCAACGCTGTACTAGTAAATACTTAAGAAAACAAGTAATCTTTCGCGTAACCTTTGACTGTGAAACATCAAACGTGAAGTAAAAACTACTTTTTAAAGTAAAATAAAGCGAGCTGGTGAATGCCTGACGAGAGCGTTACGAAAAGCGTGATCTGGTGAGGCAATATATATCTCGCAGCCAACTACCTCATGCAGTCGTTCAATCGAAAGGCTAGCCTCTTTACTTTCCATTTCGACTTCTTTCTACCTTTTTTGACTATGTCTATGACTGATGTCACCACCATACCTCTGCCAATTTGTTTTCACTTCTGTTCAAATGCCTTCATGCCTAATATTTTTTTTAAATTCTTAGCTTAAATTAAAAACTTGCGTCAGAATTGGTTGTACAATATCACAGCGGGAAAAACGATTAGAAAAATATATATAGATGAGTGAGTACTAGCTTTTAGTTCATTGTGGTTTTTTTTTTTAATATTACAATTACTTTAACGAATGTAAAATGTTTATATGATCAGCGGATGTTGAAAGAACAGATGCTTCTATAAATTGTGTGTATAAATCTAAGTGAGAAGATGTAATCGACTCCGACTCCTCAATTCTCATGCATTACAGTATTTTCATTAAAAACGAGACAGTAGTAAAATAAATTTTTTAGCTCACTATCCTGATCCGCAAGGCGTTTTCTTATCTTGCTTTGCTATTTGAACCGTTTAATCTTCCTCTTCTTATACTTCATATTTTTTTTGGAACTACAGATTCTGAAGTAATAGAACAAATCCAATCCAATGTACTTATCGGACCCTTTTTGAACTGGTCCCTCAGTTATATTTTTTTTAACAAATATTTATATTAATTTCAAATAAAAATAATACTCAATATATTCAAATAAAAATAGCTAATACCTAAAATAAAAACTAAACGCTAACAACGTTTAAACTAAGATGTAAATTGTTTGAAAAATAGGACGCCAATGGTCGAGTACAAGCGCGCAGCGCAGTGCAGCAACCTAGTGTTTCACACAATATGTTTTTCTTTTTACGCGAAAATAATTTTTTTATGTAAATATAAAAATCCTGTATATTTTCAGATATTTAACAAATCTTGTTTACTTCGTATTTAGTTTTTTATAGATCTGCATAAATAAATGAAATATTAAGTATTGTTTTTGAAAGTATTTATTAAGACTGAATTATTTATCTTATTTTAACAAGAGTTTTAAAATAAATTTCATTCCAAATAATACTTAAGATAAATGAAGAACAGTTGACTGCGTCATATACATATTAATTATGCTTAGCATTCTTTTTAATAATGTAAGTGTATTATTGTCATATGATATAAAAATATTGTACTTTCATAATTTAAAATTGATAATAAAGCACGTTTTATAAAATTTCGTTTAATTTCTCAGGCCTATATAATAGACTAAATATATTTTGATGCATTTTTTTGCATCCCTTGATTGTTCAGATTTACATGTGAACCAATAAGCAAAGAGTATATAATCACTACGTTACATCAACAAGCTGCAGACGATAAATCGTAACCATCGTTGCTTCCTCGTGGAAAAAAATGCTCAGTCCAAAGTCTTCCAATTAATCTGCCTTTTTTAATCATATAAAGAGTTTTTCAGGCTTTGTAAGTCTTTATAATTAAAAAATAAATTTACTGGTTAATGACTTAAGATTTTTTTTTTAATTATAAAACCTGAAAAACTATACATTAATTGGAAGATTTCAGAGTAAGAATTTTTTTCAACAACGGCTTATTTTACATTTGCGTATCTTTCGTGGAAGGAAAACAAACTACGTGATATGGCATTTTTTTACTTCTGATTTTCGGAGCTATAGTATTAACCTGCTCAAATACATAAATAAGCTATAGCTCTATATCTGTCTTCCTCCTTACATTGCTAATTTTAATCATGAGATATTTTGTTTGCTGATAGCACTTCTTTTTTCAAATAAGAATATGAATAAGAAAGCAATTAGATTTTAATGGTAAACGTTCCTCCCACTGAAGTGTTACATAATATAGTTTGAAGCTAATAGCATTTACTTATTGGAAAGAAACTAAATTGCACTAACCAAATATGGATTATGTCCAAAGTAAATCTGAATTATATTTCGAAACAAAACCTTTTTCTTTGCATGTAACTGGCATCATGGAAAAGTTGAAAAATATTCTTATTCTAACCCATTTGAAGGTCAAATTATTCGGAATTGAAATTGTTTCGTCAAAATTTACAATATTGTCGACAATTTTGTCATCAGTGTTTTTATAAGAATATGTTTATATTTCATTTTAAACGGACATAGTGATTCTTACGTTTTTAGAAATTTTTCGTTATAGCAGTCATGTTAATCAATCGTTTAACTGAGGAGGAAGGTGGAAGTGCGGACCCTGAGGACACTGAATATGCCGGTGGTAACTCTCATGAGTATCAGACGGCGAACGAATTATTTGAAATCATGGGTCAACATAATTCTATACAAGTCCGCGGTGGGTATTAAATAGGGATGTTACGGAAGCTGTTATATCGGAACCGAATTCGGAAACTGAAGTTTTTATATTTGGTTTATCGGAACCGGAATCGGGGGAGGAACGATAATTATTGAGCCTTGAGGGCAGGGCAGTCTAATAGAATAACGTCACACACAGCATTAATCAGTTATACTATTATATTGGTAATAATAGCATTAAAAAAATTGCTGTATTACAAATAATCCAATTCAAAATCATATCCAGTACTTATATTAAATCAAATAGGATGGAGTGACTCCAAAAGAAGCAAGTTATATTTAACAAACAAATCTTTGCCACTAATTCTTTTATTAGGCCCGAATCGATCTCCGATATGACTACTTCCGATTAAAATTTGTTGGATCCGAACGTGCAAAATCAATGGGAACTTTTGGAATCGGATTCGTACCTCCGTAAAATCCCTAGTATTAACAGTTGTTAGAACTCATGGCCCACATGTATTTTACATCCAATAGAAATTGAATAGATTTAACTTTAAGAAGGTCACTGTAAAATAAGAAAAACTATAATGCTCCTTTTACTTTTCGGTTTTTTACCCATACTTAGGGTCTAGTAATTTTATTTCAACACTATATCTTTAAACAAGCAATAGATTATCATGTTTAATTAACTCATACGTAATATCCTGAGTCACAAAATTTTATACAATCTTAACGAACTATGAAAATGAAATTTAAGGTGATACAAACTTCATATCTCATGACTTAGTAATCCTTTACAAAAATATTGATATCGAAAACGTGTCTGGAAGTAATGAGAAGAAAATTAAATGTTCTAATCAATATGTTGAAACTGTGATATACAATGATGATCCAGGCTCTGAAGGGTCAGATATAAGTGAAAATTACTGTAATGAAGATTTAAATGACGTAATTGAGATCAACAAAGAAAGAATAGATCTCTTGAACACGATGCCATCGTTTGAAAGTAAACTTTGTCATAAATTTGCAAATGTGGATATTATGAGAGCATCGAATTTATGCACTGACTATAAAAAACACTTTCTGTTTAACGATCCTTACATAAAAAAGCATTTAAAAAGTTTACATGCCATATCAAATGCTAATCCATCTGATAGCACTGTTCTTCCAGCATCATTACTTGATTACATTTCTAGCAAGCGGCTTGACGATTGTTCTAATTTTGATATGGATAACGTTATAACGTACGTGCAACAAACTATCGAACAATTGAAACGTATAAGTAACGGCGATTATTTAACTGAGAAAGCTAAACAGAAGTGGAGAGAGGGTGACCAATGTTACAGTAAAACTCTCAGCAAAGATACGGCTTTAGCAAGCTCTTTGAGTATTCAACAAAATGCGGTTGGAAAATATGACGGTCATAAGAGAACTTGGGACTATGCTGTACATTCTGAAATGGACGTAAGATCTTTGACTAAAATATTAGAAAAGAGGATAATCGTGGAGGTACCAAAATTATTTTGCGGCCCGTACAGACTTTTTAGTAAGCACTGCAATGATAATTTAGTAATAACTTGCAAAAACGATAAAAAAGCCAGAAAGCAAAACGCTAAAAAAGAAAACGCCCATGTAGACGTTGTATTAAAGTTACAAAGGTCTGGATCCTGTCATATTATCAAGAAAGTTGACTCAATTATGATATTAAAAACCTTACCTTTCTACCTCGAACATAAAAGTAAGTTTTTCCAAAACTTCATTTTCTCCCCCGTCTACAGTCCTATTTTCGATTAAAAACCTTATACTATATAGGAATCATTGACATTGACGGTTTTTATTTACAATAATATGTATTTATCCTTACATATTATGTAACAAAGTCTTCCGCCGCGTTTGTCTGTCTGTCTGCCTGTTCGCCATTAACTCAAATTATTGGACGGATTATCATGACTCATGAGGCTTTCACCAATAGATAATGATTCATGAGTAAGGCTGTACATTTATAAAATCTGCATAAGCAGATCAAATTTGCCCTTCATAGCATATCATTAAAATGAATATCTTAGAACATACGAGAAATTCAAAACACTGGGAAATTTTAAATATAAAGCGATCGGGCAACTGTCGGTGGGGTACCAATAGATGGCGCTGTTTTGATATCCAATCGTAAGAGTAAGTCAACGTTGGGGCAGGACAACGTCTGTCAGTTCCGCTAGTTATACATATAATATAAATCTTCTTGGTAAATCACTTGTGTCTATTAGTGAAATCCGCATGATAATGGGTTCGGTAGTTTATGAGTTTGTCCCGAACAGACAGTCGGACGCGGTTAAGGACTTTGTTTTATAATATGTAATTATAGTAATAGTAATGTTACAGAGCCTAATTCCAAAGATATTTTGGCACTAGAATTTAATAAAGAGACATCAAGACAAGATACTATAAAAGTTGTAGAAGTAAACTGTAACAAAGAAGAAATATCTCATATTAATACAATTGAAACTGAGGATATGAACCATAAAACTAAGAACTTTACATTGAAGGATAACTGTTCTAAAGGTAAGTTTATCAAAAACGTTAAACAGCCAGCGGTGGACATAACTTCTTTTTCTCAAACGATTACAACCCTTCTACTTTAATTAATTTTTATGTTACAGAGCCTAATTCCAAAGATATATTAGCTCTAGAATTTGATAAAGATAAAAATTATAAAGATGCTATTAAAGTTGTCGAAGTAAATGGTAACAACGAAGAAATCTCTCATATTAATACAATTCAAACTGAAGATATGAACGACAAAACTACGAATGCTACATTGAAGGATAACGAGAAAGGAAATAGTTGTTCACCACCAAACAACTACGAAAATGGATATTTTTATGGCTCAGTCGAAGCTGACTTTAATTTTAGCAATTCCGATGACTTACGGCATGCAATAAATCGACTAAAAACGCAATCTCCTGTGTTAGAAGAGATCGAGGATGTTTTATCGAAAAAGAAGTCACCAACAAAATTGCGAATTAAATCTCCTTACCAAAATCAATCGTTTATTATAGAAGAGAAAAAAAGAAAGAAACTTTTAGAGATTAGAGAAAAACGGGAAAAGAAAAAAAATGCAATGAATGAAAATTGTAAAGTTTCCAAGCATAAATTTAATAGAGGCGTTGCCATGCCGCAACCCTCTAATTCCGTCACAAAGTTATCTATAACTAATAAGTCTTTTTATAACTCTATTTATGGACAAACGTTAAATTTAAATAACAAAAGTTTACAAAGAGAGAGAAAACTAACGATAAAGGAAAGTATTTCCGAACTTCAATTAGAAGACTGTGAAGAATATAATAATGGGGATTCCTGTTTAACAACACCCGAAAAGAATAGCCAAAAATATATAAATCGCAGTTACTATTTAGATGACACTGATACTGAAGTTATGCACCAACAAATGAAACGAAATAGAGGTCAAGGCGAAGGAACCAATATGTCGACCCCATCTACATCAGCTAATGATATTGGTTCAAATTTAAGTTTACTCAAACAAATAATTGGTCCATCTACAGTAAATCTTAGCATAACAGATACTTCATCAGGTTTGCAACAGAACGTTTTGTAAGTAAAAATTTAATATAATTTTTTAGGATATTTAACTTTTATTTATGTTTAATTGTAATATTTTAGGTTCGATGATGACAATACTAACTCTGAAAAATTGGATACAAAAAAAAGTGTTTTTCTAAGTCCAAATAACTCCCAGTCTTTAGTTCAAACGAAACATTCAAGCCTTCCTAAAAATGAAGATGAAATTGAAAATGGAAATGTTAAAAATGCTTCACCGATTGAATGTAGAAAAAGCATTGACAAGATATATCATTTGATGAAGAAAACAGATAACGGTTTTGATATTAAATCAAGCAAAAGCAGAACCGCTGCTAACGTTGACTTAGCTGTTGGAGGTGATTCTACCGTCCCAGGCAGTGATAGTGGCACCAGTATAAAGCATCAACTAACGTCATCGGTCCCTAGTTGTTCTAGTTTCGAAAAGACATATGTTCAATCTACAAATCCACTTTTACAGCAGAAACACGAACCACACCCGTCAGTTATTCCAAAAGTTGTAATAAGTACGAAATCACAAGCGCATAAATTCGATGTAAATAAAATCAGGGCAGAGATTAAAAAACAGGGCCCTATTAAAATTCAGGAAAACCCATTAAAAGCAATATCACAATTGCTCCATGAATTTGATAATGTTCAAAAACCCAAAAACAAAAGCGGGAATGAATTAAAGTATAAAAAGGCTGAAAAGTCAAACAACTCAGATAGACATATTTTTTTAAGGCGAACGTTGCGCTTAGAACAACATCCGAGGGAATCTGTTACATCTCCAAAATTTCCAATACCTAAAGAAGGAAAACGACTAGGTTCGTTGAATGATTCCACAATCACGTCCCATCAACAATATTCCATCGAAGGGAAATCAGTTGATAAGACTGGTAAGAAAAAAATTTCTGATATTCTAGACGAAGTTAAAGAACTGAGAGGGGAGGCGGTTCGTGGACCTTCAAAAAAAATGTCTAGATTGAACAGCTTAGCCCAACCTAAGCGGGCGTATCTTCAAGCACATAACGAAGAATTAATCAATAATAAATTTGGTAAAAGGAGCTTGACGGACAAACTATCAAGACCATCTACTCCTGCAACTACTCCAGATAGAAATAGAAGCAGATGTACTAAAAGTTTAGACACTTCAAATAACGTAAAGCATCCCAATATTGCGGGATCGCCTTTAGGTGTGTAAAGGTGATGATTCTATTGAAACTAATTTGTTGATCTCCACGACTTCTATTACGCGGCGTAACTTCTTCATGTCAATTCGGAACTGTAAAAATTTGAGAATTTTTCAATATTCGTGACTGTGTGTACCTTTTAAACCTCCTCATATGCCGGCGAAGATTCAATCAAAATTGAATAATTCGTTCCAAATATTTATTTTATTTAGGTATATTAGCCTAAAAGTACAAATAAAAAATCAAACAACCAACCAATCTGGTACATACTTGGGTATAAGGACTTAAAATTCGATTTACATATAGAAATCACCGGAATTTTCAATTTTATTTACATTTAATAGATATTGTTTACGCCGAGAAGAAATATCATAAAATTGGTAAAAACACTTTCAGAAAAAGGGGCGAGGACTAAACGCGGAACTAATAGCCCAACTTTCGATTCCAATGAGAAGCGTTCACCAACTTCTACCAACAAATTACCTTATAAAGTTGATACATCAGAACCACTGTAAGCAATTTTATTAATAGCAGCAATGTGGACTGTATATCCATAGGTCGCTGGTTGATATCCGGCTCGAAGGACCAATGTTCGGGTTTCTACCGAAACTAAGATATAAAAATAAGATATAATAAAATCTAATTTACTATAATTAAATTGTATAATAAAGACGCGCGGATGGTTTTATGAGTGTTGGCGAACTGACGAGTTTACGTGACATCGGTAAACTCGTTGACTGAGTGCGTGATGGAATGAACTACATTATTGTGCGGTGCTTTGCCCGTACAAATAAAGTGACTAAATAATGATCAAATATCATTATACAGCAATCTTTCTAAGTAAATAAGACTTTTTATTGGTTACGTTTTCGCGTCCTATCTACTCAACCGATCAAAAGAAAATTTTGCAAAATCGTTTGTACAGAAAATAAGTTTACCCTAAATCAAAATAATTAGACTTTTAAACACTAAGTGATATAAACAGTGTTACTCATACTTGAATAAATACTGAATAAATATATTTTTTAATATATAACAATTGGCAAACGGGCAGGCTCTTGACTCGAATGACTACCGGCACCCATGGACAACTGCAACACTAGAGTATGCTCATGGAAATACCGAAGCTGGTAATTGATTCCACATCATATATAAATACGGTTTTCTTCCTGTCTTGCAGTTAATTTGTTAGTTTTTTAAAGTCGACTGTGAATTAATGTCCTTATTAACATAGTTTATTTCTTCATAGAAAGCGAAAGATGGTAGCTGTTGAATCTTATGTAAAAAGTCACTTCGGACGCCCAACACCCTTGTCGACTCCCGGCGACGCAAACGGTGTGCATAAGTCAAGGGTTCCATTGATACCGCACGATATTGATTTAGGTAAAATACTTCCTATTACTAAATAAAATATATGTATTATTCATATATGTCGATTTCAAATTATTTAGTCTTTTTCAGTCAAAGAAAAATAGTATCTAGTTTTTATTTGACAGTCATTAATTTAAATCCGATTTTTTCTTTACACAAAAAATATTTAAAAAATTATGACAAACATTATGAATTATTAATTTTCATTCAGCGACGGATTTATACATTTCAATTAAATTTTGGTACAAGGTGGATAAATAATAGTTAATAAAAAGTGGGCCAAAATAACATGACATATAACCTTTTTCACCTCAAAACCAATTTTATAAAGTGTTTACTAATATACAGAGTGACTGGTGAGACACATATCCTTAAGGAGTGTACTTGGTATTCGATTATAATTATGTAATAAAATTAGGTGCTTAATTTTTGACGAAATTTAAAAAAAAAAATAGATGATGGTCTCATAGCTCGCCACGTGACAGTGACCTCAAGCTATATCCATGCGTTGCGTACATAATTAGATATGTTTTTGTTAATCTCATGTAGTAGTTAATTGATATTTATATTTAATGTTAATTTTTTCTTCATATGTGATCATCAAATATCAGATACTCGAGTATCGGAAGTGTCTCACCAGTCTTCTTCATAAATATATTTGATTTCACTTAGCCTCCAGGTAAATTCACCACTGTTTTCATTGAAATAATACTTTATTTATGTTACCTTTAATTTTAAGCATCTATGGCATCGTCTCCGACAGCTGAAGAATCGAATAAACTCGGGAAAAAGTTGCATTTCATGGTAGATACCATGGTTAATACGAATAGACCTGCTCTAACCGTTGTGACTGAATGCAATGAGTCTTCGTCGAAATTAGATAGCACTGATTTTGAAGGTACTGTAGAAGATTTTTTGAAGTTTGAAGACATTAGATGTACGTCCGAGTGTTCGGTTGACATATTTGAAGACAAAAACATAGTTACAGCTGTATCGGTTACATACGACGAAAAAAAAGAAGATGCAATGATCAAAGACGGTAAAACAATCGACACAACGTGCGAAACAGGATCTAATCATCCAATAGATGAGTTAGAAAAATTAGAAAATGCTTTACATCGTCAAATATCGAATGCCACATTTCCAAAACGATTGAGACTAAAAAATATTACATTGACTCCGAAACAATCTATGGATGAGCAATTTTTCCTACAAGCTGGAGATATTGATTCATTTGTTGTAAAGTCAACACTGTCACAAAAGATTGAAATCGCTAAAACTGATGACATTTCCGAACTAAAAATGTTACCTATTGTGTCCAATAATAGCACTGATTGGAGAATTTCTCAATTCCCAATGCAAATTGCTACAGTTGGATATATGTTTCCTCGTCATTTTGTCAAGTGCCACTCTACAACTAAAATAGTATCTTTAGACGACGAAGGTTTTAAGTATAAACCGGACTTTACGTCATCTAAACATTGCAACACTAACACTAATTCCAAAGTAAACGTATCAATACAATGCTATAAGGGTGGAGACAATCAAGTAAGTGTAGAAAAAAATGATCAAATAGATGTTTTAAGATCCAGTAAATCTAACTATGCTGATCAAAATTTAAATGAGTTGCTTAATGATAAACAAATTGATACTGAACAAATTACTCCTGAAATAATAAAACCAAATGTAAAGATTGAACCTGACATCGACTCTAATATTAAAGATCAAAGTTGTAACAATGTCAGTAACACAACCTCTCTAGACATATTAGTTAGATTATTGAGTGAAATTAAAAAAATAACGGCTCTTCAAGTCGATATATCCAAAACAGAAAACGAATATAATACCGAATTAAAAAACAAAGAGTTACAAATTTTACTAAACAATGCTCCTTTAGAAATGGATTCTGCGAATCAAAGTATTGATAATTTTGAATGCAGTTCTTCATTTGACAATTTTGATCGGCTCGAAAAGCATGCTAGTAACTATTCTTTAATAGTATCGTCCAACATCAAGGCACACGGGGACCACATAGATATTAAAAAGGATATGGCAAATACGAATTCCAATTATTTTCCACGTATAAACATAGATAAAGAGGTGAATGTTGATGCAATTCGAAAGGAATATGTTAACACTTTCACAGAGGTACCCTCACAATTATTTCCTGTAAATGTTAGTACTCACGTAACTGATTCACTTATCAAAGTTATCAGCAAGCCTTCTAAACAATCAATATATTCTTTAAACGATTGTCAAACTATAAGCCATAAATTTTCTTATGACAATATGAAAATAATAAAAATTATAAAATCTAGAGAATGTACCAATGTATTCCCTTCTCCATCTCAGTATGAATTTCAAAAGATTGAAGGTAAAGGAAAATGTGGAGTTGTAATGACTAAAAATTTGACCAAAAAAATACAATCTGCAAATATTTTTGAACAAGATCCACTAATGAAAATAAAAAGGGATATTTTGGTAACTGTTTATTCTATTCTTGTACTAACTGTGTTTGCTGCTTTATCGTTTCCTTCAATTATAAGTTGAATTTATTTGAGACTATTTATGTTCCAAAAAAAGTTTTCAATTAATATTGCGTTTTATTTCAAACAAAATTATTATATTTCGCACTATAATTTAATATTAGTAAGAGTATGTTATTTTATAGCGTTTAGGTTTCAAATCAAATCAAATATCTTTATTGCGAATTTGGGTTTTTACATAAGGTCTTATAGTTAAAAGGTACAGCCAAATTTACCCCAACGGCGGTGGGGTTTGAACCGGGTACATTGCGGATTTCAGTCCATACCTTATACCGTTGAGCTATTGAGGCTCTAAGCTAAGAGGCTCTAGGGCTCTAATTTAAAATGTACGAGTTCACGGGGAAATACCAAGCATTATAACGGAAAATAAAAACCCGTTTTTTGGGGAAAACCGTGAAGCTAGTTTTTGTTGCCATATCTTACAGGTGTATTGTTTTTTTTAAATATTTTAATAGCAACGAAACATTTTATTTTAACAAGGTTAAACCAATCGATCCTAAGTGTCGGTTACGTTGACTGCCATTTCGGAGTTGGGGTTCGATTCTCGCCTCGAGAGTCTAGGGGTTTTATGGAATTAAAATTTGTATACACAAATATCGCATTTTTATTTATTGTTAATATCACAAATTATCACATCATTTCTAAAAAGAGTACCTAAAAAAACAATTAAAACATCACGACATCGTACAGACTAAAGTTTTGTATTTATTAATTGTTTAACTGTGCTTAGTATATTTATTGTTATATAAATGATTATTTTGCATTAATCTTTTTTTGTTCTTTATCTAACTCTTCTGTTGGTATAGTATATATAGTTTTTTAGAATATATTGTAAAAAAATGTATATATATTTTTATAATTGATTGGTTTAGGTGTTAAATTGGTATTAATCTATTTTTTTACGAATTACTGTACTGTTTGTTTCCATAAAATATATAAAAAGGGAATTTTAAAAGGATCTCCTTTTTATATGATTCATCTTAAGCTTGTTAATAAAGCGCAATAAAATGACTCATGCTCATATATGAGTTGAAGTTTGATTAATACTTATTTCGTAATAATTATGTGGTGAAATATGCGAAGATCATATTCGCTATATGTATATTATATATGTATTTAAAAGTGAAGGGTCACCTTGACTTGACTGGCCTGTTGGTGCAGTGGGCAGTGACCCTGTCTTCCGCTACAGGGGTCACGGATTCGATTCCTACCTCGAGTCTGGGTGTATTACCTATATTTATATATTTCTAAAAAAATATTTGTGTATAACAGGCGTCTGTCAGCTATAACGCAGGCATTAAGTTGTCTACCTTAGAAACTGACGTCCGTGTGTCATATAGTTCTGTATATATTTATTTATTTATAAGGTATGTATCTTTTAAAAAAAAAAACCTATTACAAAATTTCGAAAACCGCGGGACTTCCAAACACGAAATTTGGTTAGGAGGTAGTTTGCAGATAGTAGACTTCCGCTACGATCTGAAGTTTGTATATTTTAAGGGCTTTTGTAAATTTATACGGACTAAGCCGAAGAATTTGTATATTTGCTTGAACGCATCGAACGCGTTTGATTAGAGGTAGCGCCATGCTTGTAGCCGAATTGGGCCGGCGCGTCCGTGTACCAGTACCTCTCTCTCACATGAGATCGGCGTGAAGTGGCGGCAATGCTGTCACGTCTAGTGATGGTGTTGTTGTGCGTCGTGAGATGGTCATTATGTACATACATACATGATGATTGTTTAGTAACAAATGTTCTTTTAACCGACTTTAATGAACAGCAAGTTAAGGATTTAATTATATATACGGGAATTCCTAAACAAAGATCTTTTTATTAATTGAATGGGGGTTTCTATTTTGATCCGTAAATTTGAGTCAAATTCCTAGACTGATTAATCAGTACTCTTTAGTTAATCATGGCGTCATAAAAGTGCAGTTTTTTTTAGAAAACGCTATACTTTATTTAAACCCAGTATTTCTGTTCCCTCCTCTGTAAAAGTTAGTTATAGGTTTATAGATATTTATTTACAAAAAGACACGGTATCGTCACATACTTGAATACAGGTACACTTAAATATAATTATTGCATTCCATTAATTCATCTATTACTTAAAGAAAATTCACCCAAAACGTTGATTTATATTTGTAGTTTTAAGGTTAAATGTCGTGCTAAGAAAAAAAAATAATATATTGAGTTTTATGTATATCGAAAGCTTATAGTAAAGCTGACAAAATTCGAGTAAAACATTGTTTTAAATGGTAAAAGTTTATCGTGCGAATTAAGTTCTCGATAAACTCAAGTTCCAGTCAGATCTTGGGACTCAAGAAGGGAAGAAAAAACCCAAGGCCCTTTGCAATACGGATCAGGCATATGCATGGTGAATTCACGGAATGCTCAAAAATTCTTGGACTGTATACAACACATCGCATGACAAATTTAAATATCCATGACTAAATATGATTATGTAGGATATTGATGCAAATCGATATATAATGGTGACGTGACAAATATGATTGTAAACAAGCACGATGCTTGAATATATGTATGTAGTTTGACCCGCTTCTCGCCTAGTGGTAGATGGTGACGCCGTCAAGCGTTTTAAGGTTCCATAGTCCTACAAGGAATCCTTATATAGTTTCACTCTGTCCGTCCGTCTGTTTGTCCATCTGCAAGGTCGTCCTGTCCGTAAGATTTTTAAATTATTACATATAGAGACTAAAATTTTCCATATTGATAAAACATGCTAATAACTCGATAAAAAAGTTATTTAACAAATACCTTTAACACGTATCAGATACGGAACCCTTTCATATGAGCGAGTATTGCACATGTACTTGGCCACTTCCTTGCATTTAACAGATTAGCGTTTGTAATTCTCATCCAATGGTAAGTGACCATAAGCTAAGCGGGATTTTAAACGGTGGTTAAAAGCAAATTATTCATTTTACATCAACAGTTTTTTTTTAAATTTGATTAAGCATATCTAGATCTAAACGCAAAAGTTCTTTAGAACTTTATTGTCATTATAAAATGTTTTGTCTTATCAATAAATAAAACTGTACTCAACAAATTAATAGAAACAAATTACGTTGTTGTTAATTGGTGTTGTAAATCTTATCTTCTTGTTTATGCCGGAGCCAGACATAGCACAAAATGTTTGTACATTTTTGTCCTTGAAGAAAGTGTAGATGCGGTCTATGGTGAAGCGCGCTTGCCTAGAATGAACCTATTCACTCTTGCCTTAAAGATACCCATGTATATGTAGTGGTCTGGGAACACAAATATAAGTATCCTCTCTTCTTAAGGATTACGATAATATCTTAGCAATTAGCAATAAGGAACTGTAAGTTCATAGCTTATTCGAAGTGGACAGAAGTCATTATCATCAAGACTGGAAGCAGGCCGCGTCCACCACAACTTATTGCTGTTTACTGCTGTTTGTTCGAATCGTTAGTAACACTAAACGCTGTTCAATTGTTACAGACAATTTATAATAATGCTTGTTGCGCACAATTACAGTAATGTTAATTTAATGTCATCAAGGCTGAGGTGACATTTGGAATGCGTTTCTACTATATATTTATATCTACTATATATATATTTATTTGATCTTTTACACCTACTAGTTCTGACCTTCCGAATACCGATAGTTACAGTCTCAAAATTCCAAATACTTTATTAGGGCGCACTCACTATCTCAAAACCTGAGCAGTATTGCAGTGGACTTTACTGAAAAACTACCACGCCTACAGATTTGTGCTTTTAAATAACGATTTAACTTCATATCTAGATGTATTATCTGCCAAACAGTAATATATGAAAAACTATACGAGCCCTCACAAAGCTCAGGTTTTATTTTTTATTTTACTTTATATTTACGTTACGTACAACGTTAATATGTTACGTCGTAGTTCCCACTTACAAGCTAACACAACATGTACATATACTGTTCTTAGCCTACAATCGAAAAATAGTTAATAATTAAAAAAAATAATTAAAAAACAGTAAATGATGAAGCGAAATGAAAAAACCAAAACATATTTATAACACGACCAAAATAAAGTAAGTAATTAATTTAATTAAATCATACATGTTATATTTTTTTAAATTTATAAATATAATATGTGTTATTTAAAACTGTAAGTCGATAGGCGGCCTCAAATCTTTAAAAGTATATATATAGCTTAAATTTAAAGTTATATACAAAATTTCAATTCTTTGTACAACGACATAGTTAATATTGGACAATTAATATTGCGTCAATATTGCGTCCGTCACTGCCACGACTACCCTTTGACACAATGTTATAGTAAAATGTATACATGTATGTGTGTGTGTGTGCGTGTGTGTGAGTAATGCATATTCTATAAAAATATGAAATTTCGCCCACACTCCTTTATATATACAATAATTGTACCAAATTTCATGCTTTTTTTATATTACAAGGTACAAACGAGCAAGCAGCAGGCAGCTAAGTCCCTACCAACGCCCATGGACATCTACATAACCAGGAGGCTAGCAGATACGTTGCCAGCCTTTAATGACGAGTTTAGGCTACCGGGAAATCTCACAAACCGGACGAAACGCGACAATAATACCATCTTTTGCCGTGACAGCATTGCTGCCACTTCACGCCGATCTCATGTGAGAAAGAGGTACTGGTGCAGCGCATCTGCTGGCCTTCGGGTCGTGCAGATGTCCATGGGCGCCGGTAGGCACTTCGGTGCCTGCTGCCTGCTGGTTTGCACCCCTTGTAAAATTAAAAAAAAAGGAGCATTTTAAAAAGACGTGGAATTTAATTACTGCACTGTTTTTGTTTTCATATATATCTACCACAGAAGTATTATAAACTATTAAGGTTCACAAAAATGAATGCACAAAAAAATACTGGCTAAAAATAGAAATTGAATTCGAACTTCGGTTATATAAATACCCGCAAACCGAAGCAGAGGCATAAAGTAGAATATACTTCAAAGGTTGCATTGTAACTAACACGAATAGAAAGTATACAAATGTTAAAACAGGAAGCATTTACATATTAAAATTCGCGTGTCTGTAGGCATGATATTTTGCATGAATAGATACCTCTATTATATCAATTAAAAATGTCTACTACAATTCCTGCATTATGAAAAGTATTTTTTTTTTCATTATTATTGGCCAATACTTTCTGTTGACTTCCAATTTTAAATTAGGAACTAGTTTTTTTTAATTGTCTTTTTTTCAATTCTATTTATGCCGGAGCCAGACATAGCTTCATTTGAATGATCATGTAGTGTGGCCGGGGACTTTGTGTAACTTCACAAAGTTTTGTAGAACTTTGTAGACTTCAAGATCAAAAATGTACAAACACTCTATGCTGTGTCTGGCTCCGGTATTAAAATTCCTTTATTATTGAAGGTGGTTTTTTTTTTCCTTTTGTTAATTATTATTGACCAGTTGTTTCTATTGAGTTCCAATTTCAAATTAAGAAAACGGGAATATTAGGTAGGTACGTGTTATTGTGTATAGATAATATTGTCTTCGCCACGCCAAAGAGTATGTATATGATATACAAAGAGTATGTACGAAAATTGATTACAATCATAGACTCCAAGAAGTAACAATGTGTTCAAAAACATTTCACCCACGCATGCTCTTAATCATAACATCTTTGTAGCCATCCAAAGAGTCAATTCCTAATATAAATCACTAATTAATATTATAAACTCTATTCGCGAAGAAATAGGGTTCAATGTCATCTGAAGTAATTGTTGTGACGTGGCAACATGCACAAGTCGAGGCCTGATACAAATTCATATAATTTTAAATTCAAATGCGGGGCTTTGGTGCAGATGTGAGAAACGGAGTGGGCGTGGTTACAATGTTGCTATTTTTCATTGCAACAAAGGAAGTAGTTGTTTATTCGTATATTGCAGTCGTTTTGTCTACATGTTTATATGTTATCAATAATAGATGCAATCGACCTTATATACTTTATTCCATAAATACAGTGCAATAATGATGAAAGTGTCAATTAAGTATATACTTAATTGACCCTTTCATCATTATTGCACTGGTAGAGGTGGTCGTAGTCGTATCAGTGGCTGCCATTTGAGGCGGTTAAGCAGATCTTACAAGGTGATAGATGGGTGTCCCATTCTAATGTTTAGACTGATTAGACCTCTCTGTCCTTTGTCACGTGCTCTCGATTTACACGTACGGCTCAAGCGGAACGTGACTCTGAGTCAGGCTTTTTCATGCGCTCAGCCGACGTTCATTAGACGTCATAAGACGTTATTACGTCAAAAGGGCACAGTATTTGAGCCTATGTATTTCAGGCTAATACAAGTAGCTAAAGGGTAGAAAGCGCGGACTGGAATCATCGAGGTTGTTATATAACAAGCTGAAGTCTAAGTATTAAAACTGCATACATATACTATATTATATATCCTTCTATATGTGTTATCCTTGTATATATAAACTAGATTTTTAATGTCTAGTTTCATGTAGATAACTAGACATGAAACTTCTAGTTGACATGAAATAGATAAGTAGCTAAAAAGTTACCCATTATAACAAATTATGGATTTGTAATAATCAAAAATAATAGTTATTATTTTTGATTATTACAGTAATAATCAAAAATAACTAATATGTACATAGATAAATTACACATAAATACATAATTATTTAGCTTCTAGTTGGCTATACGCTTCAGGACAAAAAAAATCTACGTTTTCTTTGTAAAAGTGTACATACAAGGTATGAAATGGCGCGGACATTTCGTGCGCAATTTACGATTCGCCAAAATAATTAAGCGCGCCATATTTCTCTTTAATGCTCTCTTTCTGGCGTTAAAAAGCGAAATTGGGGGATTTATCGGTCGATGCGCCGATAGCTGTAATATATTAGGATACCACTGGCACGTTATTCAATATATCCTTCTATATGTGTTAGTAATAATTCATTTCTTCGTACACCAATATACCCATACAAAATATGGTGGGTTTTTTGACTATGGGATCCAACCACAGAAAAAAAGAAATTGATGCATGAAATACTAAACTACTTTGCTTTAATCCGCGAATGAATATGAGGGAAAATCGGTACAATGCTGCAACTCGAAAGCTACACCACTGAATCCGCCACCAAAGCACAGCACTACACTGACTTTCCGATGTGCTTCAACGCACGTTTCGCTTTGACACCGAAGCATCATCAGGAGATAGACTTTATAAAGGTTATTCGTAAAATGATACCTTTGTAGAAGCGTTGAAAATTGAACCATAATCATAATTAATTAACTCTTTAAATGTATTTTCCTCATCCTGCTGGTATATTTTTGTAATAAAAAAATAAATAGTATACTGTGTAACTCTTTTTTCATTGAAGGTACCTAACTCGTATCTGACCAATAATAATTGATTCCATTAGCGCGAGGAAGGTAGTTCAAAGAAAAGCACTTTTGAAAGAATTTTCTTTTATTGTAAAGTTAAAAGAAAGCTCTGTTGTGAAGTTTTGGACATCGAGGAAGTGTGACAAAGAACGGTGAATAGGTGAAATGTTAGTTCGAACAATACGACAAATTGCTGAATTGTCCAAAAAGCGACTAGATGAACAGTTTTCTATACCGCTGAAAAAACTTTGAGATTAAATAGCAACTTAGCACTTCTCCAATACTATATATATATATAGTATTGGAGAAGTGCTAAGTTGCTATTTGATCTAGTTGTGGTCGATTTGACTGGTTTATAAGGACTTTTAATATATGAAAACTAGTGTGCAAATAGATTAAACCATAATCAATTTATAGCCGCTACACACGTATCGATAAATCGTTGCGATAAAATATACTTGTAATATATTTATACTACAAGATAGCGTCATGCCAAACTTCATAATTCTAGGTCAATGTGCGGGAAATGGGACATACACTGTCATATCTTTTGTTTGCTTTCACTTAGTGGGTTGATTTTTTCACATCATTAAGGGACTGCAGACCTCAGTATTTCGTGTTAATTTGAACTTTATACCTCAAAGCGTTCTTGAGAAAAAGGGTCTTGATAGACAGACAAACAGACGGACAGCAATGTGATGCTATATGAGTTCTTTTTTTTTTTAGAGGTACGGAACCCAAAAAATTACCAAAAAAACAACACGTAAAAGAAAGAAAGATACAACATTTATTAGCGACTGTGACGTATACGTTATAATTAAGGATTTAAAACTAACTTGAGACACTATTATATGTAAAAAAAAAGGAAATAAAGAGGCCTTATCACCTAAGCCTTAGAAACTACTATTGTGTCCGCAAGTAAGCGGGGCAAAAAAATTGTTGATGCAAGCGAAATCGCGTACAAAAGTTAGTATAAAAATAAACTCTTTCCATGCAATATCGGGAAGATTTAATTTCCTTTTGCCGCGAAGTTTACCTATATATTGTTGGGGGAACTACAATCCAATTTGCCACGAGGTTTACGGCAGATCAAAAGCCCATTTATTCGTTGCAACGCAATTTTGCAACATATTTTTCCAGTTTTCCGCTACATCCGGAAACTAGTTCACGGGATTTTAGTTTATTGCTCTAAACGAGTCCATATATAATTGATACCGAAATTGATTGCATCAAATCACGCAGCATTCAAATTGTGGGAGGGTATTCAGTTAATTTGAAATTCATTTTGTGACTGATATTTAATGAAATGAAACTGAATTTAAATGAAGCAACATTTATATTATAGCTCAACTCTCTCTCGTAATTAAACGACATATTTTATACTACTTTCCGCAACTTCACTTTTGCTTCGATTTTGTTAAATTTTGAGGTTTTTAATTTTTTTGTACAGAAAAGATTTTATTTGGCTAAAAGCAAAGTGGCACATGTAATCCCATAAAATCTGTCATCTCCCAGTAAAAGTCCCATCCAAATCGGTACAGCCGTTTCGGATATAGCCCGCAACAAACGGACAGACAGACAAAAATGTTTTTAACTTGCGTTTTCGCTATAGGTATCGTATAGATATGGAGGAGGTCGTGGCCTACTCAGTGGTCGACATTTGAGTTGATCGTTAAGTTAAGTTGCTCTGGCTGCGACCGGGTGATAGATGGGTGACCCATTCTAGCACTGGTTGTGATGTATGTATTAAGGTTGCAGTGAGGAAATGCTACAAAGTGAGTTTAACAACTTATATTTTACTCATTTAAAATCTCATAAAAAAATTGAATTAACGGATAATGGTCACAGTAGCTAAAGCCCGAAATTATATACCCTTGTTTAAAAACGTCTAATTCCTTAAATTAATACCAAATAAGTTTTAGTTGTTTCTAATTTTCGTTTAGAATTATTAATCTTGGAAATTCATCTGAATTCTGGAACTTCGGCCAAATTTGTGTCTTTCATAATTTTTTATGTATCTACTATTTGTATTACATGTTATTTTTCATTCATATATAATACAAGTTCATTTATTTCAGGCACTAGTAGCAGTTAAAAAAAACGTATGCAAGATACGTTACAAGTGCAAATCAAGTTTTAAATCTTATTTTAAACAGAAATCGAAAGAAGGATGCATTCGAGAATTCGACTTTATTAAAAAGACTAAAACTAAAAACACGATGAAATTAACTGGTAATACAAAGATTTATAAGTAGATTAGAATTCAGTTTCAAGTTAAAATCAATATATTTTGAAATTAAACTTTGAATGCAAGATAGGAAAAATTTAAGAAGAAAATATGCATCAAATAAAAAAACGCTTTACGGTTGTCAATTTTCAATGATAGATGCATAAATTCTTCTTGATAAATAGAGGTAAATATTATATTTGCATCTCTATTTGACAGTAGTTAAGGGCTTGCAATTCTAGTGTAATGTAATGTTTATAAATAACCATTCTACTTTTCCATATTTTTTGATGACGTAAAATCTCCTTTTTTTCTGTCATCATCTGATATCTACACTCTTTCATAAATTGATTAATCTTTCATATTTCTAACGTAAGTCGCCAAAGAAGTTTGACTTCTAACAGGATCTTTACATTCACAGTAATTTTAGTATAACAATCTGTATTCCAAAATTATATTTATGTGATAGACGATATATGTATTACCTATGTGTGAATGGTGATTTAGTTTTTTCAGATTTGGAATTCGTGGACGCTACTCGAGAAGGGTATCTAGATGCTTGCATACCTTTAATGGTACCACATAAAAAGGTAAAAACTTTCTTATTATGAATAACTAGTTTGTAGCCGTGGTTTTGCTAACGTTAGTGTTCTTTGAAAACTTTATTTGGTGATTATGCTGTTTGGTTACTTATTTGCTTTTTTTTTAATTCTCTTTATTGCACAATTTAAAAAAAAAAACCAACAATCGTACAACTAGGTGAGCTTAATGCTAAAAGCATTTTCTGTCAGCTTACCTAACCACGGACGTTCAAGAAAAAAAAAGTGCAACAAAATATTTAACAAAAAAAAACTAAACCTATCTGAGGTATAATGTTTCGTTTTTTCTGATGAGAAGTATATATTTAAAAGCCAATAAAATCATATTTCTTCTTTGGAATTCAACGCTTAATTTGTATATATTTAGAGTCTTCGCGGTCGTAAAAGGCCAAAGTGACTACCGACGCCCATGGACAACTGCAACACCAGAGGGCTCGCAGATGCGTTGCCGGCCTTTGAGAAATGAGTGGTCCCAATCTATCAAAGTAATCCCAATATTCTTCTATTTCTTAACGAATATATAATTATTGTATATCAGCATTCTTGTTTAGCAAAGATACAGCAACGACAAGCCTCTAGTGCAGGTTTCCTTTTGTTTACCTTATCATTTAGTCATAATAATCTTGAAGTCAAAGGCTTTCGCTCAAATTTTGTATGAAGTACCGGATACAAAACACCTTTTGTATTAGTTTTGCTTGAAACGGCGCGTATAGTGAGAGAGGTTCTAAATTTTGAGCTCTTACCTTCCCTTGCTCGGGTCCTTGTCCCGCTCCAGGTAGTACTAATTTTATTTATTTTTTTGATAATAAATCATGTGGTGAACCAGATTAATATGTTACTAAATCACTAACAGTTGTGCGCATTGACAATGGACACAACTGTAATGATGGGTAACAGACGACTTGCGTTCATTCAATTCAATTGCTGCAATTGAAGCATGATCCGCTTGGACCAATTACGTCGTGTGTCTTATGATTTCTTAGATAGATAGACGAGTTTCTTATCGTACATTTAAAACAAGAAAACAAAATTATTTACGCAAGATTTTGCAAAATCAACTAATTGTAGTGTAAAACGGGTTTCATTGGGAAGTGGTTAAACGATACGAAAGAGTGATTTCAAAGCTTTATCAAAATGGATCGATTGATCGTCCTTTCGTTAATCGCGAGGAGCTCAATGCATACAGATTAATTACATATATTAATGTCATTCGCTAGATAATGTAATAGTATTTTTTTTTTAAATGACATGCGTCCTTAACGTCATTAACTCGACTAAGTCTATATGAACAAGTGTAAAAAAATGACGTGATACTGAAACATGTTGACATTGTCCAGAATAACTCTAAACAAAAGGTTTTACAGTGACATGTTAAGCCGATCAAATAGAAAGGCTGTTTGGTTAAGACTTAGTCAAACAAGTTTCACGTGATCACAGACTTTTCACATAAACTACAAGCATTATGATCATCAGCGTCAAAAGCCGTTGTGCGTACTTAAGGATAAATCCCTCTTTAGCGTAGCCAACTAGTCTTCCACTCTTCGCACATCGTCGCTCCATCTGGCAAGAGGGCGTTCTTCAAGCTGCTTGCTGGTCTCCACCCGAGTTGTTTTCTACTCTATCATTCACATTGAAAATTCGTTTATTCATTTAGGTTTTTTGCTAAGACTTGTGAAAGTCATTTTCAGTATAATTATGTATATTTCTTAAAAGATGATTGATTGATATTTGGTAATAAAAAAATCGACTTTGAGCTAAGTTTGCGAGGGTTCCGAAGCGTCATGCACTAAGAAGAGCTCCAAGGCTTCTTTTAAAAGAAATTTAAAAGAATTGTTTTTAGAGAGACGTAAGTAACTCTTTTATTATTGCTTCACGTGGACCGTTCCTGTTACACGTCCGTGATTAACTTTTTGGGGACGCTCAAATGAGATATTAATTCGTACTACCTTTGTCGGAGTACGAAATTTTGAGCTAAGTTAAAGAGAAGTTGAGTTTTTTTACGACAATAATACATTGCTTAATTCGTCACCAACTATAAATTTCATTCAATTTGGCCCAGCGGTTTAGGAGATGAATTGCAGTGCCTTGAATAGTCGACCAAGAAAGTGCTTTACCATTTAGGATGACAGTTCCTACTTAGAGAAAATTTTGTTAAGGATTGTTGTTAGAAATTAATGTAATGCACAGCATGCGAAATTGAGCTTTTATTCTAATTGACGTACAAACGACATTCGACCTTAACGTGGCAAACAAATTTCTGGATCGATTATACACTCGATATTTATGTATATAATCTTTAATGTGTTTAAATAAAAGCCAGACGTCAAAATTTTTTCCTATAAAAATATATTTTTAATAATTTATATTATTCCGGTGATAATATTATGTATATTTGACTTATAAGATAACCGACAAGGGATGGGATATCCTTAAACAAAATTTCGGCAGAAGTTATGTTCTAGTGGATTTGTAAGTCAATTACGAAGCGAAGGTAAAGGAGATAGAATATTTGGGTTAACGGTAAGTGGTCACGGGGGACTAGAGAGTTATAACCGTCTAAATATGAGCTAAACGATCTATATATAGGCATATTATAAGCTAAGACATTGAGAGGCAGTTATATTTAATTAAAATCTTCATTCTTAAATTGTTCCTTTACCAAAGCACAATATCAATATATCAATAATGAATATACTTGTATTTAATACAGCCTCAATAGCTCAACGGTGGTAGGGATTGATTGACAACTGCAAAGTACTAGGTTCAAATCCTGACGGCAATTGTAGTCCACATTGCTTTATTAAAATTAGCTGCTTTTAAGACTTTTTAAGTTCATTTTCACGTGCGTTTCATTTTCTTCAACTGTGACTTAGAAATTGTGAGGTTATATCTAGTATGTATCTATAAGTCATTTTAAATGTTATTGAATAAGGACCAATGAAAATTCCACTAAACGCAGGACATTAAAAAGTAGAAAGGTAGATGAAAAAATTATAAATAAAGCCACTAAGCGCACACCTTCAACATCACAAGATTCAGCAAATAAATCGTTTAGCACCGACACACCCATTTGAATCCATCGGCTCACTCGAATGACTTGGCTTCCTGCCTTTACGCTGCGTCACGGTGACGCGTCAGTCACGTCACGATGACGTGACGTCCGCGTCACGATGACATGACGCTTACTGCGCGGGAATAGAAAGCCACTCGCGTTACTAGATACTCAATTGACTAGTTAGTTTAAATCCTCCATTTCACGGTTTTTTTTTATGTTACAAGCGGGCAAACGAGCAGGCAGCAGGCACCGAAGTGCCTACCGGCGCCCATGGACATCTCCACGACCAGAAGGCCAGCAGATTATTATTGTATTGTAATGACTTTTATTTTTTTACTATAAAATCAAGCTATTTGAATCTGTATATTTAGTGTATTAACTGACTGAAGTAAATTATAATTTCTAAGCATGTTGTTATAACCTATAATTTAGTAGAACATATTTGTAATAATTCTCTTTTTCTAATTGTATCTTATGACTTTTGTATGTACCTACTGTTGGTTATCCTGAAATAAATAAATAAATTTTCTATCAACAAGGAAAATTTCAAGTCTCTACGTCTAATAGTTTAGAGATCTTAATTCCTAAGGTAGTTTACAATCTGCCATGAAATGGCGTGCAAAATTTTATAATATAAAATAAAATAAAGTTTATACAATTTAATTAATGAATTCTTAGTTCATTGATAATATATAAGTAATTAATATTTAAGGTATTCGTCAACAGAATAGAAGCAGCCATCTATTAAAAAAATTTGTTTTAGCTTAAATATATTATTTTTTTCACTTATTATGTCTGCAGGTAAATTATTAAAAATTCGCACTGCTATTTGATGCGTATCCGTTACGATGTCTTTTACACCCTGTATAGTAGGTTGTATAAGTAAATATATATATGCTTAAAAATATAATTGTGTATCGGTGAGCTGTTACCTTTAAACACACCTAAGGAATAGACTATCGTGTTGATGGTTCAAACTCTTATGTTGTTCAAGACCCTAGCGGGGTTCAAACCTATTTGAACCAAGCACTTTACGGATTTCAGCCTGTCCATCTACCGTTGATGTATTGATGCGTCATACATGTAAAGTAGACTCTTGATCACGTTTTAGACGCCTTAACCACTTTTTAATTGCGGCAGTACTTTAGTTTTGTTTACCGCGAGAAATCAGAATAAATGATAACCCGAATAAATCAGTTGTCATGATAATAATTAATCTACTTTTCTACCATTGTCAGTGGTTTTTAATTAACACAGGTAACCGCCCGCGGCGAACGGTCGGGGGCGTAAATGCTTTGATTGCGTGGAAAGGGAGAGAGAACCCTACATTATGAACTTTGGCTTTACAATTCACGTTCTATCAAAAGTTGATTTATATTTATTGGAATATAGCCATAAACCAGCGCATAGTTTGTTTTTGATCTATGTACTCTGCTATATTTTATCAAAGTAATACTACTTTCATTTCTTTAGTGCCTAACAAGAATATTGACATTCGATTTTACCCGTGACTTCGTCGTCGTGGAGTTTAATAATTTTGTCCAATTGCAACTTTGTCGGAATGGAATTTAATAATTTTGTCCAATTGCAACTTTGTCGGCATGGAATTTAATAATTTTGTCCAATTGCAACTTTGTCGGCATGGAATTTAATAATTTTGTCCAATTTCAACTTTGTCGGCATGGAATTTAATAATTTTGTCCAATTGCAACTTTGTCGGCATGGAATTTAATAATTTTGTCCAATTGCAACTTTGTCGGCATGGAATTTAATAATTTTGTCCAAGTGGCGGCTAAAGCCACAGTCAAAGAAACACACGCGTGAAGTCCTCGCCATGATTGCCGTTTCTTCTGCTGTTTTTAAATTATTTCCGAGAAGAAATTGGCGGGTTTTGTTAATACCTTCACCATCTACTTTCATACTATTCCGTACGACCATGGGGACCGGTTTGCATAGAGTTTCAAACATCAAAGTAACTATAAATTCATATTAAAACTATTATTGATTAAAAAACAAAATTTTCAATGCTTTGGTTGTCATCAGACACGGTTTATTTTATTTGAATACCAGAAAGAAAATGATAATTTAAAGAAATCTGATTCAACCTACCGGTATCGCGATCAAGTAACAGTGTTCGCTTTAATTGCAGAGGATGTGGCTGTAGGGTGAGTTAAGATGACCAACTGCCGTCTGCAGTCATCCCCGGAACCCCACAATCTCGATAATCTCACGACTAAGATCACTCATAGAGATATACTGTTTTACAAGACTTCAGAAACACGGAGGAGTTCAGATCTACTAGACACCTTTGCCCAGTCTAACATAAACCTCCCCAATTAGAATTTTAGGGAAGATACTAACTCTCAAAGTCATAGGATCTTTATAATGGTGGAAATAAAGACTACAGACTGACGATCAATATCCTTGGTTTTTTAAAGTGCCATCTTAATGTATATAAATTACACGTAACGGTGTTTGTCTGAAACTGCCTAACCAATTTTAATTAAATTTGAACACCATGTTCAGTTTGATCCAACTTGAAAGATAGGATAGCTTAAATTCGGGCAGGATAGCGTCTGCCGAGTCCCCTAGTAAGATGTATGCAATAATATTCAAAGTACAGATGCATTCTATTATAACAGTGATAATATCCTTATAACTAATTGTTGCATGTCATCAAACACGTCCACCAAATTCGTCACTGTTACCAGTGACGATGCCTGACCAATAGAACAAGCTGCACACACATTGAAAACACAAATATAGATGATTGTCTATATTAAGATAAACTTACAGAAATATTTCTCAAATAACCCACGAACCAGGTGACTCCGAGCAATGGCAGTCTATAGATCATAGCGAATGTGCCGAAGGGAGGCGCTGGTATAAGTCATAGAATTACGGAGGCATCTTATGTATTAATTACTTAGTGTTTCTTATAATATAATAATAAGGAGTTCTTAGGGCAGTTTAATTTTACGCGAACGAAGTCGCGGTAGACATCTAGTAATAATACAATATTACACTTTAGTTAATACTCCCAGTATTAATAGTAAATAATAAATTAGTAGCGTCAGTAAGCAACTTGCCGGACACTTATCAAACAATTTTTAGCACTAAATTGTCTTTGCATACTTTTAAAAATCGCTGTTTTATGTAAATATTGTGTGTAATCGCTACCCGACATACTTTTATCTTCAATAGTTTTCACACATCAATATACAATAAATTTATAAATATTTGTTTATATTCCGATAATAATAAATAGAGTAACGCGCTATACGTCCTTTCTAATCGAGGGCCATCTCTGCTGCACCACATTGAAAGCGTCAGCTACAACAATAAGAATTATGAAACATTGTAATCATACCATAGGACGTATTGAACTTACATTTTTTAGGCTAAACCTGTTGAAACTAAGTGAAAAATTAAATGTCTACACAAATATTTTTAATGTACACAATTACAACATAAAATAGTAGATTAAAAACAGAATAGAAGTAGTTTACAATTTTAGTAACAAAATGGTATAACAAATTAAGATATATAAAATTCAATAGTCCTTTGACGGTCTTTCAAGGTAACGAAGCAATAGACTGATTTATTTGCAAAAGGATTAACTTGTTGGGTCAAATAAAAAGACAGGCTTTTCTGATTAACAGGGCATAATTATTAAAAGCCTCGGCTAGCTAGCAGCAAGCTAATTAACCAATCCGGCTTCTAATTTGGAAAATGAATGTGTATACATGGCATATCTATTTATTTATCCCACAATAAGATAATTGATACCTTGTCCACCAATTCACTTAAAATCAAACACGTATGCTGTTAAGTGATTGTGATCTTGTTTTATCGTAAATTTATTCACAGTCTAAACTATTATTTTACACTGGTAAACCGAGAATACTCAATAAAAGTTTTAATTGCTTTACCACCACTTTACCTTTGACTATTACCCTACAACTTTGCACATGTTTAATCGGAAATCCATGAGTACCTATAATGTTTCTACACAATCCAATAAAAACTCCACAGTTTCAAATTAAGTTAGATCCTTTATTTTAAAAATAATCGCATAAAATTTGTCAAAATTTTTATGTGAATGGGGGATGTAGCAATACCTTGCAAAACTTAAAGAATTTTTCAAATTAGTAAAATATTTTTTTTTTCAAAACGCCACGGCTTTATATATGAATAATTTTAAATTCACACAAAAAATACATCACAAATAGTGACATGAAATGAATATGTAATGAACTATTTCCAAGTACTATCTGACACGTTCGTTTTGGTTTTTAAAAGTAAATTACTTTGTTAATCTAGATATTTTTTACTAAGTTTTAACATATATTCACATAATTACACAGACTGGTTAGCCTGTATATAATTAAATATCAAAGTTATTCCATCCTACCATAATTTTGAGACACAACCTAGAAAAACACGAGTTTGTTTTGTTACAGGCAAAAACGAAAAAACACGTTGATTCAAAACTATTGCGCCAACAACCAATGTGAATTCGCTTGCACCGTTGGATCCATATAAATTCATTAGTATCGGATCCTGTTTGTGACATTGTTTCATATTCAAATTCGTTTACTTTACATAGTTGTAAAGTTTGTGTAAAGTTGAAAAAATTTTTACTCTTTTTTTTATGTTACAAGGGGGCAGACGAGCAGGCAGCAGGCACTGAAGTGCCCACCGGCGCCCATGGACATCTGCACGACCAGAAGGCCAGCAGATGCGCTGCCGTTGTCTCCATTGTTGTAGACTTAGTTTATGTATATATGTGTTGGTTTATATATAGAACTCATACTAGTTTTTGCCACCAACTCTACACTTTTCTCCACTAATCTCTTTCGTATTTTGAATTTCTTTTCCAGACGAAGTCATGAATTTTGTATGTATTATATACATTTCTTGCAAATATTAAAGCTAATTAATAGCTCAATTTGAAAACTAGTCAATCTATAATCGCGAATATGTTTTTGATAAAAAATCCATGTTTTTTTTTGTTCAAATTCAATTTCTAATACGCCCTCGGAATAAATTTAAGCCCCTCATATATTTAATCAATTTTTAGCCAGCCAGCATGCTGTTGCGGACTTTTATTTAGAACTTTTAAAGGGGAACAATTTTGTCATACATTCATTCATTTTGTCAGTCACTTTTGCGAAACTTTAACCATTTACGCAGCGCACGCAGCGGAAGCTCTCAAATGGGGAAAATACCCCTGATTTTGAAACATTCTTCATTGATGCTCCGCTTCCATTGGAATTAGCGTGATGATATATAGCCTATGGCCTTCCTCGATAAATGGGCTATCTAACATTGAATGAATTTTTGAAATCGGATCAGTAGTTCCTGAGATTAGCGCGTTTAAACAAACAAACTCTTCAGCTTTAGTATAGATACATATGTTTCATTCCCCTTATTTCAAGGAAGATAAAAGAGAGAAGATACAAAGGAAAAGTCCAAGATTTTTTTTAAATACATACAAATGCTGATTTGGTCAATACCTTAGAATACTTCTAATAGGTGACATTCGTACAGACACTCTTACTGACGTGTTATGTAGAACTATTATTCCATAAAACACAAGAGCAGTGTCACGCTTTATGGAAAAGACATAAAGGAGATTGGTTAACTGGCTAATAGCGTTAGCAGGACATCGTCTGGCGGGCACGTCTTGTATTAAAAAAATATATATGATGCAAGAACTGAGGTAAAAATAAATATAAACATTATGATATAGCACGCTATTCTAAAGCATGAAGACAGTTTCAGCGGTGAGTTTATTTTTGCTCGCAAATTATAATTGGGTCTGAGGGGATAAGGTCGAAAATTGCTTGCGACCGCAGACAGACGCGGCCCAACCGCATTGTCCACAAATGTAACGCGATAGAATCGATTCGCTTCGTATAACAACTCGATAATATAAAATCGATACACCGCCCGTACAACTCTATGCTTCTTCAGCACGGAAATTTAAAACCGTCTTATAAACACATTTAAAATATACAAATTAAAAAACACAAATATTATTGTAACGGGCACGTTGGTGTCTTTTCCGGGGTTATATTAATAGGGATCAATAATACACCAACTTGTCATAAACTTCTCGCAGACTGTATATTTCGCAAGCACTTTTATTTATAGCGGATAATCACAAAGTCTTGGGAACGTGCCGTCCAACAATTTGGCACAACCTTATCTACTAAATGGGGGCTGACACCCGCACAGTAAAAAAATTTAAATTTTAGCATCACAACACATTACCATCATCCTCAGTCCGATTCAGTCCACTGCTGGACTAGGGCCTCTTCATGAGCACGCCATTAACTTCTGCTGTTTGCCATATATTATATGCCACATATATTAGAATAAATAATCTCAACATATACCATTTATAGATTTAAATGTTTCATTGTCACCTTTGTTTTAAATAATTTACTTTGTAATTACAACACTGATTAGATCTATATTTCTGGAAGTGGATATGACAACTGTTATCCAATTTTGAATTTGTCTTTCCTACTTTTAAGTTAATTTAAATTAAATAAATTTAACTGCAATACGTCCAATCACATGTTTGATGATACATACAAAGTTTATTTTTAGTCTTTTTACTTTAACATGTTTTTTACATTTACAGCAAATGGCAGCATGGAGTTTGAACCGGCTTGCAACCCCCCCATGCTTCACGAAAGACTACATCCACCCTCACCTTTACTGCTAAGCAACGATAGGTAATATTTCATATGGCTGATCATTTAAATAGATAGAGATAAAGTAAAGAATCGAATTCATATTTGTCATTTCTAATTGTATTATATCTAGCTTGCTTATTAGCCCCTGACGTAAATAAGGGGCGTTATAAATTTGACGTGTCTGTGGCATTAAGCTCCTAAACTCTTAAACATATGTACTGATTAAGTGCGTTTTTTTTTTGTTTGAAAGTTAATGATGATGGTGCTACTTATTGGTAGCTGCTGCTGTACGCGGTGCTTTGACTTTACGAAGTGATAAGAGATATTTGTTTTTACATATTTTAGTGTTTCTTTTAACCTTGGGTTCCCTAAAATTTTAATTTTTTATACGCCCGCAGGTTATCCGAAGGTCGTAGTCAAAGCCTAACACGCGCGGAGTTGCGGAACGGATACCGCACCGAAGTGACGGCGCCTCCTAAGCATCACCACGACGACCAGGGTAAGTGCAGCAGATGGCCCAGGGGAAAGATTACCCGAGTAAGGCGGTGACGAGGTCTTCTCGAACACTCAAATTATTAATCATTATTTTAAACATGTCATTTAATTAACTTTTAATTGAATTATTTTTTAAGTTTTTTTTTTTCGCTTCAACGAAGATTTACAACTTATTTCGGGAATAAAAGTGAACTACGAGTAGAACGTTGAACTTTTATTTTAGACCATTCAGTGACAATTAAAGTCTGTCGGCCTGTCAAAGACTACCTTAAACAAATAAGCAGCCAATAAATTAGAACTGGTTATTTGGATACTAGTTATGTTTAATTAGGACAATGTACTACACTATGATGCAGGTTTTACTTTAAAAAAAAAAAACAGAAAAACTCAAAGAGTAAGAGCCCCTGAATAGCCAGACTTACGGTATTTTGTAAAAGCTGAAAGATTGTCAGCGCATGCTCTCTGTACAGGTAAGAACAATGGCCCATTATGAAGTTTGAGTGATCGTGGCCGAAGGGCACGATAAAAGATGCTCCATTTTCTGGGGAGCCGCACCACACAAACACCCCAAATCAGAGTCATCCAGGAACTTCACGCTGATTTTATGTGAGAAAGAGGTACTGGTAACCGGACGCGCCGGCACAATTTTTATTTCAGAGGTGACACTTATATTCCAGCAAGGGATTTATAAAGTCTTAAGTAATACGATTTGCAGGTCATATAGTCATGTTAATTTAAACCCTTGATACCCTTTATGGTATTACAAACGTGTACGTAAATGTCCTGTTAAGTGTTGTGGTATTACACCTTAAATATCATTTAAGTAGTGAATATTGTAGGATTTATAAACTATAATAAATTTTTACGATACTAAACGTTATGGTGCTCCCATATAGAGGTAATAAAAAGTAGCGTAAAAAGAATTTTAAAAATAATAAAAATAAGACTGTTAATGATTGAAATGACTTTTTATCTAGAAATAAAAAAAAGGTCTGTCTTTTTTATGTTACATTTATAAAGGTAGTATTATCCGCGTGAACGAGTGTGGGAGCACCATTATAGACAATTTATTGTTTTTAATAATGAACGCTATCTTTATAACAAACTGCTAAGTAATTGTGAATTAATCGTTTTGGTTTGCAAAAAAGCCTCATATATGATTAAAGAATAAAAAGGGTAACTAAACCAAAGTACGCCAGGACCGAAGTTGTTGCTGAGAGGCTGAGTACGGTAGAGTCAATAAGGAATATCAGCTAAAGCGACCAATAGTTGACCTTATTTTACAGGTAGAATTTTATAAGCCAGAAAATCATTAGATAGATAAAGTGTCATATAAAAAAGAATAAATAGATACGAGTTACAAACACGCGAACAAAGGAGATGTTATTGCTAAAGAGATGTATTAAAAAAGAACATTCGACGAAAAGTACTTATACAAATAATCAAATAGATTACGCAAGAGGATATACAGAAAACATCTCTAATAAATATTGCCCAATTAATAGAACTATAAATACTGGATAAGAGAAAAGATGATCATCAAATGCTGAAAGCAACAACCCCTGGTCATAGGACTTCTCTGTTAAAACAACGATAAAGTATTAATAATAAAACATTTAAAAGGCAATGGAACGAGTCTTAAAGTCTGGCTAGTCAGGTCTGATGACAATGGTGCTTGAGAAAGTTAATATCTAAATCTTAGTTACTAATTATTGTCTACGTTGCACGTACTCCGGCCACACGTAAATCGGTCTTCCTGATCCCTAGAACAAAGATATAGTATGAAATAAATGTCATAACTTGAAGACTATGGATCAATCCACATTGACACTTAATAACTGTTATAATTTTCAACATACAAAACATTTCAATGGGAAAAATGAAATACAGAAATTTGTATTTTTTTTGTTTTTTAAAAAGAATATTAGGAATACTTTTTAGGTATGTCTAATATTCCATTTTCCCCTCCTACTAAGCTTAAATTAAAAGCTTGTATGGCAAAATAATAATGTTTTTTGTTAATTTTACATTTAATGGGATTAAATTATCAAATGACCTTTTTCTAATGCCGGAGCCAGACATAGCTTCATTTGAATGATCATCTAGTGTGGCCGCGGTCTTTGTGTAACTGCACAAAGTTTTGTAGAACTTTGTACACTTCAAGGACAAAAATGTACAAGCACTTTGAGTTACGTCTTACTCCGGTATAAAAATAACCATTTTTTAAATAGCTTTATATAAGCGTTATTTTGTAGCCAAATTTTGACCAACGACGATTTCTAGTAATAATTATCATTTCTAAACCTTATGGTCAATTTGAATTGATATCTTATCTAGGTCTAAATACCAGGGTCCGCTTAAATTGCAGATGATAAGGCTGTGGAGCGAGTTGAGATGCCCGTCTGCCGTCTGACGTCATCCCCGAAGCCCCCACAATTTCTACAATCTCACAACTAACATCACTCAGTGACTTTAACCAGGAACCACTGTTTTACGTGCCTTTCGAAACACGGGGGGACGTTCTTTGAAAACCAATGTTAGAATAGGTCACCCATCTAATACCTAGCCGCGGTAAAAACTGCTTAACCTAGCGATCGACTCAAATGACGGATATTGATTAAGATACGACCTTGTATAGGTTAGTGTATCTTTACAATAATAAGTAAACAACACTACTATGCAATTTGCAATCGTAATCCATATCTATACTGATATATAAAGCTGAAGTTTGTTTGTTTGCTTGAACGTGCCAATCTCAGGAACTACTGGTGCGATTTAAGTTAGATAGCCCATATTTCAGTGTTAGATAGCCCATTTATCGAGGAAGGCTTATAGGCTATATATCATCACGCTAAAATCTATTTTTAGGGTTCCGTAGTACTACAAGGAACCTTTATAATTTCGCTGTGTCAGTCCATCCGTACGGCCGTTTGTCTACGCTAAGGTGCCCCCCTAGCATTTCCAAACTATAAGACGTAGAGACCTGATAATTTCCATACTGATAGAACACGTTAAAAACTCACTAGGAAAATTATTCTGAACGAAATCGGACACCAACTTTTCAAGCTATTCAACAGTTACGTTTATAGCGTATCAGATACGGTGCCCTTTTATATAAGCGTGTCTTGACTCGCTCTTCGCCATTTCTATTTGAATCTAAGTTTACGCGGACAAAGTCGCGGCCACAGCTAGTGCAAGATACAAGGCGCCTCTCGATTCCGCGATAGAGATATAGATAGATAAATATCGATAACGGATCGTGGGATTGTGCAGGTGAACGGCTATTTTGATATATTATTAACCAACTTTCAAAAACAACTGAACCTCAATTTGATTATTTATTGTGTTACGCGATTCGAGGTCGTGGCCCAATCAGTGGTCGTCATTTGAGTCGATCGCTAGGTTAAGTTGCTCTTGCTGCGACCGGGTGATAGATGGGTGACCCATTCTAGCACTTGTTTATATTTGATATCCGACCTGAATTAGGAAGCATCTAAAAGACGAAATTTAAAAAGGCATTCAATCAAAATAAAAACTTATCTTTCTCTCAATTTGGATCAACTTACATTTAGCCCTCATTCGTATGAGAGTTAGCCCTCATTCGCATGAGAGCTAAGAAAACGTTGTGTTAAATCTCGGCGTTGGCGCTTTTTCAGCATCGTCAGTACGAAAATGTATATGTATATGAATAGCATTAAAAATACAACATAGCTCAATAAAAAAGCGCCGCGTTAGACAAGCGTTGCCGTGTGAACAGATTTGGGAATCCATATGTTCTATTTCGACGTTTTTTTAGCGCACGTTAAAAAAGCTCTCGTGCGAATAACGGCTTAAAAAAAGCGTAGCGTTGGCGCTTTTTTAACGTTGGCGATACGAAATATAGCGTATGTGTATATAAATAGGATTAAAATAGAAAATTGGTCAATAGCAAAGCGTCACGTTATAAAACCGCTGTGGTGAACACAAACTTGGGAGTTCATATGTTCTATTTAAACGCGCGATAAAAAAGCTCTCGTGCGAATGAGGGCTTAAATGCCAACTTTAATGAATATCGCTTGACTTGGTAAGGAATTTACTGGAAACATACATAATGACAATGGATTTTAATATATATTAAGATTTAACACGTATGTAAAAAAATACCGTATATGTATTTAATTAGTTCAATATATAAATGTGAATTTATATATCCGCACTTTCATTGCAGAGCAGAGGCATATCAAATAACTTAAAAGGCGTTATTTTAGGGAATCCTATAATTTCACCAGCTTCGGTCCTCTCAAAGCTAGGATTTTATTTAGAAGAGCTTGGCTACACTGATGGTAGCGGCCGGGTGGCTGTTGAGAATTTCTCCATGTTAACGAATTTGCTTGTAAGGTTTGAGGCGTACGAAGAAGCTTTTGATCAGTTTATTTCCCTTAACGACTTTATTAACGAAAACTCAGGCGCTGTAGCTGTCAATTTAGGTCACATAGTGGAAAAATTAAGTCGGGATTCAAGCAATAGAGGTACGTTCCGTTTTTCTTAATTGTAGCTACAATAATATACATTCTTCAAGCTTGAATGAAATTTAAATGAAAAAAAAAACGACTCCAAGATGGGAAACACAACTTTGAAATAAAAAAGAATCATCAAAATCGATTCATCTAGTCGAAAGTTCATGAATAAAATAATACAGTCAAATTGAGAATCTTCTTTTTTGAAGTCGCTTGTAATGAAAATTTACTTTTGTTTTGTGTGACAATAGGGCCCTAGCACGACCATGTCGAACCGTTCGAAGTCGTCTAGTCGACTTTACTTAAGATGAAAAACCTCATGCTAGGCCCACAGGAAGCAAGTCTTAATTGTGTCATGCTTCTAATAAATGCTAATGTAACCCGCGTTGAAGGGTCCGCTGTGGGCCTAGGATGAACCTTTTCAGCCTAAGAAAAATCTACTCGTCGGCTCACTTTGGTTCGAAATTCGTCTCTTACCAAGAGTTGCCAGAAAACTTTTATAGAGTTGTGTGGGCAAAAGAAACGGTGATCGATTTTGGAAGCCATCTTTAAAGGCAAAATTTTGATTTCTAAACGGATTAGCGAAGTCTAGATCGGGTAGGAATTCTTTTTTGATGAAGTCCGCTACTGGATGTAATGATAAAGCGTTTTCTGTATAATCTAGTGCTGTGTTTGATACATCATCGTTAGGTGTATTTTCAACGTCACTTGCTTCGGAATTCGCATCACTAAAGGCTGTATCATTCTGTTCCTTATTATCATCAGAGTTAAACTCGTCAAACTCTCGCTTCATAGGGAAATCCATTTGCTTCTTCATGAACACATTCGAGTTGGATAGTGTTACGGACATTATTGGCACTATATTCACTTTTCTTACAAATATAGTCTCTTATTCACATATATATTACACTAGTGACTCTTATATTTAAAATAAAAATAAATATATCTTCATAATTAAAGTTATTTAGGTATTTTTAGGAACTATCGTTGGGTTAGGAGGTGGCTGGACCGTAACTGTAAAATTGAATGTAATTGTTATAAAGAATTTAAACGCTCCGCGTCGTTTACAAACTGCATTCAACTTCACCCGTTTTGTGTTTATATCCGTTTATTTTAAATTAAATTATGATTGTTTTATGTGTTCCAATTGCATTGTAATAATTTTTTGTCATGATTGATTGTGTTATTAATTAGGCATTTTCCGATTCATTTTTTTTTAATTTTTGTCCTATTGTAGTGAAAAACAGTATGCTATATTTTGAAAATACAATGGAACTGTTCGAGAGATAACTTCATGGTGATTAACTATAGGACTTCTTGTCACTGGCTACGACTCAAGTTTGTACTATCTATTCTAATAAGAATGTAGATTATAGCGTATTGTCAAATATTGTTTGATAGTGGTTTTTTTTTCTAGCGTTATACCAGGATTCGCTTAGTTTGCAGAGGATTTGGCTGTGGGGTGAGTTAACATGACCGACTGCAGTCTGACGTCATCTCACGACTAATATCATTTAGTGATATGAATATGGTTCCACGGTTTTACGTGCTTTCCGAAACACGGAGGAGGTCGGATATCAAATGTAAACCAGTGTTAGAATGGGTCACCCATCTATCACCCGGACGCGGTAAAAATCGCTTAACCTAGCGATCGACTCATATGCCGACCGACTGATTAAGCTACGATCTCCTATAGGATTTTTTTAGGCTAGTTACGTCAAAATTTTACACTGATTATACATTCTAATAAGAAGCTACATAGGGTATTATCGGAAATTGTGTGATGGTTATTTCGGAAAATAATAACTACAATTTTGGTCTCTTGACCGTAAATGCTTAAAGTTTTGGTCTCGCGATCGTAACGCACAACGCTGCGTAAGAATCACGATTCAGCGTGCTGCGATTGCCTTTCACAGCTGACGTAAGCAGCGACGGTACAAGAGACTATTAATAGAAATCTTATAATAGTAGCCACCCGCACTGAGCGAGAGAACGCGATTTTGACTGCCGCACCTGCGAGAAGTCTCGCATGTGGCTTGTTCGACCTCATAACGCAGTTAACGTGTTAACGCAAGTTTCGCTTCGATACCGAGCATCATCAGGATAGACTCTACTAAGTTTATCCATAAAGTTATTACTAAAAAACTTTTTTTAAATGTTTTTTACTAATCACTTTAGCAGCATTTTGCAGCATTGCACCGATTTTCCTTCATATTCATTCGCGGATTTGAGCAAAGTAGTTAAATATTTAATGCTTAAGAAACTGTGTTTATAAAAATTATAAATTCATTTATGCTTTATTATTTCAGTTACATTGTTTATTGCTCAGTTCACAATTACTTGTTTTTCACTCCAAAATTCTACTTTATCGATATTTGCCTTTTTGTGGAATACACTACAGTTCATACCAAATATTATTTTACTGTTAATTATTGTGACCGGTGGGGTTGATGAAATGAAATGGCTGTCGAAACGCTTCCATGAATTAGAAAGGGTCAGTATCTATTTTAAATAATAATTAGTCATTCTTCCGAAGTTTTTTTTAATATTGCAAGAGGCAAACGTGCAAGCTGTTTGCCTACAAGTAAGTGATTACCGACATCTATGGACATCTTTACTACCAGGAGGCTCGCAGATGTAGTGCCGGTCTTAGGTTTGGGCTTACCATCATTTGACGTGACAACATTGCCGTCACTTAACGCCGATTTTATGTCAGAGAGGTAGGGGTAACCGGACGCGCCGCGGCCTACACAATCCGGCGGCAGACCAAATGGTCGACACGTACTGCGTTACCTCTAATTAAAAGTTTCTTCTTATCTTAATAGATAAGATATATTAAGAAAATAAGATGCTAATGCATACATTTGTAAACAATTAAGAAATGTCTTAACTACCGTGAAAAGAAAAAACTTGAAAAATTTTGTAATTGACACTTAATTGTTCATCGTCAACAGTAGGCATACAAATAGATAATTAATCTGGATTGAAATTTTTATTTACTCGTCCAATATTATTTTTAAATATTTACTTTTCAGATAAATATTGATCTGGACAACGATTTTATGGACATGCGTGATCAAAAATCCGTATTATTCATGCTAGTTTATCTGTTTATTTATAATGTTTGTTTGGTCATATACGCCATTATTTTGTACAGCTGTGATGAATATAGTATGTATAAATTATCTATATTCTATCTCTTTCTATTTCATTAACGGTTATTATTTAAGAACCGTTCGAGTCAACATTCAAACAAAAAAAGACCGCCTCTTAATCGGATATATATTTTGCTAGCAACGCTTTCAAATCTGGAAATTGTATTTTAAAAACGCCTAAATTAGGGGCTTTTTAGACGCTAATTAGGCGTTGAGTTTAGAATTTCTAAACTCAACGCCAGGTGCTCAAAAACTTTCACATTAAAATTTGCGTTGCACAAAATAGTTTATAGGCACAAGTATGTATATAATGTTTCTTTAACAAAATTCAGTCAAACAGTCCACTCTACATTTGACTTGAAGGTTCACTTGTGTATCCATCAAGAAAGAAATATTTATATATTTTATAATTATACAAATGTTAAATAAAATCTTAATGTTTTAATACAAAGTAATTATTCCAATTCCTTTAAACATGTAATTTAACTCACACAGATTTTTTTAACAAAAAAAAATTGTCAGAACTGGACTAAATTGAAATAGGATCACACAGGAAGCACCAGGTTTCAAATTAAAAATAATCACCAAAATAGGTTCTTGCACATTAGTTTCATTACAGTTAGAGGTTTTGGTCTCCTTTTGGTCTAGGAGTACTGTTACCTCTTTCTCACATAAGATCCGTATGAAGTGGTGGCAATGCTGACATGTCAAGTAATAGTATTGTTGACACATTTCGTTCAGCTTGTGAGACTTTCCAGTGGCTTGATCTGGTTATTAAAGGCTGGCAACACGCCTAGCCTCCTGGTGATGCAGATGTTCATCGGTTGTCATTTATGTGAATTTCTTTAAAATTAAAAACATGCTAGTCTTTTCATACCTCTTCTGTAACCTTTGGCTCTAGCTTGCATTTAATATCTTGCCATGGTAATGCTGCTAGGTGGGCGGCTTGGCCCACAAATAACACAGGCTTCTGTTCAGGGTCTGACGCAGTCAACCCCCACTTGAATTTCAAGCTCACAGGCAAGTTTGACATTCTTCTTACTAAAAAAAGAATTAGGAATCTTACAATAATAAAATTTATAAAAAATAGGGTAAATAGAATATTTTCTAAAATTACATCTAAATTACAATTGGGCATTGATTAAAAAGCAAGTGTTAAAAATTACCATGTACTTGAACGAGAAGCTGGTAAGAACAAATAATTTTCACAGAATTATGTTCATTTATATAATGATATTTAAATACAGAAAGTGCTTTTCACTTGCACACTTTTCTCATTGTAAATGTCTATAATGAGGTATTTATTCAGTTGTCAGAAATGACCTGATTATTAGTTTCATTTCAACTAAAAGTGCATAGTCATTGTTTATTGGAAAATCGTAATTATAAACTTTTCATGATTGAATATATCTAAATAATGTCACAGTGACCAAAATTTGATTCATAACCTAATCTTGAAGCACATTTACACATAAATCATGAGATAAAGCGTCTTTTGTGATTCAATAAAGACGAGGACATTCACCTGCATTGTACATTAAGGAGTCATGCAACGTAGCCGTATTACTAGCTATTAGTTTAGCTAATAACATTTTAACTTATATAACACACAACCATGTCAATATTAAAAACAAACAAGATAAAACGTAAAATAAACCGCTAACTTTGAAATTACTTACACTAACATCCACCCACTTTTTAGTAAATAACCATTTATCTGTGCACAAATTAGTTTGATCACGGGACACTGTAAATCTTAATTGAAATAAAGTTATAGCAAAACTGTTTTATTGTAATAAATTAAAAAAAGTACTTCGATAAGCTTTCTTTTAATTTAATAATTGCCAAATCATTGCTACTTTTGCAGAACTGTTACGTTCTGAAAGTTGAAACTCATAATATAGTTAACGTCCATGGAACACTTTTGAAAGAATGAAATTTCTGAGTATGAAAATTTCTTTTTGGACCGAAAATTTAAGATTCTTTCGAGAATTCTTTAATTAGTTATGTATATAGTATCTACAAATTGGTAATTTAAAACAAAAGTTGTAATAAACTGATATGTTTCTAAACGAAATGACTAGTTTTGGCGGCAAATTTAATTTTCAAGTTATTTAGTACGTGTAAATAGCTCCTAGCACAGCTAACTGGGCATATATTACAAGCCTATGATAAGAGGCACAATAAGAGTATAGATACGTGGGAAGTTGTTGGTTTAGGTCACTAAAAGTCAGACGGTTAAAACGACGAATGTAAGCAGTTATTGGTAAAATTGTGAACATTGCATCGTTAGCCGTAGAGATCTGCCTGAGGCCTTTACTCAAAATATCTCTTAATTGATGCAGGAAATAATAAACAAATATAAACTTGTTAGTAATTTATTTCAATACAATTTTAATTACATCAAAAACTGGAATCACGATTACAAATACAAACATTATTACATAATGTCAAAAAAAAACCATTTCATATAAATAATAACAATGCACCAAAACATATTTACAAAACAATACTCAAGGCCAATTTCACGATGTTCTATTAATGTATGTTTTCAAATTTTAAATAAATTTAAACCCCTCATAGTAAATAAACAGTACACAGGTTGGCAGGAGTAAGGAAAACAAGTCCCGGTGGAGATTCACTGATGGCACCATCCTGAGCTGTTTATGCGGTGCAACTCAAAGGATGGCCCATCTATTATCGTGCACTGCATGCCCTGACACCTGCACGCAGGAGAACTTAATGGCTGCTTCCGATAATGGAGTTAATGTGGCTGTGTTCTGGGCCGCGACAATATAGTTTTTGCCAACAAAACGCAAAGAAGAAGAAGTAAATAAATTTAAAGTATTAATAAATAAAATTCATTAAAAAAAAAAAACTGAAAATCTATGGGGTTATATTTAAATAATATTATGTGATTTGGAAGGGTTAAAAATCGTGTAATTCGAAAAAAAAAACTGCTTGTCTGTAAAGACGGTTTATGGACGATAATTTTACGTGATAAAGCCGAACACTTAGGCCGATACCGTATCGTACCTCTCTATCGCTTGTTCCGCACTCTCGCTTGCACGCTCGGCTCAGGCGGAACGTGACAATAAGTCATGCTTTTTGATGCATGCAGCTGTCGTTTATCGATTTATAAGACGTTGTCATGTCAAAATGAATAAAAGAAACCGTTATTATTTTATACATCGCAGCAGGATGTTGCACAAAAAATAAATATACCACCATGAATTATTTATAACTCTGATCTTAACAGTACATCGTGAAATAAACTCAATTTTTATATCTATGGGCTAGGTTAATTCGTTCTAGATCTAACGCAGACTTTCTAAAGGAATTTCCGCATCCGACATCAATTACCATATCAGGTACCATCTTCTTTTAGTGGTCATCCATCAATTACGTCACACGACGGGCACAGGAGGGGGCGGCGGCGGCGGCGGCGGGGGGTTTAAAGCTTTGTGACGTCAGATATCAAAATTAAAAATATTAAAAAAGAAACTACTCGTTTCCTTTAATTATTATTAATAATAAAAAAATAAGAGATGTCACGTCAAGGGGGAGGGAATTCGGAATTGTCACAACCATTACAACGAAAGGAGTAAAAAAATCATTAAATTCGTGTGACGTTACGGACTCATAAATATGAATGACATTACCAAAGAATAGTTGCATTTACCATATGGTTGTAATGTGATTCATACGACTTTTTTAAATACTACGCAGAGTACAAAAGATTCATTCATCTGCGTTAGACCTTGGAAACTTCAAACGATGGTTGTCTTTTAAAATTAAAATATAAATGTACCGTCCCAGACTGACTACATATTCAGTAAAATATATAATCCTAAGTGTTCAACAATTTTAATTATATAGTAAATAACGAGCCACGCTTGAATAATCACTAGCCACAATGTTATATGAAATAATTCAAACAACTCAAATTATTGTAAATTACAATCACAGAAAAATGATTTAAACTAAATTAAAAAAAAAAAAACATCTGTTCGTGTTCTATAGTAAAGTGCAGGTATATAGAGAGGTAGAGATGTGCCGACCTTAAGTGGGCTTTAGGATGAGCCCAAAAGATTGCTGGGGCGTGGCCGGCATAGATAATAGTATTGCTATCTTTTGGTTAGTGTCCCAAAAGCCTATCGTACTTAATCGTACACTAAGAATAAGAAAGTAATTTGTAAAACCCAATTTACAATGTGGAAATTATGTTATATTCATCAAATATTCTGTAAGTCTTTTTTCAGAAGTTTACCTTTGCTGGTAAAGAAGAGAGAAAAATGAAAAAAATATATAATCGCTGTCGAAAATTTAAAAGTTATCATTGAGTCAAAAACAACCATAGATAATATCAATTCTTTTTAAATTGAATTAACAGAAAAATACAGATGAAGTATACACGTTGTTATATATTAACATGCTTTATTATCTGGATGATATTGAAAATAATTTCTAGGCCGCTAAAAATTACCGATACGCAATACAGAACGATATGAGGCACATCTCTAGCTTCAACATCGATAACAGTAACTTTATACGCGAAACTAGCTTATTGTCAATTCATTAAATGACAGATTTTGATTATATCGTAATATTTATAGGTCAAAGACTACCGGACTCTAGACTGCCATCTTGTCTTTTATTTTTAAAGATTAGCAAAAATTGCTAATCTGCATTTATATTTAAGGTACAGTTGACGGCCCTGAAGAGTTCGTGATTAACACAGGTTTACATTTTAATTTAAGTTATATTCAATATAACTTAAATTAAAATGTAAGCACATGTAAACATTATACAAATATAATGAAGTAATAGTCACAAGAATTGCGTTAAAAAATAACTACTAAATGGAAGTTAAGGGACTACTACACTCCTCGAAGCGCAATTTGACTTTATAGGAAGGAAATCAGTAGGTGGTTCAGGGTAGTAAAAAGTAAGATTTTTAAAAAATATCCAAAAAAAGATTTAAAATGATTGGAGTAACATCAAACAAAAAAAAATTGAATTTAGAACTTTTTTTTTAAAAACCTCCGTTAAAAGTAATGAGCTGTAGAAATACAGTTTAATCACGACACAAGTATGAAGTATCTAGGGCCGTCATCACTTACATTGTATTGAATGTTGCCAGTATATAGAATTAAAAAAAAATGAGTATACATTAAAAAACAACCGTTGCACCCGTAAACAAGGAACGAAAACAAATCTCACTAAAATTAGAACGACTATTAAAATGAATATAATACTTTAACAGTGCTGCCAAAATCGTCTATAACGACATTCAAGTATATTTCGTTACATAAGTGCTGCGTTCCACTAAGCGATCGTAACGTTCACGCCTGCGTCCGCAATTTTTCCCGTTCCACTTCCTTGCGAGCGTTGCGTTCGTAAACTCAAGTGGAACGGGATAAGAGGCGTTTTGAGTCGTTGATACGATATGGCAAATAGTGACATGAAATTAAGTTTTAATATTATCAATTTGACATTGCCCAAGACGTCCCACCTCTTGGACACGGGGCGTTGCGAGCGTTTGGTGAGCGTGAGTAATAACGTCTTAAGTGACGTTTTCGCCGCGACCTCAACGATCGCAGTCAACAAGATGAACGGCTGTAGGTGCGTTTTGAGTGTTGCGATCGCTTAGTGGAACGCAGCCAAGATCGTTTAATGAGACGCATTTTTTTTAAATTTTTAACCTAGACGATAATTTGACAGAGTATTGTTAAAAAAAAGGTTTCATAAGTACTTGAAACTTAAGCAGTAATGACAACACATCCTTCACCGTTAGAAGCGGTAAAAAATAAAATATTTATTAAAGGTAGATTCGTGCTACTTGACATAGAATTACCTCTTTAAGTAATTTATGCAAGTAGCAAATCTACCCGATGTATATTAATACTGTTACATTCCTTTATCGGTAGAAGACGCATCTACTGGCTTCTTGTAGGTCTCTTGTCTATGGGCATAGGTATTTTTTTGTATAATACTATGTAAAACTAGCTATGGGCTAAATCTATACATTTTGAAGTAGCTAAAATACATACATATATAATGTATCTCGCAATATCAATGACTTTTCATCATTTGATTAAAAAAAAAAAGAAAAATACCTTAAAGAGTGTTTTTAGAATAATGTTTATTTATACCTGTAGTCACTATGTTTGTGAAAAAAAAATGTAAATTTCTCGCAAGTAAACATCGTTCTTGAGAAATAGAGTTCTTATTTAGGCATGTGTTATATCGCCATCTAACGTTGTTTGCTAGAACTATCACTTATTTGACATTATGACGTAATAATAGGTCCTGTATAATATATCTTATGTAAATCTGAATTAGTATTTATATATTAATGTATGTACGTATATATGTTCGTATTTACATACTTTAACAGTTGCCATATTATTTTTTTGCATTATCATCATATTGATATGTTATTTTGCTAGAAATACCTGTAATCCATGGTTTGCAATAATGTTTGTGTTTGTTATAGTATTATTTATTGTTTTATTAGTAATGCTACAGCGTTACAAGTATATGACAACAAGTTATACGAAATAAAACATAAATAAGGCCAAAGCGGGATTACACTAAATAACATAAACAAAAATGACAGAGTATTCTAATAGAGAAAAATGTAACAAACTAAATAAGGATTAACAAATTCATAATTAAATTAACGAATTAAATACTATTAATACTCAATATTTAATTATATTCACATTGTGTTCTTGTGTGTGTGTATTTATGACAATGTTGTGTATGTATGTATGTGTATTATAATTATATTCAATTGGGTTGTATTGGAAAATTTTGTAAAATTACAGATTTGTATTAAAATTCGAATAATATATATATTACTTGATTATAAATAATAGTTCCATTTTATTTATTTTTACTAGTTTCACATGAGATAGCGTTAATTATTAATAGATCGCGCTATCGAAGTTTCTACGGCTGGACGATATCTAGTCCGTTTTGAAGCCCTTGGTCATTACTTGCATCCCACGTTAGATGGAAATATCGAGTAAATGAAATCTCGTAGAGATTTTATTCACTAATCTCGTCACGTTATTGTATTGAAGGGTAACTTGAGCGTTGTCCTAAAAGAACGTGGATGCGCGATGCTAGCGAATTTATAGTTCGTAAAAACGTGAAATCCAACATACGCACGGATGGCTAAAAAAAGCACGGATTCGTGTTTTATTATTATATTTATTAGAACGATGTCTTAGGGGTCGAATTGCTAACTTACTTTTCTGAATTAGCCCAGAAACAGCCTCCATATTCGTAGTAGAAACTTATACTTTATCACTATTATTTCAGGCTTGTTGGGGTTTAAAGCTGTATTCGACGGAAACATGGGCTTTGATAACCGCTCGGGCCATAATTGGGCTTGGTGTCAGCGGGAGTTGTGTATTGTGTATTTATGTATTTTACACGTAATTTCCCTTCATGTTAATAAATGAATTTATCAATGAGTACTAGAAGCCTTTTCTTTATTAGTTTAAGCGGCATATTTTTCAATCTACCTCTAATGATTAATTCTTTTCATTTTTTAGTACAACCAAAAATCTTAAAAATCGGCTGGAAATAAAAGCAATCTAATAGAATAAAATGGTGACCATTTTCTTGTCTTTATCTCTAGTTTTGTTCAAAAGTTGTATCAGAAGCGATTCAACTTAGAAGTCAACCTGGAGATCTATATGTTAAATGATTTTTTTCTATAAGACAAGGAGCACACGGGCAGGCGGTTCACCTAAGTGACTACCGACGCCCATGGACAACTGCAACACCAGGAGGATCGCAGACGCGTTGCCGGCCTTTGAGAAATGAGTATGCTCTTTTCTTAAAGGTGAATGATTGAGATATGTTGACATTTACCTGCGCCGCAAGTCATATTATATAGCCTAGCAGTTCCCGTGACTTCGCGTAAAATAAGGAAAAAAGATTACATTCAATTTTAGCGTGATAATATATAGTCTATGGTCTTCGTCGATAAATGGGTTATCTAACACTGAAATATTTTTTCAAATCGGACCAGTAGTTCCTGAGATTAGCGCGTTCAGACAAACAAACTCTTCAGCTTTATGCATTAGTATAGAGTATATTATATAATAAGAACTTTGACCATTGTATTAACATATTTACCTTCAGATTAATTTAATGCATATTAAAAATAGAATATCACGCGTACTTTATTACATATATTATGAGTAAGTGAGAAAGACTTAAAAGAATAATGCCGAAATATGACCTACTTGTAAGGTCACGGATATCGGCTCTACGAATGTGTAGCTGATTCGAATCTCGCCCATTACACATTCAAATTTATTCATATTGATAGCACATGATATAGTTCAAGTCAAAAGCTTAATGCGGAGAAATTTAATGTAAAACGCGAAATAAAATAATAAATATATTTTTTTTTTTGTAGAAATAAGAAAGTAAAAAACTCTTTATACGCCAAATCTTCTTCTTCCTAACGTTATCCCGGTCAAGTACCAGGGTCCGCTTAGATTGTAAAGGATGTAGCTGTGGGGCGAGTTTAGATAACCGATTGCCATCTGACGTCATCCTTGGAACCCCCAAGATCTCTACAGCCTCACGACTAATATCACAAAGTGACATTAATCGGGTCCCACTGTTTTAGGTGCCTTCCAAAACACGGAGGAGGTCAGATATCAAATATAAACCAGTGCTAGAATGGGTCACTCTTTATACGCCAAATAAAAGTATATAAAAATACAAGTTGGTGTTTATTATATTTTTAATTTATCTACGTTTATATATTATTTCATTTGATTTCAAGGGCTTTGAGAACTTGAATAGAGCGAATTTGCAAATAAATTAAAATATCCAAACCTACTTTATTCTAACAAGTATTCTTTCCTTAGAGTTAGGACTTTCCCCAGACGTGGAGCTCTTCAGCTGTTTTTCAAAGTCAGCCATCCGTTGGTTTAGTGAATCAGCAATATTTTTGTGGACTTCTAGTATATTTTCGAGATTAGCCATATTAATAGTGTAAACAGGTGAAATTGTGTTGTGACGTTTTTGAGTGCCAGGTGCCAACTGGTAAGTGCAATTTATGTAAAATTAAAGCATTTGGGTACTACTTTTAGCACAAATACAGGTAATAACAGTCTTATAAATTGGAAAAAAACACTTTCACATCAATAATTGTAGCTTAAACAAATAAAATGGGTAAAAATTGATACGACGAAAAAGAACCGCGTACCATTTGAATCCATTTATTTCCCGCAAAGGCGTCGAAGTCGTCTCGCCACCACTTCCTCGGCCTACCTGATCATCGGCAGCCAATGGTGGAAACCCAAATTGTCGCGACCGTGGCCCACCTTTGATAATTAATACAATTTAAACATAAAACCCCGACCCTTTATCTAATTAGACTCACTGTCTAGACCTATTTCTAGTCTTTTTTTAAATAATCCCAATTCAACCCACTCGAGAATCAAACTAAAAATATCTTTAGAAATCTCGTAAGCAGGAAAGTAATCCAAGACTAAATAAGCTCCATGCGACGATGTTTTCTATAGCTAATGTTATTTTCCTTTCATTACGTACTCTGAACACGACTTATCCGGGAGATGAAATGCGTAGGCTATCCATGTAATGCGATAAAATAAATTAGAACGGTTATGTAATAAATTTATGAAGACAGCCGCTTTTGTAACGCTTTCTTTGTATTAAAATAGCATCTGTATTTTTATCTGAAGGCTTTTCGTATAGATTATATCTATACTAATATATAAAGCTGAAGAGTTTGTTTGTTTGCTTGCTTGCTTGAACGTGCTAATCTCAGAAACTACTTGTCAGATTTGATAAATTCTTCCAGTGTTAAATTGCCCATTTATCGAGGAAGGCTATAGGCGATATATTATCAACAAAATTTTAATCTATTTTTTTTACCTAATTTAACGCGAACGAAAACGCGGGCACAGCTAGTTTAAAATAAAAATGCTTGAAGATGAGTCGCTGCAGTTTTTTTTTAAAACTTTTATGTTACTTTGACAGTTTACAAACCAATTTATTTCTAGAGAGTAGCATAGGGTAGCGAGATGCTCGTTCTCGTGCTCGTGTTTATCAAGGTGGTTTAACTTACCTTAATCAATAGAAAATTGTACAATAATTTTCAAATAAAAAGAGATTAATTGATAGAATCGGAAATCCATGTTTGTCATCTTCATCCCTTTCTCCTACTCCTGTCCATCTAATTAGAGGTAGCGCCACGCTTGTAGCTGAATTGGGCCGCCGCGTCCAAGTACCACTAATTCTTTGTTACATGAGATCGGCGTGAAGTGGCGGCAATGCTGTCACGTCAAGTGATGGTATTGTTGTCGCGTTTCGTTCGGTTTCATGCCGGCTACCATCAGTAAAGATCTGTAAAGGTTGATTAATGATGAAATCTTCATATTCCTGCAGGGTGCATACTTCAATGAAAGTGATGGGTTCACGAAGGGATGGGTGAAGCAAAGATGAGGGATGAGATGGTTTTTCTATAGGAATGTCAGGTGGTAAAAATGATGTCGTGCCGAGAAGTTTAGAGCTTTCAATGTCAGAAATGGCTTTGATTTGTTCAGGAAGTGGGACTAACTGAGCGATTGATATGGATGTCGTGGTGCTGATAGTGCGAAAACCATGGACTATTTACTAAACTACTGTATGTAGAGACTTTAAATTTTCCAAATTGCTAGGACAGGCTAAAAACTCATTAGGAAAATTATTTTCAGCGAATTCGGACAACAATTTCTGAGTTATTCAACAAATACTTATGTCACATACTAGCTGTGCCCGGGACTTCGGCCGCGTAAAAATTAGGTAAAATATAGATTCAATTTTAGAATCACGGTATATAGCCTATAGCCTTCCTCGATGAATGAACTATCTAACACTGAAAGAATTATTCAAATCGGACCAGTAGTTCCTGAGATAAAGGCGTTCAAGCAAACAAACAAACTCTTTAGTCAAAGTCAAAAATGTTTTATTATTATAGACTTTACAGTCGTCGAACGTCATGAACATAATAATAATGATCATTTTTTTTAATCATTATTATAACATTTGATGATGAATTTTACGAATCAAAAGCTAAGTTTACAAGGGCTCCAACGCGCTGTGCACTAAGAAGAGCCGGCAACAAACTCAGTCTGCTAATATTTTGTTATCACCGTTTTACAACACACACACACACACAAATTGCGCCTTGGCGCAGTGGGCAGTGACCCGGCCTTCTGCTCCGGGGTCGTGGGTTCGATTCCCGCCTCCAGTCTGGGTGTATTATCCATATGTATGTATTTATATTTACAAAAAAAAACTGTGTATAACAGGCGGCTGTTACCTATAACACAAGCTTTAAGTTGTCTACCTTAGGAACAGACATCCGTGTGTCCTATAGGCCTGTATATTCATTATTACTATTTACAATATGTAATATATATATCATTTATATTTATATGAATATAGATCAGATACGGAACCCTTTTAAATAAGCGTGACACGCTCTTGGGCACTTTTTAGTCGCAACAAATATCGAATAATAGACAGCAGTGGCATCCCCTTAACGCACGCAGTGCGTAAATGGATAATGCGTGACATCCTGTCCACAGAAGACGTCAGTTGCATTCGCATCCCGGTCACTGGCCACTAAGGTAATTTGCACTCTATTTATCTATTATGCATTTCAAAAAGGATTTTGTTATTAAATAATATTAACAATAATAGAAATATAACGTAACTTAATAACATTTTCTTTTTTTTTAAGGAATATTAGGAATACTTTTTAGGTATGTCTAATATTCCCTTTTCCCCCTCCTACTAAGCTTAAATTAAAAGCTTGTAGATTCGGGAAACATTGTGGAAGCACTGCAATAACGTGGCAAGCCCATAAGAATGCGGAACGCATTATTATATTGCACACGCATTGCAGTGTATGATTTTCTAAAAAACTTCATCCATAGTTGACATGTACCTTAACCTTCGTCGAGACTGAAATGAAAATATGAAGTGTTTAAATAGTACCGCCTCAATTTAGTTGAAAACAATATGACTTTTGATAAAAGTTTGTTGTTTGTTTGAATTTATATTTTAGTAATTTACAGTAAAAGCGTTTAACTTAAAAATCTTTTTTACCTATTTTATTTGCTTTAAAATATGTAACAACATATTGTTGGTAATACTTAACAGGAAAGGCATCCCTTAAGGCCACGGCTGGGTTGCAATTCCCATGCACTGCTTGGTTTTGTCCCTTAGGTAAGTGCACAGTAAATTCAAGAAATGCTAAGAAAGTCGTCATTCATAAAGATTAACATACTGTTAAAGGTGATTGTGATCAAAACTACGTCTGCCGATAAATGCATTTTAGAGCCAACCGTGCGATCAGTTCGTGACAGAAAATCGGTGCAGAGCCGAGTTGTGGTTTTATGGTAAAACAGCTTTTGACTCACGGCATCCATTATTGTTAAAATTTAAGTGTTATCTAATTTTTTGGTAAAAATATTACCATAGTAGCTACTTTAAATTCATAGCTCTTAGGTCAAACATTGCAGCGCTAGAATGCGCAGATTACGCATATCAAACATACATAAAAATTATAAAATAGGTTTTTCAGTTATGAGCAATTAGCAAAAGAAGTTTATTTGTATGTATTGAAAAGTATTTAAAGAATATAAGGTAGGCTATTGTAATTAATAAAAGAAGCGCATTTAAATGCAAAGTGGTTGCCTACTAAATGTAAAATGGTTGAAGCAGTGGTCGGGTAGGTATGTAACTTAATGAGCAGCGAGCAGCGTTGACCCAAATCTGCTAACGGCTCACAAAAGGCCCGCCCCGCTCGTCTTACCCACCCTTCCAAATTAACGATCTCGTAATGAACTCAAATATCTTATCATTCTGCAAATATTTTCCATGTGACTTGACTGATATGTCAAATTGTTATATAAGAACTGCCTTTTGCTTGGAGATTGCGGAATACTTGTAAAATGTATCTAAAATTATAAACGTCTTTGTATAATGTAGATGGACTTTCAAATGGCTGTAATTTTATAAAATTGCGATCTTTAATGGTCAAATGTTTTACTTAGATACGCAAACAACCCTTTACAAGCTTTATTCGCTATCTGTTTGGCTAGAGCAAACTGTGAGGTCATGAATTCTGATTCAGGGATTTTAATAGTAACAGTCGAACTTTAAGTCCATATTTTTTTATTTGTTTTCAAACATGTATAACAGTAATATAAATAACAGTTGGGTTATACCTCTTCTTACTTATACTTTTGGCATACTGAGATGGACTCAAACTGAATTAGACGCCTTGGACCGTAATATTTTTCAAATCGGACCAGCTGTTCCCGAGATTAGCGCGTTCAAGCAAACAAACAAACTTTTCAGCTTTATATATTAATTAATAAATAGAAGTATAGACATATAATATCAGCAATATACATGTTCAAAACACTAACTACATTACATTTTACTTATGTAGATCACGAATTTTATCAAGTGATAATTGTTTTTTTTTTTCGCGGAAATGAAATAAATTTATTAATGCACGTATTATGTTGCAATAAAAGTTGATTAGATACTAGCTAAGGCATCCTTGTACCAATTTCTGTATATGGACCTGAGTTATATAATACTAGTTGTTGCCCGCGAAATCGTCCGCGTAAAATTAGGTGAAGATTTTAAGCGATATAATATATAGCCTATAGCCTTCATCGATAAATGAGCTATTTAACACTGACAGAATTTTTAGCGGACTTTTATTTAGGGCTTTTAAAGGGGAACAATTTTGTCGTACATGACTTTTGCGAATCTTTGACCATTTACGCAGCGCACGCAGCGGAAGCTCTCAAATGGGAAAAAGGACCCCCGATTTTGGAACATTATTGGTGCACCGCTCCTATTGGAGTTAGCGTGATGATATATACCCTATAGCCTTCTCCGATAAATGACCTAACAAACACTGAAAGAATTTTTCAAATCGGATCTGTAATTCTTGAGATTAGCGCGATCAAACAAACAAACAAACTCTTCAGCTTTATATATTAGTATAGATAGCGTGTATATAATAATGGGTGTACCTTTAGTCTGTATTATAATTCGTAATTAAGATTTAAGGAAGAAAGAAAAATTTTAAAAATACTAAAACATGCAGAGTTGGTGGCATCTTCGGAATACTTTCAATACATGGTTGTCTGTCGTGATAGACATTTGTACTGGACCTTTCTTAGTCGATAGCTTTACTTACTTTTACATTAGAAACGAAACGCAACGAAGGTTCGTGCTTCCATTTTTATTAATATTCAGCAATTAAGCTGTATAAGACGGTAGCATTAATGTATCATTTCACGTTCGGTTTCGAACGTAAAAGTAAGTAAAACTGTCGAGAGTGTTCGTGCTAGGCCCTCTGATAATTAGAAGGGAAAACTTGTACTGGTTTACACATAAAGACATTATCTTTGTTTTATTTATAATAGATATACTCATGTCAAGAAAGCTAATTGACACTTTTCAAATGGATTATTATAAATTCTTAATTGAAGGTTTTTTAGATACTGCTAATTATGATTTATTGCAATGATATATGCGTCCTTGAATACTGCAGCTACTTATTTTGTTAGAATAATTACAAATTTAGGCCTCAGTACAGCGCTCGTAGGCGGATGTATTATATATTTTTGAAGGATTCTAGAAATGCCGGCCTTTAATTAAGGCTTTGGGCCACCGCGAACTCTCACGAACCGAACGAAAGGCTATATATAACAACACTGGATGCGACAGCGTTGCCGCCACTTCACGCCGATCTTCATTGGTGGAAAAAGCTTTACAAGTCATGAATGCAACTCAAATTTTAAGAGTTGGTGGCGCTGGTTACAAGGTAGTCATATATTTATAATTAAAGCAAATTACTACATTCATTTGTATATGTGTATTCATATGTTTGGTATTCTTTGGTACTATTTAAAAATGTCATATTACTTATTAAAATTGTAGGTGCTACAGTTATTGGAAGGTGTTGCATCAGTCTATGTTTTCGCGAGTCCTGGTTGTAAGAAGTGGGACACTTGTGCCCCGGAAGCAATTCTCGCAGCAGCTGGAGGCAAACTTACCGATATATTGGGAAATAATTATAAATATGGAGCTTCAGTGTCAAAACCCAATAAGACAGGTGTATTAGCTGCCGTTAATAGTGACCTTCACAAATATGCACTGGACAAAATACCACAAGAATTAAAAGATAATTTGGCTTCTAAGTAAGTTTTCATGGCTAACTTACCTAGTAAGTTTAAAAAAAAGTATATTTTACCTTATGAGAATTCTCATAAATCATAATATCTGTGCTTGAATTATTACCCAAATTTATTATGTATATGATGTGAGGATTTGTTAATAAAATCTTTTACTGTTGTTGGATACTCCTTTGTTATGTTTTTGTTTATATTTTATAGCTTGCTCTTAACTTTAGAGGCTAACATTTTCCTAAGTTCCCTCCTCAATATCTTACCCGAAGGATTCTTTGGTATTTCGTCAACGAAAATAACGCCGCCTCGCAAATGTTTTGCAGGAGAAACCTGTAAAGATAAACAAAAAAAAATTAATTCAAATTAAACGGCACATAAATCGTTCATAATCTAGTTTTTACAACAAAAGAAGGGATTCTTTTAACAAAAATAGATATTATTTGTCCAACAAAAAAATATTAGGAAGATAAAAAGTTGCCAATAGCCTTGTTATTGATTGTGTTCCAGCCGTGGTATAATTGAATTTCAAGGAAGTAATCAAAGGTTTCAATTGTTTTTTTTATGAAATCGTTTCCTATACATTTAAGACGAATTTATGAAAAGTTCTTTCGTGTTCGTGACTGACGCACAGATAATAGATTCAGTTCAACAATTGCTTTAGCTGAATTTATTATTGGCACGTTATCTTGATTTCGCGCAAATAGTAGATGACCTTTTCCGATTAACCTCGTTAAAATGCTCTCAATATTTTTTCTATGAAACTCTAGTAACTTCTATACTTTATTTTGTTACTGGTATTTTATTTATATGAGTAAACTGATATCAAAGAATTGTTGAAAATCAAGCATCACATTGTATGAATACTAGCTTATACACACGACTTCGTTCGCGTGAATTCGGTGTTTTTTGTTAAGGTTTTAGGCTTTTCATTTCTATGTAAGGAATCTTAGTTATTAAAAAAATGGCGAAGAGCGTGCCAAGACACACTTATATGGAAGGGTTCCGTATCTGATTAGCGATAAAGGTATTTGTAAAATAAATTCATTACTAATCCTATGTATATCTTAAATTCTTAAACCGTCGTGACCGGTCTAGCTTTGTTGCTCTCTGTAGTAGTGTAGTACATGCTCAGGGTATTTAGGGATACTGTAGTTAAAAGTTTAACGTATTTTAGGGTAACTTTGAATATTTGCATAAGAATATTAAAGGATTTCCGCGTATTTTAAACAACTAATAAGTGCACACGACCTAAAGTAGTTAAAATTTAACAAACTTACAAAGTTAATGCGCAATTATTTATATTAACTACAAAGTAGCTTTACTTATTCATTCTTGTGACTCTTGATCTTGACCGACTTACTGGTTTCGTCGAACGATCTAGTATTCCAAAAGGGAAGAAGAAGAGTAAGACGTTATAAATAAAAAACATCTTTCTCCTCTTCCTTCTTTTTGATAATACTCTTTGAAGTTTAAGAAAACGAAGATTTTCTTATTTTAATATTACATTATTCATCTTAAACAAATCTTATAAGTTGCAGCACTTATAATATAATACAAATAGATAAAAAACTATTTACACAACGCCATCGTAGATACAAAACAGAGGACACATAATAATACAGTTATAGTGTCAAAGTAAAAAGATGACATCGGAAAAGTTCCGGTTGTTCAACAATTCAACCAACATTTTAATTTGCTAAATATCAATGGATTTCTTACTTAATTATAAACATTTTCAATGTGATTAAAAAATTAAAAGGAGGTTATGTATGTCCTTGTTGATCCTTCTGAATCTTGATATGGATATTGATCTTGATTAATTTGCTGGTTTCCCCAAATGATTGTATATTCCATAACGTCCCAGTAGGGACAATGTATTTAATTAAAAAAAAATACGTTATTCCTACAGGGTACGGTTATGAGAAATACTCATTAGATTTTTTCCTCCTTTCACTATTTACTTACACTATTTATGCATCTTCTTCCCGAATAGCAGATTAACATTTAAAACATTGAAAGAACAAACGACAAAAATATTTTCTCATTGATCGGTTATCGTGTTGGAAATTAAGAGTGATAAAAAAATATTTATTTATCGCCATCTTTGACACAAGGCCGAAAACACTGATCAGCAAAATTTGTTTGGTTAGATACTTATAAATTCATATAATTTGCAAACTATTGACAGGTCAAGTGATTTATTATATTTGGAAGAGCCGTTATAATGTAAAAGTTAAAGTGGCAAAGTAAAATGAAGACATAAATAGTCTGAACAAACGACAGAAATGATAAAACAAGTTTTCAAAAAATTCATCTTTAAAAACGTCTTTCGATTAACTTAAGGTATTCGCTTCCTCCCAATCCACTTACACTTTCCACTATTACAAACATAAATGGGGAGAAAGGTCGGTAGCACCTCACCCGCTACCAACGGTGAGCTCCGTCCATAAATTTGAGCCCTCCCCGATGGTTGGGGCTAAATCTGTTTTCTGTGCGCTTGCGGCAGAATTTTGCAGTCAGAATCAATATACTCTCAAATATATTTAATAAAAGAAAATTTCACGCTCTACAACTGTTACGGCAGAAAGTTCAAAGACCATGTTTATATTCTGACCTTTGGTTATAATTGCACAACATCCTAGTACAACGTTATAAGTTAATTTGACTAGCCTGTTGGCGCAGTGGTTAGTAACATTGCCTTCGGCTCTGGGTGTCGTGGGTTCGATTCCCGCCTCGAGTCTGTGTGTATTATATATACATATGTCTTTATATATTTCTATAAAAAAAATACATTATGTATAACAGCTGTCTGTTACCTATAACACAGGCATTAAGTTGTCTACCTTAGGAATTAAAAAATTAAAAAATTATTTACTTATAAATCATTTGTTCTTAACTGTTCAGTTAAGCACAAATTGAGCAAAGCGAATAAAACATTCACACTCCGGGAATGCCGAAAAAAGTTTGATCTTGAGGATACAGATGCTGCGATTGCTCAGTGGAACGCAGGCGGAGGTGTAGGTACGGTAACAGTGTCAAGTTCAATTATATTTCCCATCTGAAAAATGGCCAACGCGCCTGAAGAAGTTGCCACTTCGAAAGTTACATACATTCATTAAAATATTCATCAGTCCAACATACGCTATTTCAATAGTAGAATATTCCATACACGCCAATTAATGCCAGCTGAGATCCTGGTCAAGCTTTAATGAACAGTGACACTATAAAGAAACACTAGAGGAAACGAATGTTTTCGAAAACGTTGACCAATTGTAAAGCGCCGACCGAAATATTACCTAAGCTATTTTTAAAGACGGCCAATATACGCTGCATTCGTCACTATACACTTAAAATATAAAAAAAAACATCTCCTCCACAACCACCTCCTTTTTTTGAAGTCGGTTAAAAATAATATGCGACGAGATCCCTTATGCGGCACATTTCTCTCCAAAATTGAAGTTTTTCTATATTTTAACGGTTTAATGAGGGGGACTCAATAGGAACCGGCGTGAAATATAAATCCTTGTCTTTAATAGGAACTACTTCATAATTGTACCACATACACACTTTTCATGACAAATATTAGCACGCGCACATACACACAGACACACACACACACACACACACATACACACAAACACGCACCACACGCTCCCATAAACACATTACACGGATAAATTAAGGTTGCTGCATAATGCATTTTGCTCTTTTATAAATCTATATTTTTATTTATAATATAGTAAAAATAGAAATTTGTCAATGTTAGGTAAGGCACTAGCCTCTATAATAACGGTTTACCCAGTTCAGGGGTTAGGGTTTCAATGTTCAAATGCATAAAGATTCCTTAATCTTCTTCTTTTATATATATAAAACAAGGGGCAAACGAGCAGCCGGTACTCACCTAAGTGACTACCAACCCATGGACAACTGCAACACCGGAGGGCTCGCAGATGCGTTGCCGGCCTTTGAGAAATGAGTATGCCCTTTTCTTGAAGGTCCCTAAGTCGTATCCGTTGTGTTGCAGTTGTCCATGGGCGTCGGTAGTCACTTAAGAGTACCGCCTGCTCGTTTGCCCCTTGTTACATAAAAAAATATATAGAATATAGACCATCACTTGTCAGCAATCTCCTATTACTTTGCTAAAAGCCTTCCTATTACTTTGCTAAACAAAAGCGAAAAAGCAATAGTTGGATCGTGCATGTAATGACACCTTTACAAAATCAAAATTCCATTCGAGTCACAATGTAATATTTTAATGGAGGCAGCGATGATTCGGTTTCCTGCGACCAGGGTGGCGTATGCAACGTGAATCGAAGATTCAAACACTTAAAATGCACCTAATGTGGCGCTATCTTAAAGTACGCATCGATTCCAGCATAGATCGCTCGATAGAGTTTATTGGTGCCTTAAACAGAATTTTTAATTCAGAAATTTTCGATGTTTGCTTCCCTAGAGTTGTGTGACGTGTAGTTGGAGTGAAATACTGTGTTACTGGGAAAATGTGTGTGTTTACGGACCTAGAATCGAATTAACATGACACCTAATGTGGAACTGTCTTCAGGTACAACTAAAATTTAGCTAACGTGGCACCTGATGTGGAACTGCCCTAAAATAGAATTTTAATTTTACTAACGTAATATCTAATGTGGGACTTTTTTGAAATACAATTAGAATTTAACAAACATACCATCATAGGTCGTCCAGCAACCAGATGGGTTGACGACATAATATCTGTCGCGGGTCGAACCTGGTCTAGATTGGCTCAAGACCGTAAGGAGTGGTATGTGCGGGAAGAGGCCTTTGCCCAGCAGTAGGAGAAACAGAGCTGTGGATGATGATGATGACCATCTAGATGTGGTACTATCTTAAGATACAAATAGAATTTAACTAACATGCCATCTAGATGTGACACCATCTTAAGACACAATTAGAATTTACCTAAGATGACACATAAGGTCACTCTGCATTTTAATGCAATAAGAATTTACCTAACAGGACACCTGGAGTGGCGCTATCTTTAACGCATCGATTCCAGTATAGTGAGAAATTCGTATAATTGAAACAAAGCTTATTCATTTTTTTTTTTATTGTTAAGACATTTTTTCTAAAAAAAGCAGGTCGCTAACGGTACACACCAGCCAGTAACAGCATATATTACCTATAGATCGCTCGATAGAGTTTATTGATACTTTACAGGGAATTTTTAATTGAGAAAGTTTCTGCGTTTACTTCCCTACAGTTGTTTGTGTGACTTGGAGTGAAAAGTATGTCCATAGTCGGTGCGTACTTTGAATTAGAATTGAAAACAACATAAAGGTATTTTTGCACCACTTTGTAGAATCAGCTTTCACTAATAATTTTGTCAAGTGTCACTAGTAACGTCTTCAACTGGATCGAATGATTATATTACTCTGGCGACTATATATATTTTTTTTATGTTACAAGGGGGCTAATAAGAATTATAAAATAGTCGACCAAAATCTGTCCTCATTTAAAAAAAATACATGCATAAAATTTTAAAATATGTAACGTCACACTACGGGGGAGGGGGCCCGAAAATGTGATAATGGGCCGGCCCTCCTTAACGTGTGACGTAATTTATGGATGACCCCTATCCGGAATTAGTTATCCGGGTACAGTACCAGATTCCGCTTAAATTGCAGAGGATGTAGCTGTGGGGCCAGTTAAGATTATTAATTGCCATCTTCTACCATCCCCGGAATCCCCACAATTCCTCAGTATCAAGTATATCACTCAGTCACATTGATCGCGATCCGCTGTTTAACGCGCCTTCCGAAACAAGGAGGAGGTCAGATATTTGAAAATACGAGTTAGAATTGGTCACCCATCCATCACCCGACCACGGTAAGAGCTGCTTAACCTAGAAATCGACTCAAATGCCGACCACAGATTAGGCTACAACCTCCTCAAGGATCCAATATAAGATATTCCTAAGGTGTTCTAAATTTTCTTTAAAGTACTACATAAGGATAGAGCAATTCATTACCACGTTGGACTTTTACGTTCGTAAATGACCGTGCATTCGACGCTTCGTCAGATTCGTAATGGAGGAAAGGATGTAATCTCTGGCCGCAGCAATCTAGAGATTCGTCCTCAATAGGGAGGGCCATTGATTGGGTCGGCCCTGTTCAATGGTCGCAAACTGGGTCGGAACAAATTAATCGGCCATCCTTTGACCAGTTCACTTGCGTAATACTTTAGGTCTCTGTCATCTGGCGAGCCATGTAATAGTTTAAGCCTGCAATATGCGTTCTTGCTTACTAACTAGAGATCACAAGTTGACCGAAATTCGGCAATGTCCAAAATTTCTTTTTTCATTATTGTCGTTCCCATTAACACAATGTTAAAGTAAAATGTATACATGTGTGTATAAATCATTTGGCATTGGTGTGCGTGTGATTTTATTTTACTAATTTTATATACCAATATTGCACAATATAAAAAAATATTAGCATTTGCACACCCTCCTCTATATAAACTATAATTATGCCGAATTTCATATTCCTCCGATCGCGCAGTTTTTGAAAAATGGCACCGAAAGTTTTCGCGTCGCGTAATAATCAGCAAAAATTTGATTGTGTATTTGCATTGAACAGGCTCTGAAACTATTTGAACAATTTGAAAAATTATTTCACCGTTAGCATCCTACGTTATCCTTGATAAACGATAAAATATTTTCAAAAAAGTTAGGGATCCGTATGAAAACTTCTATAATATAAATACCATATTTAAGAATAAACTACCTGGAATTAGATTCAAGTATCGATTAGCACAATAAATTTAAAGACTCAATTATTAGAAACAGACAAAAATCCATTAGGTACGTGGTTCAAACTCCGCTGGGCTATCGTCATTGTGCTTCCAGAAATATGTTTTATATGTAACCGATTTTATATTGAAGGAGAAAGAAATTTTATAAAAAATAAGAACTTGATCCAGGCGTGAAACTAAACTATATAAGTTATTCGTGCTATACCCACAGCGAGCCCTTTTTGGTGTCAACGAGGATTGCATTAAACGCGTGACACGTATACGACATCCTGGGGGCCTAGCACGAAGTTTTGGAACCGAAGTGACTTGACGAGTCCACATTAATTAGTATGAAAATGTTTGTGCTAGCTCGCTGGAGGCAAGTTTTATCGTGTCATGCTTTGAATCAATGCTAATGCAACCCGTGTTGACGCTAAGAAGGGCCGGCTGTGGGCCTAGCACATACATTTTCATCCTCATTAAAGTTCATGCTAGGCTCTCTGGTCATTACAAGAACTGCTTAACCAAGCAATTGAGTCATTTGCAGACCACTGATGAAGCTACCACCTCCTCTCGTAGCACAATATATGATATACAAAAATTGTCATCTTGCTCCTTGCCTACGCCTCATAAACGTCCGGCAACCATAAAAGTATGATTAGTCTGTGAGACTGTTTCTTTATAACAAGAGAACATATTCGTATATGCCCTATTGATCTAGTGGCATATAAGGGACAGTGTTCCATGCGACATATTTATATAACTGTCATATTTCGAGAGCAAGTATAGAATGCTAATCACGCTAGTATACCTGGCACACTGATCATGGCCATTACACTTGTCTGTGCTTATTCACATTATCAGATATGTGATGATATGTGATATTAACTGATCTAATATGATAAAAGTGGCCAAGAGTGTATCCAGAAGCGCTTATGTACAAGGGTTCCGTATCTGATATACGATAAAGGTATTCGTTACATAACTTCAAAAGAGGTAGATTCCGCTAAAAAAAATTCCTACTAAGTTTTAGCTTGTTTTATCAACATGGAAGAATTCAAGTCTCTACATCTAATAGTTTGGAAATCTTAGGGAGACCAACTTGTGGGCGTACAAACGGAAGGACAAACCGAAACAGTAAGTGTTCCTTGTAGGACTACGGAACCCTAAAAAGTGACACATGTGTTTGTTATCACACTCCTCGTTCAATAAGGCGTTACAAATATCAGATTAACCTCGAACTCGAATTCAATATTACATTCGTGTGACGAACCCTTGATTTACGACTTACTAGTGTCAATTTAACTGTCAATAAAGTCTCTTTTGTTGATATATTGGATTTTGCCTGCGCAAAAAAGTGTGATATATTTTTTCAACGGTGTTCATGTATATAGGTAAGTACCTATATACATGAACACCGTTGAATAATTAAGTATAATGAAATATATATTCCATTAAATGCCATTAAAAATTGAATAATGAAATATATATTCCATTAAAAATTCCATTAAAAATTGAATTATTAACTATAAAGATATATATATTTCATTTATTCTTGCCTGTTGTCTTGTACAGGTATTTATGTAAAACCCAACTAGAGAACAAGGAACATATTATCCCATATTTATTTCATTTCAAGCTTAACATGGGTACAATTTTCATTCGTATCTGCATTTGACAGAAGTTAAATAGTATCCCCCAAAAGTTGGACCCAGGATGATATGGAGCGCGCTCTGGAGGCGTTACGGACACACAATATGAGCCTCACTAAAGTGAGTTAAGAGTGTCTTAAATTTTATCGCCGAATTATTAAATAATGATTTGAAGAAATAATTATATATGTAACGTTCATTAGTACTTGTAAAAGTCTACACGAATAAAACATTTTTGACTTTAACTTTGAGCAGTATTTTAGCCAAATATATTGTCTTCTAAGTAGCCCGGTCTAGCACCAGGGTCTTCTTAAATTGCAGAGGAAGTGGCTATGGGGCGACTTAAGATGAGTGACTGTCTAACATCATCCCTGGAACCCCAAAAATACAATCTCACGGCCAATATCAATCAGTGACAATAATCGGGCCCCACTGTTATACGTGCCTTCCGAAACATGGAGGAAGTTAGATATTGTGTTTCAGTATTAAAATGGATCACCCATCTATCACCAGGCCGCGAAAATAGTTGCTCAACCCAGCGATCCACTCAAATGCCGGCCGCTGATTAAGCAACGACCTCCACTAGTACATGAAATCAATTTTCTTTTTTGTAAAAAAGAATATTAGGAATACCTTTTAGGTATGTCTGATATGCCCTTTTCTTCTCCTACTAAGCTTAAATTAAAAGCTTGTATTAGGAGTGGTTGCAACAATACCCCAAAGGAGGTGGCGTTTGAATCGAGTACCTTGCGGGTTTCAGTCCATACCTTATACCGTTGAGCTATTGAGGCTCGGCTCTGAATATCATTTATGAATTGTTTTCAGGCATCGACCACATACGGCATACCATCGACAACCCTCTGGCAGAGAGCACACAGGCTCGGTATAGATACCCCCAAAAAAGAAGGTGCTTCCAAATCTTGGAGCGAAGCGGATCTTCGGGGAGCGTTGCACGCTTTGCGTGCTGGGGCTATTTCGGCAAACAAGGCCAGCAAAGCATATGGTAAGCTAAAATACTTTGTTCATTCCAACTTAGTATTGAACTTAAAAAAAATGTTACTTTTATCAACTCCTCTGTATGTTCAAATTTTCACTTCTGTCAGCACTCTCAGAGTGACCATACATGTAAATGGGTAATATTCTAAATGTAATGCGTCCCTATTCGTCTTAGGCGCTACTTTAGCTCAAATATTTGAACACTCGATGAATCAAATCAAATTGTTTATTTGCATGATCGCAGGCGTTGAGGGATTTTCCTATTTCATGCCACAATCTGCCATACAATGTCGTACAAACTTTAACAAAGTTATTTCACAAAATTTATTTATCATATTAATATTTATCCAATATTTTCTATAAATTATTACTAAGAGCGGATTTAAATGATATGCTATGTCTGGCGCCGGCATACGAATTATATTATTATGCCGGACCCAAAGAGGTCAAAGTGTTTGTACACATACAGCTACACTAAGTCCCCGGCCACACTACATGATCATTCAAATGAAGCTATGTCTGGCTCCAGCATGTTGAAAGCGTGTATTAGGAGTGGGTGCGACAATACCCCAACAGCGGTGGGGTTTGAACCGGGTACCTTGCGGATTTCAGCCCATACCTTATACCGTTGAGCTATTGAGGATTTTTTTATCTGTGTTTCGGAAGGCACGTTAAACAGTGGGTCCCGATGTCACTGAGTGATATTAGTCGTGATTTTTTTTTGCTAGAAGGGACATAAGCAAGCGGTAAATGGCTACTGTTACCCATTGGTGACAGTAAAATAAATAAATATATTTATTTCAGACCAGGACTACCCAGATATTATCGAATGTCTTAGAGCATTTAGAATTCTACATGCTCAAGGGTAATGGCACCAGAGCATACTGCGTTAACCCTAAACATATAAATAAAATTAAAGGGTAAAATTAAAGGGTACCGTCGCAAGTAACTTGTTAATAATTGCATATGACTTTATATACGATACTTTTTATAAAGACGCAAATTAAAACATTTTAGTCTGTCTGCCTATTTGTTACTGGTGATCTCCGAAATGGCTGGACCGATTTTGACAGGACTTTCACTGGTAGATGGCTGTTTTTACAAGGAACAATATAGGCAACTTTACTTTTAGTAAAATTATTAGGGTTCCACATCCGCGTCGCTGAAGGCCCGCAGATGCGTCGCCAGCCTTTTAATTAATGGTTAAGGCCACAAAAAACTCTCACAAACCGAACGAAATGCGACAACAATACCATCACTTGACCTGACAGCATTTCCGATATTATATGAAAAGTGGTACTGGTACTTGGACGCACCGGCCCAATTCGACTGCAAGCCAGCACCATCGATAACATTAATTAGATAAATAGATAAGACTACAGGAATAAGGGATGGAGTAAAAGGATATAAAGGTAGATGGAATGGACAAAAAAGATGCGGATACCACTGTCACGGACGGTATAGGGGTGACAATAGCTGCTAAGGTATCCCGGGGTCATGTACATGTAGAGATTGCGTGGGTCTGGGGATGACGTCAGTCTGCAGTCGGTTATCTTAACTCGCCTCGCAGCCGGATTCTCCATAATTTGTAGGAGACCCTGGTACTAGACTGATATAACGCTAGGAAGAAAAAGAAGAACATTTCTTATTATTGGTTTCTTATTCATTAAGGAGCACGTAAAACGTAAAAAACTGTACAATTTTCAAGGCAATTTCCAGTTGTCATAGAACCAAGTGTCTTGGCTTTTTTTGAAATGATAAAAGATACGACACCTCTAAGAACTTTTCTTAAAGGCCGTCAAACTGGACTAGCCTATAGACGACATTAAAGGAGTGGCGGGAGGCAGCTGGATGCGATGGAATAGTCGTATATAGGAAGGTCGTCAAATACCTAAAGAATGCAAAATAAATTACTATCCAATTATACTAATTTATGATAAATCTATAATTGGCTGGCCCGTTGGTGCAGTGGGCAGTGACCCTGCCTTCCGCTCCGAGGGTCGTAGGTTCGATTCCGGCGCAGTGGGCAGTGACCCTGCCTTTCGCTCCGGGGGTCGTGGGTTCGATTCCCGCCCCGAGTCTGGGTGTATTATCTATATGTATGTATTTATATATTTCTAAAAAAAAATATTTGTGTATATAAGGTGTCTGTTATCTATAAAACAGGCATTAAGTTGTCTACCCTAGAAACAGACGTCCGTGTGTCATATATATGTATATATATGTATATATACATATATATATATATATATTTATATATATAGTCCTATATATGTATATATATATATATATATATTGAATATTGAAAAGTCTATTTTTTAAATCACTTGTAAACAAACGTAATCAGATTCCATAGAACAGAATACAAATTACTTAAAATTTTTGATACCAAAAGCGCTTCTGCATTATGGAGTTCGAGATAAACTTTGGGCTTTGTGATCAACAAAAAAGCAATGGTCCATTATATGTACATGACATTAGATAATTGACAAGAAAGAGCTACTAAAGTATATAAATTGTAATAGTAGATTATTGCACTGAGCAGTAAGTGAGTCATTACTGCACGAGTGTTATGTTTGTGACCGAGCGAAGGCAAAGGTGCTAAATTAACACGAGTCACTTCAAAGAAGGTGCGTAATCAACTTTTCTTTCAACTACCAATTCACCTAACGTTATATAATATATATCTACTAAAAAAAAAACTCAATATGTTAAAAAAACACTTTCGGACACCAATTATACACGTTTTTCGCGTCACTTCTTGAAAAATAATTTATAAGCCTTTAAATAACTATCGCGCGACTTTTGCAGCAAAAATTATTAATAATTTCATTTGCTGCTGTTAATATATTTCCTGGAGTTGAAACCATAACGCTATCGCTGTCAAAAAGGACAGGGACAAAATTTAAAAATGGAACATTTTTTTAACTTTCCTTGCTAAATATGTAGTATCAAATTTTACAATGGTATAAAATGCGCGCCAATGTTTTATTGTTTCGGTTTTATTCGGTCGGTTTTTATTTTCAGCCAGTGTCTTTTTGATACAATACGTACATTTCATATGAAACTTAATGGGAGATATTAAATCTCCTCTGTGGTAAACTTATATAAAAATAAAAAAAACAGTGCCGTAATGAAATGCTGTATATAAAAAAATCGTCATAAACATTGAAAAATATCGTTATTTCTAGATAATAACGTATGGAAATTTTATTCACCTAACCTATGTTTCATCATATTTTATCCTACGTGCGCCGCTTGTATCCAACGGCACACGTAGCCGACTAGCAAGTCATCAGTCCACTAGTTGGAAGCCGTCCTGCCTTTCTTTTCAACAAGCGCGGTTGCCACTGAATGACCTTCAGACCCCAACGGTCGTTAGATCTTCGGGCATGAAACTTACTGGTTCGACAAAATGACTACAATAGTGCGCAGTTTTGTGAACAACTGTGTGATATGTAGAACGTCAAAAGGCACGTCAGGTTCCGTACAAGTTCAAAAGTAAATATCTAAACATGAATACGACCCTTCTGATGGCAAGCAGACAATAACCGTCACTGTGGTTTTATTAAAAAAAAGCCTCAAGGATCGAGGGACAGATTCTTTACTAGCAAAAAAGGGGCAGACAGTTCACCTAAGTTACTACCGACCTTTAAACCTTAAAGCTATTATAAAACGTAAACCCTTTAAAGATCCTATTGTAATGTAGGGGAATATTTAAATCACGATAATGCTTGGGAATAAATTGCTCTAACCAAATCTGAATTATTGTAAAAATGGTAATAACAAGAAAATACCCGACTGAGTTTGTTGCGGGCTCTTCTCAGTGCAGGGGGAACTCAATCAGGTTATTTTTTGATATCACCAATTAACGGACCCGGCAGACGATGTCCTGCCCCATCCATTTTGACTGGCCTGTTGGCGCAGTGGGCAGTGACCCTGCCTTCCGCTCCGGGGGTCGTGGATTCGATTCCCACCTCGAGTCTGGGTGTATATTTATATGTATGTATTTGTATATTTCAAAAAAATATGTATTTGTGTATAACAGGCGGCTTACCGGTTACCTATAACACAGGCATTAAGTTGTCTACCTTAGGAACAGACGCCCGTGTGTCATATAGTCCTATATATGTATTATCCTCGTTACTATCAGAAATTAATATGGAGTTTAAGTATTCTTAAATTTTCTAATTATACGAGCATTTTCTAATTTTTTTCCTTCTCCTGACAATAACAAACACAACGAAAAAAGAATCATTAAAATCAGTCCAGTTCTTCACGCGTGATGCTGTGATAAAGGGAAATAGAGATTCATTTTTATATGTATAAGATTAGATTTCTGCTAGTAAAATCACGAACTTATCTCTGCTCAAATGTATATATATATATATATATATATAAGATTTTCAAAAATATATTGAGCATGTTCTGTCATTGTTTCAAAGTCCTTTTTGTTTTTAGGTGCTCATCAGGAGATGTTAAAAAGAATCAAACGCCAATCATGATATGACCGGATCCAAAGCGTAATTGAATGCTTTATAATTAATCCAGTGATTCATTTATCACGCTGAATTAATAGGAAGCAGCTGATAAAACCGGACGTTACTTAGCGGAAGTGCTTTACAATCGGGAAAGGCTTTGTTATAAGGTTATAAATCGTTATAGCTCGACGGTATAAAAGTGAATTAAAATCCGTCAATTTCAAGTCACCTCACTACTCACCACTTCTAAGTAAAGCTTTCCAGCTCATAGATAGAAGGGAAACAGGATATCTAATTAGTCATACCGAGTAGCTAAATAAACGAGTAATAAACGCGAAAGCTCACCTATCAGGAAATCTCGAAAACCACGTGACGTGCAAAGATGAAATCGGACAAGGCAGTAGTTTATCGTTAGTAGACATCCGCCAAAACAAATAAAACTTGCGACAAGGAAAAGAAATTACTAAAGTTAAATTTGGGCATAACAAATCGACTACAACTTCCTTCAAAACTTGTTGTCCGATTTCGCAAAAAATAATTTTTCTAATGCGTTTTAAGCATGTTCTATCTTCTTCTTCTTCTTAGTGTTGTCCCGGTACATGACCAGGGTCCACTTTACCGGTCTTACGCCTCCACTTCGCCCGATCTTGTGCATCCCGTATAGTTGTTAGTCCATTGGTTCTATGAACGTGGACAATTTCAAGTCTCTAAATGTAAGTAATTCTTGCAGTTTCACTGTCCGTCTGTTCGCCCACAAGATTGTTTCCTCCAAGCATTTCCAAACTATTACATTTTTTTAATAGCTTGTAATGTCCCACTGCTGGGCATAGGCCTCCCCTCTCTTAGAACACTTTCCTCTATCCAGAGATATCCACTCTTTACGAGCGAAGGCGTCCAAGTCTTCCTCGGGCCTGCCGGGTCGTCGGCGGCCATTGGCGGCCAACCAGGAAGTCGCGACATTGGCCCACCTTTGCGAGTCCATTCAAGCCACATGCCCAGCCCATACGAACTTCATCTATGCTGAGTTCTTCGTATAATATTTGTTTAGATTTTCAGCATTTACAGATTGGGATGGGTTGGTCTTTGTTTGGATATAAAAATGTTTTCATATCTATTTTTCTATCTAGATTATAGATCGTCTCAAGGGTACAGCAATCATTGAACCCTGCTACACGTGTAGTGATACAATGAAGATCGCCTTACATTGTGTCATATAAGTGATGTAAATTTCTCAGTACGTTAGAGGCCGAGGACATGTTTACAAACATTATTATGATCATAAAGATAACTCAGTTATTGTCTTCGGCTTTATTTTGTTCCGAATGGAGGCTCCAATAGCTCACTGGCACAACTTCTTTGTGGCATCCATTGCCAAATCCGGTGTTTTTTAACCGGTACGACTCAATATAGGCAACTCATCAAATTCAAATTCAAACTATATTTTATTTAAGTAGACTTTGACAAGCTCTTTTGAATCGTCAAATATTTTAAAAGCTACCACTGATTCTGACGAGTCGAGCCACGAGAAGAATCAGCAAGAATCTCGTTTGCCTGCAAAAATAGTTCTTACAGAAATGAATTTTTCACTTTTTTGCACGTTAACTATCAAGTACAAAGCTGGAGCGACTCAACTCCAAGCAGTTTTATCTTTAATATAGTCTTAGACAGTATAATACGCTTCACGAATAAGTGAGTTTTTAACAGACCAGATCAGACCAGTTCCTGAGATTAGCACATTCAAGTAAATAAACAAACTTTATATATTAGTATAGAAACGTCAATAGGAGGGGATAAAGAAGTACTAATCAGTGGAAAGTATGGACTGAGATGTGGTTGTACCAGGTTCTATACATGATCCCGTTAAGATATTGTCATAATAATTTTTATCACAGGCTTTACGAAATCGAGAATATATATCATCACGCTAAAATTAATAGGAACAGAGCGCGAGTGACGAATGTTTCAAAATCGGAGGTGTTTTCCCGTTTGAAATTCAGCCTTTATTTCGTGAGTTTTTGAGGTATATTTTTCTTTAAATTTCATACGACAAGTAACAAAAGTGAGGTCATGTACTCTGGCCGGGGACTTTGTATAGCTACGCAAAGTTTTGTAGAACTTTGTAGAAGTATTTGCATAAAGTTGTCACTTGATCAAGTAGTCTGGCCGGAGACTGAGTAGCTGCGCAGTATTGTAGAATTTTATAGAAATATTTGCACAAAGTTGACACTTGATTTGTTGTTTAACCAGGGACTTTTGTCGCTGCTGAAAGATTTGTAGAATTTTGTAGAATTTTGTAGTAATATTTGCACAAAGTTGACACTTAATCATGTATTCTGGCCGGGGACTTTGTGTGGCTGTGCAAAATTTTGTAGAACGTTATAGAAATATTAGCACAAAGTTAATACTTGATTATGTAGTCTGGCCGGGGACTTTGTGTAGCTGCGCAAAGTATTGTAAAAATATTTGCACAAAGTTGATAACTTGATCATGTAGTGTAGCCAGAGATTTTGTGTAGCTGTGCAAAATTTTGTAAAAATATTTGCACAAAGTTGACACTCGTGTATCTGGGTACTTTGTTTAGCTGCGCAAAGTTTCGGACTTTTCCATGCGGTATCGGTTTTTTAGGACACATCAAAGCGTTCAAAGTTGACATGTGTACAAAGTAACCTGCTACACTACTGAAACTTTCTTCTCTCGCTTAATACAAGCTTTAAACAAAGTTAAACTAGAGAGGTAACGGGAATAAAAATAAAATTAAATACTGTTTATTTCCAAACAGGATACTTAATCTAAATACAAAATTTTTGGGGCCAATCCAGTTAATTTACTATTACTAGTAATTGTAAGGAGCAGCCCCGCTCTTCTAATACTTGGAAATTCTCTAAAACCCTCTAAAAAGTGTTCTTTGAAATCGTAACCACTACTAGGTCCGTAAAAACACGGAACACATCAACGGACCATTCACATGTGTTGTTCGTAGATGATTTATAATATACTAGTTGAGACCGCGATTTCGTCTGCGTTAAATTAGTTAACAAAAAAAATAGATTCAATTTTAGCGTATTCATATACAGTTTAGAGCTTTCCTCGATAAATGGGCTATCTAAGACTGAAAGAATATTTCAATTCGGACCAGTAGTTCCTAAGATTATCGCGTTCAAGTAAACAAGCAAACAAACTCTTCTTTTATATATTCTCTTATATATTCATTTATATTGATTAACAAAACAAAACATAAAAAGGCATTAAATTCACAGATACATGTAATGCTAAGTGAATTATCTAGGCGCATTTCATTTTAATCCATTTTGGAAAGATGCTTATTTAGTCATAAATTTTCAATATATGATAATAAAAATCCAAAGAAGAGACGAATTTCATGGATTCACCGTGCGGGTACCGGGTCCATCGCGTTGCAGAGGAAGGATCCATAGCAGTGCCCGGGACTTGTGATCTAGGTGTAGGTTTAGGTATTAGTCATACTCAAAGATTATTGCTAATATTAGTCATACCTAAAGAGTATGTCTAATATTAGTCATACCTAAAGAATATGGCTAATATTAGGCATACCTAAAGAGTATTGTTGGTGTTAGTCATACCTAAAGAGTATTGCTGATATTAGTCATACTCAAAGATTATTGCTAATATTAGTCATACCTAAAGAATATTGCTGATATTAGTCATACCTAAAGAGTATGGCTAATATTAGTCATACCTAAAGAGTATTGCTAATATCAGTCATACCTAAAGATTGTTGCTAATATTAGTCATACTTAAAGAGTTTTGCTGATATAAGTCATACCAAAAGAGTATTTCTAATATTAGTCTTACCTAAAGAGTATTGCTAATATTGGTCGTACCTATAAAATATTTCTAATATTTGTAAAAGCACCTTATTTTAAAAATAAATGTATTTTAGATCTGCTGTGAAGGAGAAAGTCCAACAATTCGAAGAGATGGCGTCTCGAGCCACGAGGACAAAGACGCGTGCAATGGCTAAAAAGGTAAAATAACATTCATGTATATTGAACCTTCGCAATTTTTAAGTGCTTTAATCCAAAAATTCTTGACTTTTGGTGTGTAATCTGAACTTTATATTTCATTGCCATATTTAAACAATGACAAGTGCAACGTTTTTCAGACTGAGTAATGCATAACAGGCGTTTGTAACCTGTAATACAGTCATTATAGGACGTTACGATACATAACGTCCGTACGTTACGTTTGTGTACGTTAGGAAAAGAGTAGAAGTTTTGTAGGTTGCAAGAGACATGGTACCGGATACGCATCCCATGGGTTAGTACATGACTCTAGACTCCCCAGTGGTGAATTCATTTCGTCGGCTTTTTCTTGAAATGTACATTTTTTTAAACAGAATACAGTATAATATCATCATTACTATCTGCCACAATGCGATTTTAAATCGGAAACAAATTCCTTCAAGATTTTTACATCACACCGCAATGTAAATAAAACTTAAAAGTACGTAACAGGTCATTGACGTGTTCTGCGCGTCAACATTTTGTTGCCGATTGCTTCCCAATGTTCACGATACATTGCGCGCTTCAAATGGGATGAGGGTGGCAATATCTGTAATCTCTCATTTCCGACATGAATGATTTTTTTGATTTTATTTAGGACATTAAATGTAACCTTATCACAAAGTTTGCGGTACTGTGTCTTTTACACCCTGTATGCATAACAGAGAAAATTTACTTTGTAAATAAAACGATAGGCTTAAAACATACAAAATACTAAGCATTACAGTAAATCTAAAAGGAAATCTACTCAGTGAATTAACTGATTTTCATTAAGTCCCGTATGGAGTTCGACAGCGACCAACGATTATTAAATATTGGATAATTGAGACAGTCAGTGCAGAAACGACCTAACCCTCAATTTTTCATATTCCCACTTATGTCCTACAAAGTATCCAAAACCTGATAAAACTTCATAATAAAGGCTGACACTAGTACACACCCTACACAAGTAACATTTCGTGTCTACGCGAGCGAGATAGCACTATCGCCGTATCTTTCTTACAAGACGGCGTCTATCTCGCTCGCCACGGTACGTACTAGTGCCAGCCACGCTCAGTTCGTTCGACGACGTCCACGGTCGAAAACACCGCCACGTCGTGCTGTATCATCTGTCCGTAACAACTTCATTACGACTTTTATCCTTCAGAGCAGTATAGCAGTATTCTATCCTAAACACCACAATACAAACTACAATTCCAAAAACTTATTCAAAACGTATAAAACAAATCAGCTTAGCGTTTAATACTTTGCACGTGTAAATACGTGGACATTTTACGTAAACGGCTGGTAGCGTAAAATGAAGCTAAACAAGTGCAGCTAAAACCGCGTCACATCTTGCAATATTGTATAAACATGAACCACACGGGCTTTAAGTAGTCTGTTTTCAAATTTAAATCCTTTAGCCTCTAATCGAAGTATGTACCTACATTTCTTCAGTACTAATTGACGCTGTATGCATGAACGTTGTACGAGTTGACGCTAAAAGAAACCCTAATAAATTTTTCTTCCGAATAGTTGTCAGAGGTTTAAATATTCAATTGGGATTACTAAATATGCCAGATTGTTTAATATTTTCTAAATATAAACCAATTAAGTTAAAGACATAAATAACTTGACACTAAAAGCAATCAGAGCGTATGACGTCACCTCTTGTGAAACAAATTCTCGTTGCTAGGCTACATGCCAATCACACTCGAGTACAGCTGTTTTTTTGGCAAGGTGATACGTCATAAAAGACGCCATGGTAGTCTCGAGCGTTTAGGCGCTCAAATTTATGTCGATTTTGTTTTCTCTTAAAATATTTTTATTTTAAGTTTAATTGACTGCAAGGCGTAATATTAAATAATTTCTGAAAAATAGTTAACTAACCTATTGTCATTATACCAATTGATGCTTAACTTATGTTTTATAACATCAGCTATCTGCCAGTGAAAGTCTTGTAAACATCGAAACAGCGATTTCTGAGATTCATCGGGACCAACAAGTATTTTTTATGAATACCCATGTCCTTTGCATAATGCAAAGGACATGGGTATGTATAGTATTTTAAAAATAATTTTATTTCAATGAAATAGGAACTTGAATTTTATTCATATTGAAGATTATATTGATGAACGCTTCGTAGAAACAGAATCGATTTAAGCCGACAAACAATTTCATGTTTTAAAAATGTCGTTTATTATTGTTAATGATCTAGTAAATGAAAACAAAAGTTATATTTTATTTAATGTTACTATGACATCTCGTAAATTAGGCTTAGGTAGGCCAATATTTGTATCGAGTTCTAATTAATGGTGGTTTAAGGTCTCAGTCTAGGTTTTGGGGGTGGCAAGAGATACTCGAGCTTTGTGGACATAACTGCATGTTCGGAGAAAATGGCAGCACTTGTTGACAACTGGATAGAAAAAATTAAAATTTTAATAAAGAATTAGTATTGTAATAGAAATTTGAAATAATATTTAAATAATAATTTATACCCTAATAAAAACTTTTAATTTAAGCTTAGTAGGAGGGGGAAAAAAGATTATATTCGACATACCTAAAAAGTATTCCTAATATTCTTAAAAAAAAATAAAGAAAAAAGTTTTTTAGGTTGTCATTTCTTTTTCTCATTACGTGACCCAAAAATGAATACACGCTCTAGCGACATATGGAAGAAAGTCTAGTTGTGATTTGCAATTGGGATAGAATAAAAAGGTTTTTGCGTTTAGCGGTTCTTGGTATTCCAAGCATACGTCTCTAGCACTATAATTTCGTTTGCGTTTATTCTATTCGTTTCTCCGACAGGCTATTTTCGCATATTACTCGTATATTATAACAAAAATAAAGTATTTTGAAATAAAAAGAAAATCGCCTTAATAAGCTAATTATTTTTTTCTGTTTAGTTCCTTAGTATGTTTTGAAGGCGGTTTTCTTTTTATTTAAAAATACTTTATTTTTATTTTTTTAGTAGAAAGTAGATGTATTTTATGTTATGGATAGGCCAACTGAACTTACTGCTTCAATGACAGATGAGGTTTCCGAATAAACGAATACCTCATTTATGTATGTAATGTATATAAATTTATAGAATTTTGTTGTTTTCTCAAAAATGACTGAACTGATTTTGATAAAATTTATATGAGACCATCTCTGAAGTATGGTCTATTTAACCAAAATACACTTCGATTAAGAACCTCCTCTTTTTTTTATGTTACAAGGGGCAAACGAGCAGGCAGCAGGCATCTAAGTGCCTACCGACGTCCATGGACATCTGCACGACCAGAAGGCTAGCAGATGCATTGCCGGCGTTTACTGACGAGTTTAGGCCAAGCTTCTTTTTTTGATGTCTGTCAAAAATACATCCATCAAAAGTGCTGAAAAATAGCTTATAGTATACATTATGACCATACTAATAAAACTTTATTTTCGGCAGCGCGTAGGTAGTCAAAGGAAAACGGCATTTTGAAAATGTATTTTTATTCATGCGCACGTAAAATCAGGGATGCGTTTTAAAAAGCGAGGCCGGCAGTGTTTCACCTCTCACAAAAGAAAATTTTATGAATGAAATTTTTGTAAGAGCAGCCTTGACTGTGATGGACGCTAAAATTGAAATTTATATCTATCTATCCATCCTGAAATACAGTTTAACCACAGGATTTTCTTTGATGAATGTTTGTAAAATATTAAATTGTTACCTTCGACTACTCAACTTTGGACCGGGACCAGTGGAGCCGGATTGTCCGAGAGATTGGGTCTTGCAATCACGATCCTTAGTAATGAGGGAACGGATAAAGAAGCAAAACCTTCGAAGCTCTTTTTTTTCTTGCCAGTACCTCTTTCTCACATGAGATCGGCGTGAAGTGGCGGCAATGCTGTCACGTCTAGTGATGGTGTTGTTGTCAGATTAATTTCATGCGACGTAATTGTTAGAATCATTTATTAGTTTCGTGCAAGATTAAAAAGCTAGAAGCATATTTCATACAATGTATATGAATTAGAAACAATTTTGAATAATTTTAAAAATTATTTCATATTAAATTACATTACGATTTTAATTTTTTTTTTTACAAAATTTACAATATATAAGATTCAGAAATTTAATGTTGTATTTTTTTGTAAGTATCTAAGAAATACTTATACGCAATATATTTTAACACCTTCGACTTTATTTTCGTTTTGTGTTATTAATTTTATTCCAATATCACAAAAATATATCTGATTTATTTAAAGGTCTTAAATCTATTTAAGATTACACCAGACCCATCCAAAATAACATAAACTTCTTACATAACATATAATAACATATATTCTAAATCCATATTAATTTACAAACGTCACAAACACAATGCACAACATACAATTTTTCACACTTGTAAATTAATTCAAACAAAGTCATAGCTAGAATAACATAACCCATTAATATTCTGATGTACACATCGCTTAATGGCTGGACGAAATCTAATAATATTTGTCTCTTAGCAAATCTACAAAATTTATTAGGGGAAAAGAAATAGATTATGCATGCTTAAACCAGAAATAAAGAACATCGACCATTCTGTATCTTTACAATATACAATGAGAATAAATTAAATCATAACATTACTATCAAAATTGCTCACTGCTGTTTAAATAGAAAGCATATCAGCAAAGAAATCCCATTTTATAATATTTTCTTGCATTTATGCATTATTATAAATTGAGAAAAAAATCGGACTCAAAATGAGACCCTTGAAGACGCTTACCTCTGCTCCATTACGTTCGCTCAAACTCACTCTAAATTTGCAAGTCACATTCTTGTCCTTGAGTTCGAATTCCTCAAAACCCGTCTTCAACAATCTACTGACATGGGAGAGTAATGATTGATCGGTTTTTAAAAATAAATTGTCTTGGTCTGCAGGATTATCATATATCGGTCCTGGGTATGACCACTTCACCTGAAATTAAAATTATTTATAAGCATTTCTGAAATTCTTTGTTAGCACCTTGAGATTTCTATCTTTCACCAGCATTTCTACCATACAGAGTTTAGTTCCCGTCACGTAAAATGACTGCTGAACGATCGTGGAGGGGGTAAATCTATGCATGGGAATCTCGATCGAACTTGAACTTTGTTAATTTGAAATCTAAGATAAGACGAAAATAAAGTAGTTCCCTTCCACTAAGCGAATCTCAAATTATTTAGTCTTTGTAACACGATCAAAATATTATTTCCTTACGTAGACATTTTAGTACATATTTATACTCTATAACGCGACTTAAAAAATCTGACTCTGTAAGTCGAAGTTATTAAAACATGACTTCTTCCTACTTTTTAATATAAATAATTTAACTTTATTAAATTTTTTTTTTAATGAAGATATAATTAATTTTTTTTATGAATTTTTATGACTCGAAGACCTTTTTTGATTTCCCCTCTCTCCTTTGAACTTTGATGCGTTCGATCGCTCAAATCCAATATGAAAGTAACAATACAATTTTGCGAAACGTATGCGTTTTTGTGTACATATTGAAAGCCTCGTTGGTTCAATAGTCAAAGGTTGTTATACAATATACAATATGTGAGTTTGTTATATTGTTACGTAATCTATTCAGCCAGTAACCGTGATATTTTGCATTCTTAAGGTAAGTATCGTTTTAGAGAAGATATAATCAAATTTAAGACATTTTGGATCTTTTTAAAATAATTAAATAATCTTATCAAAACTGATATTATGAATGCGAAAGAAACTGCTGCCTGTTACGTTTTCAGGCCTAAATCGCTGTACCAATTTTTGTATAGAGATAGATAGGACTTTGGAGAAGAGGATAGACTACTTTTTGTTGCGAAGATGGAAATACAAACCGGACGAAGTTACAATCATATATATACATGTGCATATATACATAAGTGTCCGCTATCCCCATGTACTCCATGATTATGTTATGTATAAAAGTTGACCACCCCTGAACCGTAATGATGGTTATTTATGTAACCACAAACAAATTATATTAAAATATGAAGGAACATTTTTCTAACTAACAACGAGACAATCTCCTTAGTGCAACCAACTAAGCGGAACTAATGCGCAGTAATTTGAAACACAATGTTCTAATTGAAATTAAAACCACATTTCTAACTTTTACTACTCATAGAAAATGAGGTATAGAGGTTACAGTTTAAAAGTAAAAGTGATCTTTAATAACTGAGGCAGTACTATTTAATATACATAATTCTCTGTTGGGACTCAACAGACGTTGTTTTGCTCTATTTAGACTCTTTTAGATATCTCTTTAGATATCTATCTAGACTCGCCTCTTATTAACCAATTAACCAATCTCCTTAGTGTCTTTTCCATAAAACGTGACACTGGCCGAATGCTTCATGGAAATAAAAATTTGACATGCAACCTCAATCAATAGGTCTAGCACAAACATCATCTATTTGAAATATTCGAAAGTATAGAGAATAATAAATAAAAATTTTTTGGTATTTTTAAATAATCTTTCGTCTCTTCCTATATTTTAAACCAACCGTGAAATAGAGGGAATGAAGCATAAACAGAATCAAAGCGGTTCAACGGTTTGCGACATTTAGCAAGAGTAACAAACAACGATTGAGTAACATATATATATATATACATATGATTTCTCAAACTGTCAAAACTTTACATTATTTTCCTCTGCCCATAAAAATATTCATTCATCATTTATTCCGAAAGCGCAACCCTTCCGACAATCGAGTTAAAAATTTGAACAAAGGTTGATTTCAAAAACTGCAAAATGGATCAAACATGCTTCCGGAAAATGTAGAGCTGGCGACACCTTAAAAATAATAAAAGGTGCTCTCGTAAGATGGACTTACTAAAAAATATTTTTTACTCTTATCAATCCCATGTGGAATGTTGAATCAGCAGACATTGTCCCGATCGTTGTCTCAGTCAATGGTCTTATAGCGAAGAGCTTTAATGAACACCTTAAAAAGCTCTCGCTTGATTGTTGGGTCAAGAGTCGGATACAGAAGGCGGTCTTGCTTGAGACGGCACGTATTGTGAGGAAGTATCTCAATCTGGAGCCCTAACCACCGGTTGCTTTTGTCCTTGCCTCGCTGCCGGCGGAGATCTATTTTTTTTTATATATTTTTAAATGTTTTTATTTTTGTAACAATATTTAAAAATGTATGTAAGAATAAGATAAATTAAATAAATGCTCCCGGATACTGATTGTCAACAACTTATACTCCCCACAAGATTAAATAAGAACTGGCCATTATTCGCGGCCGCACATCAAACAACTGCAATAATCAGAATCACAGAATAACAATAGTTTCAGCAATTTGTAAAACGCTTTCTATAATTAATTATGTAGAGGTCAGAAGATTTTGATGTGAAGACTTAAGTAAGAATTAAGTTTCTAAACAACAGGTTCATATTTGGAATACAGGGCAACCTCGATTTAACAAATCGAAGGGGAACAAGAAAATATTTGTTATATCAAGTAATTTGTTGAACTGAGGTTTGTTATGTTGCGTTTAGGTGGGTCTAAAATTCGTTATAAAGAGGAAAAAGAATAGTATTACGAACAAAAGCGTGTCGAAACATGTCGCCACATGAATCACATACTGTAATATTAAGAGTTATATATTGGTGGGAACTATATAAAGGTTTTGTGTTGACAAAATTCGTTAATTAGAGGTATGAATACTTTTTCTTGAAAGTTGAATATTCGTTATAAAGAGGTTGTTCGCAAAAAATGTTCGCATTGCAAAAGGTATATTTTATATTAACTCTTATTGACAATTCAAGGGGATTACCAAGAATTTGTTAAATCGAGGAAGTCGTTATATTGAGGTACGTTATATTAAGGTTGCACTGTATAAAGGCGAAAGATCACATAACACATAATCTCGAAAACTGCGGGACGTACGAAAACGAAATTTGACAGGGAAGTAGTTAATAGTAAGTATACATCTGGTACGAATTTTTCGATATGGCCATATTTTTGGGTCTCTCGCAAGTTCAAATTTACGCGGGCGAAGTCGCGGGAAATAGTTTGATTTTAAATTCACACACACACACTTTTTTATACGGCTGTTCTTAATATCAAACGAGGCAGAGTGTTGTCGGTTGTATAAATATATTTTCCTCCTTCATTGAACCCTGTTACTAGCCGCGATGCAGTACTTAAAAGGAATGTCTCGTCTAAGGATTCATTTACACTAAGCTGTAGCAATTATCTCAAGTTATTTATTAATAATAGGTTTTTTTAAATAAATACATTGGAACTATATGACACACGGTCGTCCGTTCCTAAGGTAGACAACTTAATGCCTGTGTTATAGGTAACAGCCGCCTGTTATACACAAATATATTTTTTTAAAGCACTTTCTTGGTCGACTATACAACGAAAACTGATGATACTATTAAGAACTGTTATAAACGTACTGATGTAAGAAGAAAACATTCAAATTGCAATTTGAGTTTGTTTATTTACAAAACACAATTAACCATCAATGTTAAGGTAGGAGTTAAACAATTATTTATGTATACAAATGCTTTTAAAATGGAATGTTAATGTTAAAATGCAACGGCAACTCAGTATAAAGGATTATAACCTGAATTGAGGGTTACCAGAAATTATAAAGTAATTAATTAATAGAGTTTACTATTTTATATCAAATGTAGAGACAGTAATAAGGTAAAGAAAGCAGAAAACTTCTACATATAAGATTTTTAGTGCAATGTTATAAAGTATATAAAAAGCTAGCTGAAACCCACGACTTCGTCCACATGAATTTAGTGCTTTTTATTTATATTTTGAGGGTTTTTCTTATTTGTGCGAAACCCTAATTATTTCTCTAAAACCTAAAGTACCCGATGTTATTCCTTGTCACAACGCTTGTGGAAGGCGATCCAGCCATTTCAGAGATTACCTGGAACAAATAGACAGAGAGTCAAAAATGTTTTAATTTACGTTTTCGTGATATACACTCTAATTATAGGTGTGTCAACTTACTTGCCATGATCGAGTCGACAGTGTGAGTTATATTTCTCCACATCTTTTACGCATATTTATTACTTTCGCACTATTTTTTTTACTATCTCTACTCAGCACAGTTACTAATCCAAAGCAAATCGGAATGAAGACAATAGGTGGCGGAAATGTGGTAGAATTGGCGTTTTTGCGCGCCTCGCTTCACTCGCGGTGAGAACGAGACCAATCTTATTATTGCAATGAAATTATATCTTACATCTTGCATAGCAACTACATGTTAGACAGGCGCAATAAATTAGACTCATGCACACTTCACATTTAAAAAAAAAATTTTTTTTCCTTGAACGTTGGTATTTCTGAACCTTTTAGCGCGTATCATTCATTTATGTTAAGGCAGGTTAAGTCAAATATGATGATGAATGTGACTTTTTGAAAATAGAACGAGTTTTGTTCCTTTTTGTTTTTAGCTTTAAGATGTCGATGCTAGTTTAATTCATTATGGCGTACAGAGAACTTGAATATTTAAAAAATAATCGTCGAAACGAGATTACAACTTGTAGCGGTAAGTTTACCTTGATTGATATAAATAAAGTAACTGTAAAAATAGATTCAATATCTATTTTCCGATATTGACCGATGAAATTGAATAAACAATGTAAAATAGAGTAAACGTAAGTGCTCTAAAATTTAAATTTGCCTTTTCTGTGATGAATATCATTCATATATTGCTTTGAAATTTTTGTGTGTGGTTTTACCCGATGAAGTATGGTTTATTTTTTTCAAATATAGCCCAACACAAATTTTCTCAATAAATTGTTAATTTACGCAAATCTATGTCACTTTTTTCCGACATTCACAGATCTCTCCTTCCATAGCTCTTATAGTTTAGATTTTATTGATATCTAAAAATCCGTTTATCGTGGAAAGGAGACATTGTCAAAAAGGTCGCTACGAACTCTTTGTTAATGAAAAGTGGTTTACAAATTAAAAATGTTTAATGCAAGACCTTACAAAACAGTAACCTCCATTTAGTGAGACGAGACGAAGTGAGACGATGGATTCACCGCGCGGGTACCGGGTCCATCGCGTTGCAGAGGAAGGAACTATAGCAGTGCCCGGTACTTGTGACCCAGGTGTAGGTTTAAGAGCACGCTCTTTATAGTGATCACTAGCACTCACCTTCTATTTTTTTATAATCAATGTAAATGAGTGAGTCAAACATTTGCTTTTTAACTAATTGTTATGGTGATTTAAAAGTTGAATAGAACGTAAAGATCGTGGGAAATGCCGTATGACAAATACAATAAAAAATGTACTGTGTTATAAATAAGTGTAATTTTGTGGAAACTTCGAGATTGAGTAAGCGTGACGTCATTTAGTTTTTACACATAATTGTAATTGCGATTACCTGCTCAATACAATGCAATAAAATAAACAATAATACGTATTTCACCGCTTATTTGCAAAATACCGATAGTCAATTTGCTAATCAGTCCTTTCGAAATAGTTGTGTTACGTGGGGCCAAAACAAAATTTTGTTCCCCGACGGAGTGATTATATATTATAGAATCCTGGGAGTAGCGAGGAATTCAGAACATGCTGCCGAACAAAATATTACAACAAACTAGAGCCTACAAACTGCCGAGAACAAAATATTTTGGCCCCGAGTGACACACACATTTTATTTTTGATCACAGTTGTGAGAAAAAATATGAGTACTGTAATCGCCTCTATAACTCCTTGCTCTTATAACGCATCAATATTATTCTAAAATATAAATAAAAATATAATATAAAGTTATGCGCATTCGGAGTGCGTTGTACGAGAATAATCCAACAACGTGTTTTCCTATAACGTTGAATAAACTATCGCGTTGTAGAGGGAATTACAGTTCTTACATACCTAGGATTAAATGTGAAAAAAAAAAACAAATATCGACTTTATCATCATAGAGAATTTAATGGCAGTGATACATACTTCTTAAATTCAAAATTCAAGCGAGAAATTTCTACCAAACAAAGCGTGAACGCGGACCACTCATCAGAAAGAGGAAACAGAAAATCCCACGGGAACAAAAATCTATTTTATTGCCGCTATCCCTTTTACGAACTAACTAACTAACTACGCTAACTTTTACGAACAGGTGTGATAAAGGGGACATTTTGAGTGAAAAGAAATCAAATATTCTACTGAGTCATAAGAATTTCTTCAAAAGTGGATAGAACAATGCCCTTTTCTTTAAACTCTTCTTCTTATCTTTTCTTCTTTCTAGTGTTATCCCGGTCCAGTACCAGGATCCCCTTAGATTGGGGTGTCTGTGGGGCGAGTCAAGATGACTGATTGCCATCTAAATTAGACCCAAAGGTGTAGATTTTACATGAACTCCAAATCATTTAGAGGACTAATATAAACCCTCGTTACATAGTACATAACCATCCCCCTACCTTGGCGTTTACTTGTATTCAATCCTCAAATGAAAATGTCTAACAGAAATCAGTACATACTCTTATAACAACGTTTTAGAAACGTACATTTGACCCCCAGGCCTTTCTCACACACGCTCCTCAAATCATGTATGGACTAAGCCAATTACTAACATGCTTTTAAAAAAATTATAAAAAAATGATTAGATTTAACCTCTAGAATACACACATGTAAAAGCGTAAGACGCATAATACAACAGACGCAAAATAAAAATATGCGGCTTCCATTAAAAGAATATTGTTGTGGTGAAAAAACTAATAAAGAAGCAACATTCCACAACATTGAGTTTGGAATCTGTTTCAAGTATGTTATTTTTAGTCACCTTATTTATTAGAATTATCAGTAGGCACTACTGTTTATGTTACGAGAATAAAGAAAAGAGATTATGTGAAGTGCGTAATTTATAAATAATGCAAAAATTCGTTATAGTAATTCATGATAAACTGTCCTACAAAAAAAAGGAAGAAATTCTATGTAATAAGACATTTCTTATCTGGAAATAGCTAAAGGTTAAGAAGACAAATTAGAAAATAATACCCAAACAGCTGTTGTATCATAAAGATTAGAATAAAATATTGACGAGTTCCGGTGACCTATGTATGAAAATTTTAACCCTCTATCCCTCGTGAAGAGTCATTGACAAACTGTAGGTATATTTGGCCACGAGACAACATTAAATGCTCGATCTGAGATGGTCATTAAATCACCCTAAACAGACATGGGACCTTTACTGTTTCATCCGTATCTAATTGAATAGAAGCCACACTATTTAATACAAGAGAAGGGAGAATATACCAATGTCTGTCTAAATTTAAATATTGGTGCTGCAAAGAGATTGTAATTGGTTTCATTTGAGTAGCGCAATGTGAAAAAGGCCTCCATGCCCTCGTGTTAAACTGCCCCGTGTATTAAAAATATGTTTGCTTTTCCCCTATGTCCTGATGCTGCGCCGTTACCGGACAAAACTTGGACATTCCTTGCCCTGGTAACGTATACACCCTCGCAACTAACACGCACGTAATCTCCTTCATTCGGCTCACTAGTATGTGGTGAAATGTGTGATAGTAGCTATTAAGACAATAGGAAATATAATGCTAGTGACGTATTTATTACAATTTATGTTCGCTGTCGTTGGTGTACAGTTGTTTAAGGTGAGAACGCTACAATAATATCAAATGCCAATCGATATCTTTCTGCTACAGACAGGGCCGGATTAACCATGTTAGGGCCCCTAGGCAATGCATTGCAATTAGCCAACCGCGCGTAGGCTGCGTCTCGAATTAACGTTTACCTTGCCCATATCATAAAATACAGCCATTTTTAATTTTATCATGTATATATTGACTACGTGCGCGGTGAAAGTGCCTTTCAATCCTTTACAACCGTACGTATGGAACAATAGACCCGTTTACGTTATACATAGTATATATACATCTTCCGGTACATTGAGTATACATATGCATATAAAAAGGAGGTATAGTTTATGTTCGTAATTATAGTGGTAGATCTATACGGCCTGCCTGATAGTAACCAATGCGAAAGCCTTTATCAGCTGTACAAACCTTTGTCACTCTCCTAAACAGCTAGACAAGTTTCGAGCAAAAAGTTGCAATTGCCAAATAAATAAAAAAGAAAGTAATTTATAACCAGAAAAAAATATTTTTCTCCTAATGTAAAACTTTCCTTGTGTTTATTAATAAACATTTCGTTTCTCAAAGCCCCGCAACGTATCTGCGATCCCCCTGGTGTTGCAGTTGTCTGTGGGCGTCGGTAGTCACTTTTATGAACCGCCTGCCCGTTTGCCCCTATATAAAAAAAAACATCGAACTAAGCCTTTAATAGGTGTGTGCAACCAGATGGGTCAGCAACATAATCTCTGTCGCGGATCGAACCTGGTCCAGATTGGCTCAAGATCGTAAGGAGCGGTTGAAACGGGAAAAGGCTTTTGCCCAGCTGTGGGAAAAAAGGGCTGTGGATGATGATGATGAGATGTGTACAATATAATGCAACATTCGATGTTTGCTAGCAACCAAAATAGCATATTACATACATATTTGTTCATATAATATATTCACGAATTTCTATACTTTACTCAATATGAGAATGATAAAAGTAAAATACATTTGTTCAAAAGGGTCAGACGACCTAAGTAAATATTGAAACCATTTCCCTTTCAGTGTTTATACGTTCTTGTATAAAATTTCATGAGATTAGGTTTTGCTTAAACAATTTTAGTGCTTGCACAAGTGGGTAATATTTCATAACTCGTGGCATTAAGGACATAAGCAATTTCCAAATTGATAGTCATATCAAAGGGGACGTTGTCAGTGATTTTTATTATTCATGAATAATTTGTTTTTTAAATATTATAAGCACGTTTTTGAATACTTGAGGTGTGACTTATGCTTGAACAAGGTTTTTCTGCGACTTCAAGCGCGTCAATTTAAACTTGCCGTTAGACCTCTTTATCCTTGTCCTATGGAAAAATTCGTTCTTAACAGATCTCTATCTAATTAGAGGTAGCGCATCTCTTGCAGACCTTTTGGTCTGCAGCCGAATTGGACCGGCGCGACCGGGTACCAGCACCTCTTTCTCACGTAACATCGGCATGAAGTGGCTGCGATGGTGTCACGTCAAGTGATGGTATTCTTGTCGCGTTTCGTTCGGTTTGTTAGACGTCCCGATGGTCTAATCTCGTTATTAGAGGCTGGCAACTCTTCTGGTAGCCTCCTGGTGGTGCAGACGTCCATGGACGTCGGGAAGCACTTAACTTATGTGAATCGCCTGGTCGTTTGCCTCTTGTATAATATAAAAATGTCTACTAACTGAAAACTATTCTAGACTATATTTTAAATATTGTCAATAATAGTACCGTGTTGATATTTTTAATTCCCGCTAATTCTGACATATATTTTCAATTTCTTTCGTCTATAGATAAAAGGCAACGAGCGTACTGCATACAGCCTATGACCTAGCGCGCTGAGTATTTTACAATGTTACTGACGCTCGCCGAACTAATTCGAATTTCGAACTCTTACAGTATTTGAACTTGAGACATATAGTAAACGCATCAATGTATTTTACCAATGAAGTCAAAGAAATCGATAAAATTATAATATTTAATATAATATAGGACACTCTATGACGCGTCGAAAACGCTCAAGTTATTTATTGAACCCTTGTTAGATCGTCTGATATTCATGCCAAGATTTTACTTATCTTGTCCCATGTCACTTAAAAAAATTGCCCGTTTTGTTGACCTAGTTCACTCAACGTATTACGAATTATACGCAGTATTGTTTAAAAGTATCCATTATAGTAGACTCATTTATTTTCTTAATTTATTTCTTGCATTAGGCACTTTAAAAGTTTGTTCGTAATACAGTAGATGTGCTTTCTTAAACGTTTATTAGTGGAAGTCTTTTTGCTTATAAAGTTTTTAAGTAATTTCACCGTTTAAGTAATTAGAAAACAGTGACAATGAAATAACAACTATCGGATTTTCAAGGAGCATTCCTGAACCCCCATACGGTTAACGATCTTCAAGAAAAGATTATCTTTTTTTTTCCTAGAGTTATCGCGATCTAGTTAGTACCAATGTCCGCTTAGATTGCAGTAGATGTGGTTGTGGGGCGAGTTAAGATGGCCGACTGCCGTCTGACGTTATCCCCGGTACCCGCACAAACTCACGACTAATAACATTCATTGACATTAATGGAGACGCACTGTTTTAAATGTCTTCCAATACACGAAGGAGGTCGGATATCTGAAAACCAGTGTTAGAATTGGCCACCCGACTATACCCAGCTATAAGGACTACTTAACCTAGAGATGGACTCAAACGCCGGTCACTGATTAAGGTACGATCTCCACAAGAAAAGAATAAAGTCATTTTTCAAATACCGGCAATTCGATTCAATTCAAAAGTTTATTTATTTGCATTCATAATTACAAATTCCAATTGTTCTTTACACAATTAGTTTAATTTAAATAATAAAAACCAACTTAATCGGTTATAAAACCAACATACGCGATAGAGGTAGGAGCAAGGGTTATACCAGCAAAATCCCTGTACAACCGACTAAAACACCTTGGCTTGTCAAGAACTGTTATAGGTTAATAATAATGAACTTATAACAGTTCTAATAAGAAAGGACATCTAAAGCCGCACTAGTAAGATCATATTAGATTTGGCTAGGTAGGGAAAGGAACACAGGCAGTGAAGGTGAGTTTTAGTGATCGCTATAAAGAGAGCGCTCTTAAACTTACACCAGGGCCACAAGTCCCCCGGGCATTGCTATGGTTCCTTCCTCAACGCGTTCTACCGATCATTTTGCCGGCAATGGTCATAAGAAGCCAATTATTGCAAGGTGAAAAGAAGGGAGGGAAGTTTTTATATATTGCATGGATTAAAAGATGTAAATCAAAACACGATAAGTGTGTTTTAATGTGTTTTATTTGATATACATAACATGCTTAAGCGTAAACTGGCAGATGACGTTTTAGGTCTAAAGTGAGTGAATGATACAGCATCGTTTCAATGTCCTCTATCAGCCAATCTAAGAATTATTTCAAAATCTCCATCCAACACAGAGGTACAGCCATTTTTGTCCATTTAATTAAAATAGGTTTTTGTTAAGGAGACGAACAAATAATAAAGTATCATTAAAATAACATTTGAATATTTATCACTTCATTAACTATAATTAAAATACATAATTTGTTACTATAATGTCGTTTTTACCGAATTATGAGCGGAATAAGTTGTAAATGACAATTGTTTCTCAAAAATCTGGTTTCTTGAGTTAGGTCAGTTTACGATTAAGCATGCGTTATAAACATTAAATATCAAACAATATAAATATTTGTAAGTCGTAATCTGTTTGATTTTTGTAGCATATTTTCGATGTGTGTTTACATATTAATACGTGACGCAAAAACTTTCAACATTCGGTACAAAATACAAAATTCGGTACTATTTTACCAATACCACCGAATTTTATAGTTTGCATCATTTTTCTTAAATCATTCCGGCCCCACAGCCACATCCTCTGCAATTTATGCGGACCCTGGTACTTAAGCGAGATTACGCTAGGAAGAAGAATATATTTAGTGGGGATACATTACAGGGAAAAAAACTCGCTAGGAAAATTATTTTGAGCGAAATCGGAGTACAACATTTAAAGTTATTTCAAATCCTTGATCGTATATTTTGAATAGTTTTATCGTGAATCAGTTACGCAACCCTTCCATTATCTATATAAGTGTGCCCTGAAAAGATCTTGGCCATTTTATTTAAATTAAATAAGATATTCCTGCGGAGTGAATACTAATTTATTTGCTCAGAGCTGCGAGCTTCCGAGAGCGCCTGTTGAGTTTACACGGATTTTTTTATTTTTGCCACTGTCTCCGGGGTACACCCTGAACGAGCGTTTTGAATATTTGATTACGTGTTGAGAGAGTACATTTTTTAACAAAACCGTATCCTTTTTTATTTCCTCAGTAGTATCTAAAGAAGACGGTCTTCTTCAGTATCACTTAAACGGTAATCCGTCGTAAAATTACAGGTAAATACAGTAAATAATAAATATTTAGTATTTTTCGGCATTTAACTTATAAAATAAGACAGTTACATCGTACTTTTATGTAACAGTAAATGTTAATTATTGACCACGAAGCTCACGTGTAATTAATCTTAGGTTTGTTAGAAGAATGAGTTATTAAATTTGTCCTGCTTTTTCTCTCTCTTATCATCTCTTATTCGAAACTCTCTCGAAAAACACGCCAGATAAAGTATTAATTCATTCTGTTATGAATAATAAAAATTAGCTGGACGCCTACGCGAAATAAATAGCAATTGCGACAACAGTGAAGTTGCTAGAGAGAGAGAAGAATTTCTTTGCATTCCATGGATTCACTGCGCGGACGCCGGGTCCATCACTTTGCAAAGGAAGAAACCATAGCATAGCCTGGGACTTGTGAACCAAGTGTTGGTTTATACAGGCCACCAATCACCTTCGCTGCCAGTGTTCCTTCCTCTGCCAAGCCAAATCTGGTATGATCCTACTAGTGCGGCTTTAGATGTCCTTTCTAGTAATAAACTCATGATAGTTCTTGATAAGCCAATATCTTTTAATAGGTTGTACAGGGCTTTTACTGGTATACCCCTTGTTCCCACCTCTACCGCGTAAAAGCTGGTTTTGTAACCGTTTTTGGCGACCTCATTAGTTAGGTCAAAGTCAGAAGGTATAGTGAATATTGATTAGCGTGTATATATTTGCTAGTGAAAGCCGTGAAGTCGGTAAAATGTATCATACCATGAAAGGTTGTATATAGACATTTTGTCCCTTCGTGATCCAATCTGAACATAATGGCTTTGTCGGCGGAACACGATCGACATGAAAACCAAATATGCCTTTATTAGTGCCATTGATTTGGTTCCGTCGTTTTTGTTGAACCAGAAATTAGCATAATAAATATGTGATCAACCGAAATAGTATTATATAAGGAACAGGAGGTCGTGACCTAATCAGTGGTGGGGTTAGTTTAAGTAGTAAGTAAGTAGTAGGGCTAGTTCTTGCTGCAAACAACCCTTTCTAACACTGGTTTATATTCGATATCCTACATCCTCCGTGTTTTTGCGACCCGATTAATATCACTGAGTGATATTAGTCGTGAGGTTGAAGAGATCGTGCGGTTCCGAGGATCACGTCAGGTGGCAATCGGTCATCTTAACTCGCATCTAAGCAGATCCTGGTACTTAAGTAGGATAACGCTAGGAAGAAGAAGAGGATGAAGAAGTGTAGTAAAAGAAGAAATCAGAAGTAACGAGTACCAGGCTCTCAATCCTGAGATCGAGTAAAATAACGCTAGGAAGAACAAGAAGAAGTGTAGCAGAAGAAACAAGGAAGAAATCAGAAGTAACGAGTCTCACACTCCCATTTGAGACTGTACCTGATATCGGGTGCAGAGTCGATTGGGGAACGTAAATGCATTTTCCAGGTGTAAAAAAATCCTCTATATAAATTATAATTTTGCCAAAATTCATACTCCACAGTCCTCGCAGTTTTCGAAAATTATTTGCATTTTAAATTCAAACAATTATTAATTTTGATAACTCATCGACGCAGTCCACTCGTCCCAACCTTTTCCTACTCGACGTTAGTTGCCTTATGTACTTTTTATATACACTTTTATCACATGTAGGGGCGGTTACATGGTCGCACCCCTCACTATCCGCTTTCAATCGATATCACCAAATGGACGGCCGTGTCAACACTCATAAAGGCATATAGGTTGGCAATTTCATAAATTGATTCCGACAAAATCCATGTTCCTAATTTGTTACATTCATCAAAATATATATTTCATTTTTAAAGAACATTTAGAAATACTTTTTAAGGTATATCTAGTACACTAGTTGTTGGCCGCGTAAAATTAAATGAAAATTTTTAGCGTGATGATATCTAGCCTATAGCCTTCCTCGATAAATAGGCTGTCTAACACTGAAAGAATTTCTCAAATCGGATCTGTACTTCCAGAGATTAGCGAGTTCAAACAAACAAACAAACAAACTCTTCAGCTTTATACATTACAAGTTGCACTTAGACGTTTAAAAAGAGTTTTTGAATAAGGATTAATCATAGGCCATAAAACATCTATCACAGATGATAATTTATGCAGTATCTGCGCAACACTTCACCTCGTGGCTAATAAAGGATTAATATTATGTTTATAAAAAGACCTTGCCTAATAATGCATTATTTTAGAACAAATTTGATAAGCATAAAAAGGGGAACAATTTCGTCATACATTACTTTTGCGAAGCTTTAACCATTTACGCAGCGCATGCAAGGAAGCAAGGACGCTCTCAAATGGGAAAAAGAACCCCCGATTTTGAAACATTCTTCATTGGTGCTCCGCTCCTATTGGTTTTAGCGCGATGTTATATAGCCTGTAGCCTTCCTCGATAAATGACCTATCTATCACTGAAAGAATTTTTCAAATCGGATCTGTACTTCCTGAGATTAGCGCATTCAAACAAACAAACTCTTCTGCTTTATGTATAAGTATAGAAAAGGAAAGGAAAGCTATCAAAGGAATAACCCTTTGCATTCCGCCAATAGTCCTTTATTTAATTTGTAAAGTCGCATTTTATCGCGCAAAACGAATTGTGTAATTCCTCACCGCCATTTTGAAACCCCGGCGTGTCATTTGGGGCGGCGTTTTTGATGTTGTATTGTGCGTTCCTCTGCGCGTAATGTGCGATTTGCGGAGATAAGTTGGCCCTTTGTTGAGGGGTGTTCCGTTTCACGCTTTCAAATATATTTTTGCTTAGTCAGCCATTAAGAAAAACGCGGGCTAGGACGGAAGGTGGCGAAATTGAGAAGCAATTCTTCTCAATTTGCAAAACTAATTCGTTTCTTTGTTGTATTTCTTAAAAAGTCATATCTTTGTTGTTTTCAAGACGACAACATCTAAAACTACCCTCCATATTACTTTTTAACATTAATAAAATTTATGTCCATTATGTTTTTTCCAGTTGTTCCTGAGATTAGCGCGTTCAAGTAAACAAACAAACTCTTCAGCATTATATATTAGAGTATAGAT
>JANCMC010050420.1:1556425-1596909 GCA_024363005.1 Charaxes varanes | reverse complement strand
TTTTGGCATACATTTAACGCACATTGCTCGCCGAAAACGGAACGTAATAAAGCGATAAACCCTTCAAATTTATCCCTCTCCCCCTCTGTACTCTCAGTTAAAGACCTAGTCCGTTACCGATTAATACAACAACGTGACTAGATTAAAAAAAAAGCACACAACAAAGCGAAATGTACCTAATTTGAATAACAATAACTCTCAAATTCGAGTAAGCACCTAACAAATAACGGATTACTATTACTTATACCCTCGTTTAACCTATACCTTTATGTGTATACCCGTCTCTGTCACGCGTGAGAGCTTCGGCTCGAGGGTGACAGGGAGGTGTATATAGGGTGAGCTACCCTTCAGAATTGAACCCTGTCACGTGCCAGACAGAGGGACAAAGGTTCCAGCTAAATGGGAATTACGCCGGGGAACCAGTTGCATTTGCTGTAGGTAAATAAAGGATCAGATAAGCCGAGTAAAACACCCCGATGGTGCAGTGGTAACGTTTGCGTATTTTTGACAGATGCTAGTAATCGTTTTTACATGTGCATCTACATTAGTCAATTGGGAGCGGTTTGATTCCGTCCATATATGTTTAAGTGAAGTAAAATAATAAAAAAAAAAACAAAGCATATATCTATACATAAAAGCGAAAGGTCGCCTAACGAGAAATTTCCAAAACCGCGGGACCTACATTGCTTAAATTTGGCAGGGATGTAGTTTTAGATTTTTCGGTAGGGACACATTAAAGAGGTCTAAGATCACTCGCAATTTGACGCAGACAAAGTTACAGCTAGTATATAAATACATACACCCAGACTCGAGGCGAGAATCGTACCCACAACCCACGGAATGCAGAGTCATTGCCAACTGCGCCAACGGGTAAGTCAACTAGTTAGTAACTTATAATACGTCTAAAAGTCTTTAATATAAACTAACATTACCGTTCCTTAGTAACATAAAATCTTATTTCCACCTGATTCACAAAATGGAAGAACATTTTCTCTTTATACGAAACAAAATAACTTTTCAATAGAAGCGTTTACAATGCAGCCATTGAAACGTAATTTCGTTCGATCAAAGCACTCTCTTTTAAGGTATTTCCTTGTACATTTCATCTCCTGTACCTACGGGAGACATTAGTACGGACGCCTCGAATATTAACTTTGCCGAATGCCGAATATGGCCACACTTTTAGGGACTTGAGTCAGTGTAGTGCTGTGCTTTGGTGGCGGATTCGGTGGTGTAGCTTTCGGGTTGCAGCATTACACCGATTTTCAGAAGTATATGTCAAGTTGGTGTATTATTGATCCCTATCAATATAACCCCGGAAAAGACACCAACGTGTCCGTTACAATACATAAAGAACGTCATCGACATAGTGACGTGACCAAGAGGATGATTTTTAATTGTCTCCCGATCCATACCTGCCCATAAAGTTTTCACTTAAAAGAAAACGAATAAATGTCCGAGAAAAGTCACGGACGAAACTTAGTACAGCAATGTTATTGAAAATTGTTGTTGCAAAAGCAAACACAACGGGCACAACGCTGTTTGTTTAGGAAACAGAATTCCCATAAATATTTTGCTAGATATGAAAATTTTAAGGGTCTATTAAAATTTATTGGTATAAGCCGCCCCGGAAAAATATTTGCCAGCGAAATAATAATAAGAGTATGGATATTCTATTTAAAGTAACCAGCTTGCACTTAAACTGTACTTTATCTAAATGTAACAACAAGCAGATGCAAAACAACATATTACCTCATTGTAAGCAATTTTTTTCTTCCAAATAATAAATCATAAATATTTATTTCTAACCATGCAGTAATGTTATCATCACCCACTACATAACCGATAAGAAATTGCGCCTTTTCTACTTAGAACCAAAACAGTGCAGTAAAGTTGTATGAAATTTAATTACTGCATTTTTTTTCATATAAAATTATCACAGAGGTTAAAACCTGTGTGATAATTTTCTTTTGTCTCCCATTAAGTTTCATATGAAATGTATTCATTGAATCAAAAAGATACAGGTAGAAAATACAAATCGACCGAATAAATTCGAAGAAAAAAACAAATGGCGCGCGTTCTTTTGATATTACATACATATTTAGCGAGAAGAATTGGAAAAAAAATAGACAGCGATGTAGTTGACAGAAAAGTAGATAACGTACCTTGCTTAAGTGAGTAATTAATGCACTCGTGTTAATTTACTGCCCTCGCGTTCCCTCGGGCACCAACATAACACTCCTGCAATAATGACTCACTTTGCACACGGTGCAATAATCTACTACAAAATTTCCAACAGAAGATGTCTTGACTTAAATTGTCCAAATAGTGATGAATACAGACTCTATTACCGGCAAAAAAGAAAGATAAAGGTTAAGAGGAATTAGTGTTGAAAGTACTAATTTGGGGACGTAAAACTTGTCAATAGAATTAATATACGAGTATACCTCTATTAGTGCACATAGCATGTAGGTACTGCCATATTATCCACCACCATTGTCTTAGTATAAAAAGGGAAACTACTGTATTCCCCCTTATAACGTTGTAATCTTATAACTGATTAATATTATCGTATAATGTATAATATTATAATATATAATATAATTATTATGTTTTTATAAAACTAAACTATTCTTACAGGGTCTTCTTCATTCTTGGCGTTATCCCGGTTAATTACCAGGGTCCGCTTAGATTGCAGAGGATTTGGCTGCGGGGCAAGTTAAGATGACCGATTGCCATCTGACGTCATCCGCGACAATACCCCAACGGCGGTGGGGCTTGAACCGGGTACCTTGCGGATTTCAGTCCATACCTTATACCGTTGAGCTTTTGAGGCTCTGGAATTAAAAATACCATTTCATTTTTTCGGCTTTTCCTTCTTAATTTTTTTTGGACACAGCACAAAAGCAGTACTACACACGCACTGGATGCAGATTCTATAACATTAAGTGTAAATATCAATGAACTACTACGTGAGATTAAGAGAAAGTTGTTTAAATATGTACGGAACGTATGGACATACTGGCGTGGACGCACGATGTTGCTCCGTTTTCCCTTCACACTTTAGACCTGGCCTGTCTTAAACAGGCAAAAATACCAAGGCACCTATTTCACTCATTCGAATCAATAATTTGTTTAATAAGTATAGCCAAACATAAATCAAAATTAACTGAATTTGATTTATTATTGATATCGCGTTTAATTTCGACTGACGGCCGTCATTAAATCTTTTTTTATAATAATAATAATTTTACGCTGGAAAACACATATACGGACTAACTTTGTTGAACAGCAAATTAACCGCAGAACTTAGGGCGTGTGGCCTTCGTCTGATTTTGAGGACATCCGGTTAAAAATAAAGTACCAACTTTTATTACATAATTATAAAGAGAATCGAGTTGTGTGTACTCTCCTCAAGTGTTCTAAGTGTCTCACCAGTCACCCTCTATAGAAGATAGATTTGTAAATACATTGCATGTTTTCAACACCAAATTTGCTCAACTCTTATCTGTCCTCGTGAATCGTTTTCAATTTTCCGACGCGTTTCTGTCATATTGGATATTTTGGCGGCATTATTCAAACGTATTTAACACGACAGCACTGATTTTGACAAATAGCAGCTTTCGATATAAATAAAACTGTACTTGTCAGATCAAGGTTGTTACGAAAAATTATAGAACAGTTAAGTTAAAATGAGGAACACGGAGAGACCTATCGATGCCCATTTATATCTGCGCTACCAAAAAACTCGTAGATGCGTTGCCGCATTTTAAAAGGAGTGCGTACTATATTTTCGCCAAGCCAAATTGTTCGTAGGGTTCCGTAGTCCTAAAAGGAAGCCTTATATTTTCAGTCTGTCCGTCCGTCAGTCCGCCGGCAAAGTGGTGCCATCCGTAAGATTTCCAAGCTATTAGATGTAGAGATTTGAAATTCTACATGCTAACTTTATTCGGCTTCTAACTAAATTTCGTAGTTTAGCGTTATGGGGCGTACATTTTTGATTTTTCAAACCATTTAATAATCATATTAGAAAACAAAGATTTATAGTTCTCGAGAACATCTCGTTTTTTTTTAATGTAGATAACAGTAAAAAAACTTACTTGAACACTAAAAATTTAGTGAGTAAAGATAAGACGGCTCGTAAAACTACCAGTTATCTTAAATAGAACAGCGTTGTTTGTTTCAAAACTGCGTGTGAGACATTTTGAAATCTTCCCAATAATGAGTTTGCACGAAGATGAATCAAGCTCAATAATTTCTATTATTCGCTACACGGAACAGTGAAATATATAATCTGTAGTAGGTTAACGATTATACAACTTCAACAGTCATTTATCATAAATTTTATAGCACGAACGCTGAAATTTAAATTGACGTGTTGTTTGCTAAGTCAACAAATTACTTTAATAACTATTTTTATAACAAAACAACTATTTCAAAGCAATTGTTATTTACATATAAATATATATAGTAGGATAAGAGCAGCAGGCACAATTTAGCTAAGAGTATTAAAAAAAAATCAAATTAGGAGCCGCATATATCAAGTAGTGGATGCATTATCTTGCTCTATGAATTATAGATTTGTTTTTAAATATTACAAGGGGCAAATTGGCAGGCAATAGACACTTAGATGAACTAACCGTCACCCATAGATAACTGCACCACAATAAGGCTCACAGAAGTGTTTACAGCCTCTAAGGTGTTGGAGTTTATCGACCGTGAAGCCGAAATTTATACTAATATATAAAGCTGAAGAATTCATTGGTTTGCTTGATTTGAAAAATGCTTGTTAAAAAGCCCATTTATCGAGGAAGGCTATAGGCTATATATCATCACGCTAAAATTGAATATATCGTTTACCTAATTTTACACGGACGAATTCGCAGCAATATGGTATACTAGCTGTTTCTCGCGACTTCGTCTGCATAAAATTAACCTTACCCTTAGACCTCGTTATTTGGCCCTATCCAACAATCCGTTCATAGCGGATGCCTTACTAGCTATAAACTGCCTTCTTGCAAAATGTCATCTTTACACGTCCTGCTGTTTACGAGATTTCGTGTTAAGTGACCTTCGCGTATAGGTGACTCGACTCCCGACTCTCTTCGCGACTTTGGTTTAAATATAGGCTGCGTTTTTAAATCAATAATATAGTCAGATGCCAAATGTACTTAAGGTTGTAGCGGGTCGAAGAAAAAAATGTTGTTGGAGAAAATTTATAATTCCAATCTTAGTACATAAAAATCCGGTGTCTCTATATTTGCTCCCAGTGAGCTCCTTACCAAGTCAACCGATATTCATGAACGTTCACATTTATGCTGAGTTTGGTCCAACTTAAGATATATGATTGTTGTATATGAGATTTACCCAATAACCGTGTAGGGAAAGTGTTACGTAGAGATATTTTAAAATTTAAATATTCTATATTAATTAGGCCAATTGCAGTGAACGTTACTTTTATTTTCTTATATCAATACAAGAATTCGACAGCGTAATAACTTGAAAACAGGTTCTTATGAGACAATTTGAATGTTACATCACTTATCATATCTTATGTCAGAAGGGCTTTTAGTAAAGTAAAAAAGGTGATTTTTGTGATATTTAAAAAATATCGTGTTTTACTTTGTTACAATGTTTGTCACTTTAGCATGCTCCTCTCCATAGCACATAGGCAAGATGCTAGATGGACTGCCTTTACAGTATCAATAAGCTGTAATAAAAGACAAAGACGTGACGTGAGACCCGTGTAAAATTCAAGCCTAATTAAACTTACTCCAGATAAAAGTATGCGACGCGTTGCTCGTGCATGAAAAAGCAGTTCTTTCAAAACGATTATTATTTAGGCTAAGTTTTGCGGTTTGCAAACTTCAAGAGCTATAAGGATTATTTGTGAAGAAATATATAGAAATCTAAAGAACGTCGTAATATTTACAGTACGTAGTCACCGTTGATGACACGCTGCATATTTAAACAAATAGTTGACGTAAGATCCGCGAAAATTTCTACCTCACATCAAACTTACTCCAATATAAAAAAAATATAGATATATATCCAAGATGCATGCTCGGGCATGAAAAAGCATTTTTTTAAACAATTATCATTTAAGATAAGTTTTGAAGGCATAGTTATAAATTAAAAATATTATATATAGATTGAGCGAGGAAAAACATGAGTATGGATTATAAATTTACGAGTATGTCACACTGCGTATTTCAATGAAAACGTGGCGTGACGCGAGACCCGCGTAAAATTGCAGACCCATTAAACTTACTCCATATAAAAATATGCGTCTTGCCGCTCGTGCATGCAGAAGTATTTCTTTTAAAACAATAGCAATGACTATAATTTATTTTAAAAGCATTTCTGTGCAGTGCCTTAAGTTTAAAGACGGGCTGAAAGATTTTGACTTGGTTTTGTGGATTGTAGACATAAAGATAGGATAGGATAAAGGCAGGAATGCTTTTATATGCCATAAGTAATCACATTGTAGAAGCATATCTGTGCGTGTATAAAATATGACTAATAAATACATGGGAGTATATGACACACTGCCTGTTCCTAAGGTAGACAACTTAATGCCTGTGTTATAGGTAACAGACGCCTGTTATACATAAATATATTTTTTAGAAATTTATACATATAGATAAAACACCCAGACTCGAGGCGGGAATCGAACCCGCAACCCCCAGATACAAATAAATATTTACATAAAACCGAAAAATATCGTAACACGGAATTTCGAAAACTGGGGGACTTACAAATATGAAATTTGGTGGGCAGGTAGTGTATATTTAGCAGACGCAGTTAAGAAGACATTTTTCGATAGGGCTAATAAGGGTTAAGGAGATCTAAGGGCAAGTTCAATTTTAAACAGAAGAAATCGTCGCAAACAGTTAGTGTTAAATGTATTTACTGTAGCTAGTAGAAACTAAAAAAGTAATATATATCTATACTTAATATATAAAGCTGAAGAGTTTGCTTGCTTGAACGCGCTAATCTCACGAACTACTGGTCCGTTTTGAAAAATCCTTCAGTGTTAGATAGCCCATTTATCGAGGAATGCTATAGTCTTATCATCGCGCTAAAATTGAATTTATTTTTTTTAATCAATTTTACGCGGACGAAGTTACGGAGACGGAGACAGTGATTATTAACAGGGCGACTATATATTTATAAACATCATGATTACAATATACAGTTAGGTATCAGATGGTCTTTAGGGATGTTGGTCTCCCATGGAACTGTAAGCTCTATAAGTACTACTCGCTTTAGTGTCTTTGAGTAAAGGAATATTTTCGGCCTAGATGACGAGACAACAACATCCTCTGGGATTTTGTAGTGTTTTTTATATATATCCATCAAAAGAGCCCAATTGGGTGCAGTATGTAAGATGCAGACCGGCTTGATTTTCGATTTCATATTCGAACCTTCCTTAACGAAATCGGTTTGCTTTTTATTTACAGTCAGTCTATTTTGAGCTTTTGTGACAGAGAGTCTTACTAGGTCTGTTCGATTGTGCTCCTGACATAAAGATGTCAGTATACTGGACCGTATTCTGTTTTAAACCGTAACTAGTACAGCAAACTAAAAAGGAACACTTTTACAGTATACAAAATTGACGTCACAGCTTACAGTGCTCACAGTGTTTATCGGAACATACACTATACTTGCAAAAGTCGATATTCTTCCAATGCTTAAACTTATTAAGAAGTAACTGTTAATGCAAAAAAATAGACAACTAGTGTGCTTTTGACCACTAGACTGAAGTAAAACTTCTTTTGCTCCGTCTATATGTAAACATATATTATATACATGTGTATACATGTATATAAATTTCCAAGAACTATTTTAATTTATTATGGGTTTTTATTGATAAATTAATATTTTTGAATAGATTTTTTATTCATTATTGGTTACATCAGTAATTCCTATAGTTGATAGTAACACTGATACAATAGGCTTATGGTATGAAAAATAATATACGTAACTCTATGTTTCTATCGTCACTAACTTATATCTCCTTGTCATTTCCGTTCGTGTCGACCCATCACACTTTTCGTAATGCTCTCCAAGTCAAACGTGCGCAAAGAAGTTTTACTTCAAAAATTATTCACTTAATAATATTTTACTAGTTTTTAAATCTAGTTCAAATCCAACAGGCTCTTTTTCCTACTCCTTGTCATTATTGTGCTGCTCTCATCAAAAGCTTCTTGTTTTAGAAGTTTACTTCTTCTAGAAGATCGTCTGTTCTCTTTTCCGTCGTATTTTGTAGTTGTATACTTAACTGGGCTGTCCGGCTCTGTCTGTTTTGTAAAGTGCTCAATACCATTTATATCTTTTGAATCAGTGAACAACACTTTAATTGATTCTTTATCTACTTTCTTCATTGAAGTTCTACGTGAGGACTTGAGTATGCTTGGACCAGGTGTCATGTTATATTTTATAGGCGTTTGAACATTCTCCGAAGATTTTTCCTGCAAAGAAATAACCATTCATTATTAACTTTTCTTTTAAACTGCCTCTGTATGAATGCGAAGAGTATGCCATTAGTCAGCAAGCAGTAAAATTAATCATAGTAATGTGTTTGTAAACTTAATGTTTTTTTTTTAAATATTTTACAAGGGGGCAGACGAGCAGGCAGCAGGCACCGAAGTGCCTACCGGCGCCCATGGACATCTGCACGACCAGAGGATGACGTCAGATGGCAATCGGTCATCTTAACTCGCCCCACAGCCACATCGTCTACAATCTAAGCGGACCCTAGAAGAAGGAAATCAGGACCTGCAAAAGAAACTGATGATGACGAGGAAGATCCCTTGCATGCCGATTTCGATAACCTTCTGTGTTACTTCACTTCTGTGTTAACTATTGCTAAAAGTATAATATAGTAAAATACTTAAAATGACAATACATTTAGTTAAATAAAAAAAATAGAGTTTTTACGAGATGTTAACGTTTTGCACGAATGATTTATAACCTTGTGAGATTTGAAAGCAGCTACCGTTTTAACTTTAGCAAAGCTTAAAATTAAACCCCTTAAAAATCGTATTATACGTAAATCCTGTCACTTTAAGCCAGATCACCGTTAAAAAGTCACATTTGTTGTAACTTTTGGGAAAAATTTCTGTAATCTGTAATTTCATTAAAATTTACTGTTAATCTTACAAAAAGGGTTGCTTTGTCGTCCATAAAGGATTAAAGAGGTGTATAGGAAGTGTTTTTTACGTCTTTCATAGCAGACAGAGTGGTCCCATGAAATTTGCATTCGTTTACAAATATTTGGATATCTCAGTTAATTCCTCTTTAATATTTAAGACGCTTTTGTATCTGTTCTCAAAGGTTTCGTGTGAAATAGCAAAGAGGTGGTCGCTTAAACGACGTTGTTTTGTATTCTTATTTATCAAAACCTTTTTAGAATTACTTGTATAATAAATAGTATTCGGATGGCCAGTCAATAATTAGAAATTTTTGACTTATATATATATTATATAAAAATCTCTATTTCCCTTAGTCACGGCAGAGCGCGTGAATGGCTGAACCGACTTCACCAATTCTTGTTTTGTTGTCCATCAATTTTTGTTGTGTATCGTCAGGAGAAGCTTCTTATGAAGAAAACAGAAAATTAAAAAATATAGAAAATATGAGAATACTTAACCACTATATTAAATTATCTCTTCTTCTTCTTCTTCTAGATCGCTACACTCTTGGCAGAGCGGTCGTGGCTGTCATTTCTTGTGTGGCAAACTTAACCACGCGGCGCCATTCTTCTCTCACTGTCGCGCGTCTGGTACTCTCGTGCAGAGGACAGTTCATGGCAGACTTCATTTGGTCAGTCCACTTCAAGGGTTATCTCTAATGTAACGTAGACGGGAACGGGTATGGAGAATATTATGGGATAATAGAATGTAGTAAATAGTAAGTAACCTAATAAGTCAGGACAATGTCTGCCGGATCCGCTAGTTTTTAATAACGATGTGACGAATGTATATGCAAGTCAAAAGTTTTAGTTGCTCAAAAATATTAAGGCAAAATACACTATTATTAAACCATCCCTATTGATATATTTATTTTATAAATGAAAATATTAAAAGACATTATTTCAGTCGCTATTACATGATTAAATGACGTAACTGAGTGATGTTAGTCGTAAGGTTGCAGAGATCGTGGGGGTAAGGCAGTCAAATTAATAGATCAATAAAGCCCTTACTTTTTCCTACCAATTGCAATTAGCCTGAATTTATGGTTGACACGAACGCAGGTTGCATCGTCTATACCTTGGGCCCATATTCCTTGTACAGCCTGCAAAGAATCGAATTTATAAATCTTAGTATAATGTATAAATTAAAAATATTAGCAATACTGGTTGATTTCTCTAGCATAAATAAATGATAGTACATCATAGGACTAGCAATGGCTCATTGTTGTACACTTTGACATTACTCAGTACATGTAGTAACAGCTTGATGACAAGCGTGTGAAATTAGGTTAGCAAATTAGTGGTTTTTTCTAGCCAAGCCATACATAGACGGCATCCTTTGAGATCAGAGGCCATTTGATAAAGTGATCAGTGAGTAGGAAAAAATAAATGATTTTAATAATAATTATAATTTTTTTAAAAGAATATTCGGAATACATTTTTAGGTATGTCTTATATTCCCCTTGTCCCTTCCTACTAAGCTTAAATTAAAAGCTTCTATTAGGAGTGGGTGCGACAATATCCCAACGGCGGTGGAGTTTGAACTTGGTACCTTGCGGATTTCAGTCCATACCTTATACCGTTGAGCTATTGAGGCTCTATTTAATATATTTTAATTATTGAAGACTAAAAGAATCTTTACACGGTTTTCATCAACTACCTTAAACAATTTATTACAGATCGTGTGTTACAAGACACCTTGTACTAATAGCATATCTAATATCTAGAAGGTACCACAAATTTACATTAATACAGACAGGACATATCTCAATAGCAGATATTACAAAATATTATCAGGTTGCTTTAAATCTTACCCTTAAATCCGTTGCTAAATTTATCTATGATTTAAAAAAATACTCTATGAGTGTTCAGTACAAAACTTACATTAATGATACAATAGAAATACATAAAAAAATACCATATCAGTATTTGTGTACAAATATCGCTTAGATGGATATACTTCCGAAATTTAAGTTATTTAATATAAAAATACAAATAAGCAAAGAGTTCTTGTTCTTACGTTGAGATGAAACTTGAGGTTGAGCTTGGTGAGAAAATAATATGCACAATTTGTGTGTTCATGAATATAAAATGTAACACCGTCAGTACACTCTCGTGCCAGTGCTGTCGTAATGTTTCGTTGAGAGGTCGAGGGGCTACCAGAGACAAAGAGTGACTGTGAGGCATGGCAAAATAGAGCGAGTGTACCCCGTAGATTCTCGCACTTCTCCAGCGTCGCTGACACTCGAGCAGAGTGTACAGGCGGGGTGAGATGTAATCTATAAAAGAGGATACTTATTTTATACTCACGTTGGGATCAAATTTGAGATTGGGCGCAGTTAGGTATGCAGCTCGACCGTCGTTAAGGGTTATACCAAAGCCGCACACCAAAGGTGAATACTCTATGTCATTAACGTGAGTGTTGTCTTCCAATATGGGTTCCGCTGAAACATCAATTTTTAGTTATTAATTTTTATATTACTAAATCTTAATTTCTTAAATTTTTAAAATTAATTACTACCTTTAAATTTAAATTGGACAAAATACCGACACTGATACAGGAACTGGTGTGAAAGCGCCTGAACATCGCGAAATCCGCCCACAATATCGTTCACGCCTGTTAACGGAGCTTCACGGTACTAATGTGGAGCCGCTATAATAGGAAATATTTCAAAAATCGGAAATTTTTGAAAGATAAATTGAGGTGACTTTGTCAAATTACAACAAATGTTAAGAAAAGAATAAACCTTAAAATAGTCTGGTAAAGTATTACGTTATTTCACGGAACCCCGTGGGCACGAGTTAGACTCGCACTTGTCGGTTTTTTTTTTAATTGATTTCATCCTGTCCGCAGCTAGTAGTAACAATTCCTTGTGTCTCAATGAAACTATGGTGGATGGCGTGATTGGATTTAAGACACAAGCTTGTTTATTTATCTTTAAAAGGTGTCCTTTTACCCTAGCTTCTACTTTCCAAGGAGTATTCCTACCTTTTGATGATCTCTTCATGCATAAGGAATACCAAAACAACCTATACCATATGTAAATCGATCAAACGTGGAACAAAATAAACAACACATTTCGTTCTACGTCTGAATACTGTAAACAAAGTTCCGTATCAAAATAAAAGCTCGAGTCGACAAACGGATTGCATACAGCCGGAGAGTCTCTTGGGAGTCTTCGCTTTTAAGGCGGCCGCCCGTTACACCGAAACAAACATGACTGATAAATAAAATTCGTTCTACGGGGACCTATAAATACTGTAAACAACGCATCGGTCTCTATCTCCTGATAGTAGATAGTGACCGTTGCGTTGCGTTGCGATAAAAGCTTGCATCGTCGGACGAATTGCACACATCCAGAGAGTCTCTTGGAAGTCTTCGGTTTTAAGGTGGCTGCCTGTTACACCGAAGCGAATAGTGTAAAAATTTCTTCAATATTTTTACATCAAACCGCAATGTAAATAAAACTTAAAAGTATGTAACAGGGGTAGCGCGGCGCGGGTCTTTGACCTGTTTTGCGCGTCAACATTTTGTTCACGATTGCTTTACAATGTTCACGATACATTGCGCGCTCAAAAATGAGATGAGGATGGCAATATCTTTAACCTCTCATTTCCGAGATGAATTACTGTGATTTTATTTTGAGTATTAAATGTAACCTTATCACAAAGTTTGCGGTACGATGTCTTTTAAACCCTGTATATCGTTATTGCCGTGAATACACGTGAATACATTAATGTATTTTTGATGTATATTTGAATGAATTTTTTTTCTTAATTTACGCGGAAAAAGTCGCGGGCACAGCTACTTTCATATGACAATGAAAAAAGAATACACGGCCAGTAATAAATAATAGTTATTTAACTAATTACTTCATGAAGTTGGACATGGAAATGTCTGTAATTCAAACAATTAGCCCAGAGTTGCGGCATCGTTACAAACCGGCGTCTGTGTTCCCAGACCACTACAACATGGGTATCTTTAAGGCAAGAGTGAATAGGTTTATTCTAGGCAAGCGCACTCCACCATAGGCCGCATCTACACTTTATCAAGTGTGACTGCGGTCAAGCGCTTGCCTATCTCCAATAAAAAAAAAGAACATTAAAAAAAATTGAAAATTGCTTTTTCTTTTAATTATTTATAACACTTGCATACAATTGGAAAATATGTGTTGTCACACACAGGACGTGACGTTATTTATCAAAAACCGCAAATGCGTAGAAAGAATTTTCATTTGAATAGGAATTTAGCGATGGATTGAACTAGTCTGAGGGAAAACGCGTATGGTCTAGTTGGATGAGGATATGCCCGACAGGAGATTGACAGCAGAGCTACCGGCTCCTGGATTGACGTTCCGTATTAAGCCGACAGGCTCTCGTCTTTTAATGTTCACATCAAAACCAACATTTCCGCCGCTTCAACCTTGAATGATATTGTATCTTAATTGTTTTTCAGCACGCCAATCGAGAATCTCCAAAGGTGAAATCACAAGTGTCAAATAAATGAAAAAAAAGTGTCAATATAATCGGTAATTATGCAGTTTGAGTACTTTTCCCAAAAATGCATACTTTTGTCTTTTTTTTTCTTCTGGAATTTGTTGTGAAATGCCGTCGGAGAGGATGACATTTTTTTTCCAGATAAGTATGCTAAAACGGCATTTTGGAGCGTTTAGACGTTAATGTTAACATTATAGACACATTGCATTTCCGTGTTAAAACAAAAAAAATAATTAACGCGAAGTAACAAGTTAACATTGGCGATAGCTTGGTCGCTTTGAGCCAAATTGCCATATTCTAGCATTAAACTTTACAAAAAAAAAATGACAGCCTCCCCCGACGGAATATCACTCATTAGAGTGTAAACGACAACTGCGAGAAGAAAAAATATATGCATTTTTGGGAAAGTACTCAAACTACGCAATTACGCAATTGCCATATCATTTTAGGGTCTATAAAACTGACGTGGTTATAAGCGCACGATATGACATTCAATACTTTTACCTTATAGTATGAAATGTCTTCTACAAGTATATATATCCTTATTTTTAATCTGTAAAATTTGACAATATTATTTAAAGAACAACAATACTCTCACCTCAATAACATTCTTCGTAAATGTTATTTAATTTACGAATATTTAGTATTAAGCCTATTTATTTTGTAGACGGTTTTGTTTAAATGACTAGATGTCAAATGTTACCTTATTAAATGTAAGACAGTACCTATACATATTACTCAGCGATTCTATATAACACTTAATATAGTACCGTTGCAAGAATAAAAAGAAATGTTAATGTTTATATTTTAAAATATACGTAATATTATAATTATTTATGGTTGTTTTATTAAAATAATGTTAAGTTCTCTACTATCGTCTATGTTATATATACTTAATATATAAAACTGAACAGTTTGATTGTTTATTTGACCGAAGCCCATGGACATCTGCAAACTAGAAGGCTAGCATCTGCTACTGCTGCTGCAACGCATCTGCGTTGCCGGCCTTTAATGAAGAGTTTAGGCCACCGGGAACTCTCACAAACCGAACAAAACGCGAAAACAATACCATCACTCGACGTGACAGTATTGCTGCTACTTCACGCCGATCTCATGTGAGAAAGAGGTACTGGTACCCGGACGCGTCGACCCGATTCGACTGCAGACTAAAAGAACCAGAGGAAAGATCTATTTCTTTACACGCTTCTTAAAAATCAAGTATCATATTAAAATGGATTTTATTAACATGAAAATTCACTTATATTCTCTGTGTTATTGCTTGTTGTGTGAAACAAAGTGAAATAATTTATCGCACAAAAGTAAACATGATAATTTAAAACGAGTAGATAACTGCATGAAGATGGTCTTATTGGTAAAAGCTATCTAGGACAAACATCTTCAAGAGAAAGGCCTTATTTCAACACTAGTTGTTACCCGCGACTTCTTCCGCGTAAAATTAGGTAAAATTTTTAGCGTGATATATAGCCTATAGTCTTCTTCGATAAATGGGGCTATTTAACACCGAAAAAAAATTTCAAATCGGATCAGTAGCTCCTGAGATTAGCGCTTTCAAGTAAACAAACAAACACACTATTCAGCTTTATATGTATATAGAATAGAAAGTATAAATACGTAGGCGAACATTTATACAAGCAATAATACGATCTATGTGTTTGAGAAATATTGAACTCTATCTATTCTCTCCGATTTCACCCGCGTATACTGGCGAGAGCCCTTCTTACAGCCGTTACACACGTTTCGATAAATCGTTGCGAAAAAATTGTGCAGTTAAATCGTTGCGAAAAAACTGTGCAGTTTAATCGACATCGATTTTTCATACACACGTACGTATCGATAAAACTGCGCAGCTTAAAGTGTACGGTTTTTTCGTAAAGATTTATCGAAACGCGTTTAGCACCTATTAGACTCCCTTAATCCGCGGCCCTGTCGATAAATCCGTTCTTAGCGGATGCTTTGCTAACTATAAACTATCTCTCTGCCAAATTTATTAATCTTTGAACAACCCGCGGTTTCGTTTCGTTTGAACATACTTACCTGAAGAGTAATCCAATGATAGGTTCATTAACCTACGTTGACGAACTCAGAAGCGTCAAACCTATACTGAAATAATGTAAAAGGTTGAATAAAGGGGAGGTTGCCGCGAACGTATAAAGAATAGCACTGAAACCAATTTTCAAGGCGAAGTAGAGTAAAACATGTATAAAACTAGCGGACCCGGCAGACGTTGTCCTACCCGAACGTTGGGCTGCTTACTATTTACTACATTCATTGTTTTATGACATTACTCCCCGTTTCCGTTCCAATTCCTGGACTGACTGGCCCGCTGGCGCAGTTGGCAGTGACCCTGCCTTCCGCTCCGAGGGTTGTGGGTTCCATTCCGTAGTACTACAAGGGTGTTCCGAACTCGTTCAGTCCTTTTTATACCTACCATAGAGATTTATTATAGAGCCACATACAATCAATAAAAAAATCGAAGTTACAAACAAACCCTTCAATTTTGTTTATATATATGATTGTTTATATATTGCCCTACGCAGCTGTAAAACATTAATGCATTGTACAAAACAGCATTGAAAATCCGCTATCCATCAATTACGGTTGACGAAGCACGCCTATTTTAGTTGCAGCAATTTTTTATACAATAAAGCTTCATTTTTCAATGCCTTCTCACGCCCACGAATCAATCGATGCAGTATCACACAAATTGCCTTTTGTCGTGGCCACATTTCATAAATATTGTAACGTTTGACCATCGTTTATTTTATATTGCTAATCGATACCTCCCACGTAAATCGTTGCAAACCCAAATTGCCAACTTAACAGCAGCAGCGTTACAAGCATGTAAATTGAAATAAAATCGTCATTATTTAACACATTTCTGTATAGAATTATATACTCAATAAAGACGAGTACATTATTGTATACAATAATTTATTAATAAGTGGCTGTTATATTACAATTTAGTTGTTTGTAAAGCTGGGAATTTGGAGTTACGACAACTTACGTGGGAGGTATCGTAATAGTTACCCTATTTCACTCATTAGGCGAATAACTGATGACAAATATGACTTACACACAGCACGATGTAGAACAAATAAGGAAAGTCTATCCTTTACCGAAAATATATAATAACTAGCTGTTTCCGGCGACCTCCTCCTTAATTTGGCCTTATCGAAAAATCCGTTCTTAGCGGACGCCCGCTAACTATAATGTACTTCTCTGCTAAATTTCATCTTTTTAAGGTAATTATGCAATTTTCTGCGTGCATTCTTACATGTTATTTGTGGTGAATAGACTATTGAATTTAAATCCAATAATACCATAAATATTTTACCTTTATTTAAATTTATTCCCTAAATTGTTTTTATCATATCGGCAGTGATTTATTTTTCTCTTAAACCTTTTCCGACTTATCGAAATTGTTGTGTCGTTTTTGGACACCATCCAACAAACTGAGTAAGTCAGTAAAAACGCCCAGAAGTTTTAACTTCATTGAATCTGATTTTGATATCAAGGGCCCTGTCAGACAATCGCATGTTATATTCTTATTATATATTACTAGTACATAATATATGTATTCTAGGAATAATAATAACAAATATATATACAGGACTATATGACTCACACATCGACGACGCAAATATATATTTTTTGTAGAAATGTATAAATATATACATATAGATAATACACCCAGATTCGAGGCGAGAATCGAACTGCCGACCCCCGGTGCGGAAGGCAGGGTCACTGACCACTGCGCCATCGGGCCAAACAGGAATACAAGAACACTTTAAAAAATATTTATACATATTTAGAGATAGAAAAGATAAGAACGTAAGACCATTCGCTAAGGACAGAAGTTCAAATCCAGGTCAATAGCGCACGGTTTTTACAAAAGTTAAGTGCTTAAAGGATAATTTGTCACACGTTCAAATAAGGACAAAGAACATTAGAACTAGAATTAATCCTGGAGATAATCACACCTACATACATAGAAACCTCTATATAAACACAGCCGTATTTAACATTGTGTTGAAGGGTTTCAATGTGAAAATGGAAATCTTAACTAGCTCGTTGGCGCAGTTGGCAGCGCATGCCTTTCTTTCCGGGCTCGTGGGTTTGATTAACGCTTTGATAAGGTCGTGACCTAATCAGTGGCCGGCATTTGAGTCGATCGTAAGGCTAAGAAGCGCTTGCTGCGACCGAGTGATAGATGGGTGACCCATTCTAGCACTGGTTTATATTTGATGTCCGACCTTCTCTGTGTTTTGGAGGAAACGTAAAACAGTGGGACCCGAATGTCACTGAGTGATATTAGTCGTAAGTTTGTAGAGATCGTGGGGGTTCCGAGGATGAGATGGCAATCGGTCATCTCAACTCGCCCCACATCCTCTGCAATTTAAGCGGACTCTGATACTAGACCGTGATAACACTACGAAGAAGGAGAATAAAGTTGGTATTGGCCCACACAGATCAACGCTTTTTTTATCACACTCCTTACATTTCATACCTTTTCAGGTTTTGCTATACTTTTTGTACTCCATATATTAGGCGTTTATAAAGTATTCCATTTATTTTTGAAAAATAGACATGCAAATGAAGATTAAAACGTAGTTGGATGGATCGAAGCACGCTTCGTTAATTCAGCCATCTATGTAATGTTCAGCGGAGAGTTTTGAAGCAAAAGGTGGCTTTGGAAAACAAAAATCAACGCTTTCATATCACACTATTACAGGTACATTACTTATAGAGAGGTATTCAAAACCTATAGTGCGTTTCCCGTTGACAAAGAATCATTAAATATGGCAAGAAGCTATATCTTGAAGCACAAGTATAGGAAAAGTTTTTTTTTAGTAGTCTGTTCTGTCCCTCTGCAGGGCAAAGACCTCCCCCTTTTTGATCCACCCTCCTCTTTCCTGGGCCAATCTTATCCATAACTTCGCCGCAAAGGTATTCAAATCGTCGCGCCACCTCTTCCTCGGCCTGCTGGGTCGTCGGCGGCCATTGGTGAGCATCCAGGAAGTCGAGATATTGACCCACCGTTGTGGGTCCATTCGAGCCACATGTCACTTGCATGCCCAGTCAATTGTCACTTCAGTTTTGCTGACTTATTCCGGTTTATTAAGCTTTAAATATATTTTTAATATTCCTTATAGTAGATTCGTAAATTATTCCTAGTATTCTTTAAAAAAAGATTGAAAATGTAGATTAAAACGTAGTTGGATGGACCGGCGTACGGTTCGTTAGTTCAGCCATCTATGCAATGTCGAGCGGAGAGTTCTGACGCAAAAGCTGGCTTTGGTAAACACAAATCAACGCTTCCGTGTGACGCTATTACATTTACATTACGTACCTTTTGAGCTTTCACATGTTGAAGGAAATATTCTAACGTATATGCAAATATGAATATATTTTTACAATATTATAGCGAAGTTGTTCAAAGGATAATTATAGTAACCTTAATAATTTTGTTTCCGTGTAAACAAGGGTAAAAAGTGCAAGGAATAGACGTCACAATAATCTAGACCCTTGGGGTTCGAACCTTACAAATTTTTGTTTCTTACTTCTACTGTTGAGCTATCCAGGCTTCACGTTATGTTGTTTTTGCATAGAATACCACGACACAACATATCATAACATAACGTTACATAACTTTAATAACTCAATGTTGAAAAACCAGGACGGATTGTAAGGTAATCAGTTTGATTTGACAGCTGTATTACCCACTTTAATGTAAGATTGAGAACTATTAGAGGGGAAATATTTATACAAAGCGCATCTAGAGAATTCCTTACAAAAAGAGAACTTTGAAAAATATGTTCCACCTGAGGATCATAGAAAAATTGAGGTTCCACCTCTGCAGGCATTGAAACTGCGTGATCTAGTCTGGACGATAAGTCATGCGATTATCATTTTCCGTTAAGTTTTCTCTATCGTTTTTAGTTATGGAACTGGTTTTTATCTTGAAATCCACTAGTTATCGATATCCGTATAAAATTCTTGGACACCGTCCAAAAGAATTTGAACGGACACTAAGAACGTTCAACTTTTTTCTTCATTGAATTAGATTTTAACTCCAGTGTTTATGTCGATGGATTAGTTGATAAGATTATAATTCTATATTATGACTTCACCGCACTTACTCTCGGTGCTTTACGTTAGGAGATTTATTTTAAGTGATTAGCTATGCCATGCCAATGACACTACCAGAAGGCTTGCAAGTAGCGTTGCGCTTTTTAAAGGGGGGTTGGGCCACCGGAAACTCAAAAACGAACGAAACGCGACAACAATAACATCACTTGACGTGTCAGCATTGCCGCTACTTCACGCCGATCTTATGCGAGAAAGAGGTACTGGTACCTTACGCACCGGTCTCATTCAGTTGCAGACCAAAAAAACTGTAAGAGGTACGCTACCTCTTATTAGGTAAATAGATAGGACTAAAGGAATAAGGGATGGAGTAAAAGGATATACGGAGACCACTGTGACGGACGATATTAGGCGAGTGGCAATACCAGCTAAGGTAGTCCAGGATCACTTACCCGTTATAGATCTAACCAGTTATCGGACACATAAAAAGGAAGATCCATCCCCTACACAAAAAAACGTTGCCGGCTTTCGTGAATTTTATACATCATAATGTGCAAATTTTCTATGAAACAATTCGTATCATTTAGCAGTCCAAATCTGGATATTCTTTGTCGTTACCTCATTTACTCAGCGCAGTGATAAATGGTTCCTGAGTGCTTAACGTTTTAGAAAAACCAGCTTTAGCCAACCAGCGCTGACCTAGATTTTAACTTCTATCCTTAACGAATGGTCTCGCGTGCTTCTATCTGTTTTTTTATCAGGACGTGGTAACTTGAGGGTGAATGGCATTAATACAATTATGTTTGTTACGCTTTATACTGAATTATATTTAATACAACTGTAACACAAAAGTGTAGGCAGCTCTTATTTAGGTAATTAAACATAGTTTTTTCATATATAAACAATTAATATGCTTATTTTCCCAATTAAACGGCCACCATAGCCTTTCTAGGCTGGAACAAGAGTCTGGTAAAATTTTAAATTCGTAAATGAATCTCATTCATAGTATCCATACCTATATAGGATGAGATCGTAGCGTTATGAGTTGCCGGCATTTCAGTCGATCGCTAGGTTAAGCAGTTCTTACCGCGGCCTGGTGATAGATAGTGGTCCATTCTAAAAGGTTTTTAAAATATCCGACCTCCTTTGTGTTTCAGAAGACACGTAAAACAGTGGTTCCCCATTAATGTCACTGATATTAACCGTGAGATTGAGGGTGTGAGTTCCGGGAATGACGTCAGACGTCAATCGGTCATATTAACTGGCTCCACAGCCACAGCCTCTGCAATTTAAGTGGACTCTGGTACTAGGCTGGGTTAACACTAGGTAGAAGGTTTCTAAGTAATATATGCTTTGTGGACCCACAAAAAGTGCTTTGTAGTTGATATAGCATTGTGGATACATCTCTTCACAAATTTTCTTATTTATTCCCGAATTTATTCAACGTAAATTCACATTCCTTATTTTCTATCTTTATTTAAAACGATACTTTCACATTTATGCTATCTTTCCTTGTTACCTTTGCAATGCAGTTTTCTACGAAATCTTAGAATTATCTATATCGTCTTGAATTCCTTGGAAAATGGCCAAAACTCTTTGAATAAATAGCAAGAGTGTCCAAGTGTTTGCTTCGTTGAATGAAAATTTTACTATGCGAGTTTTATAAGCTTGTAAAGTAAAGTTTCAGCTTAAACTTATCCTTGGACGTGGCTCTAAAAGTAAGGATATACTGGACGGAATATATGGCGGACGCGACAGCGGCGAACTTGATTGTAAACTTAGAATCTTGTTGATCTTATATATTTTTATAAATATACTAGCTATAGCCCGCGACTTTGTCCGCGTGAGCCACCCTTATCACCTTGGGGGGTAAAAATAATTTATGGGTTATTAATAAATAAAAATTCATAAAAAAAATTAATTATATCTTCATTAAAAAAAAAATTTAATCAAGTTAAATTATTCCTTATGTGGTTTAACGGCTCTTTTTTAATATTAAAAGTATATTGTAAATTTTTAAATAAATAAATAAATAAAAAAAAAAAATAATAATAATTACGGTTACCGGAAAAGAGAACCTATACAGATATACTTGTACAGGTAGATCGGAGCAAGTGTGGGGCAATCAAGTGGAACCTGCACAAGCAAATCTGGACAATGGACAATCCATACGGTACACCGTGACTTGGATGGCATAATAGATGGCACTTGACTTTGAGACTTAGCTAAGATACCTACGCAGTCTAATTTAAAGAATTTTCATTACTATTACAAATAGCTTTTGTTAAAGTGTTCCCTAGTATAAGATGTATAGAGTAGATTGTGTTGAGATTGAACTTAATACTAAAATATTTTTTAGCAAATTTGGTGTTCAACGCCATGTCTAAGATGCCTTAAGATCTATTGGGCTTCGCTAAGAACTTTGGTATCATCATGCATGGCTGCGACAGTAACACCGACGATGGAAGCCATCGGTCACGTTTGTCGACATGTACGGATCAACATGCGACGAGATGCTCCCGAAGATCGCGATTTGTTAATTATCTAGAGTTTATCTAAACAATTTAATGCTTTACAGATAATCCATATTACATCTTTTTAAATTACTTAAATGTATTACAAACATAAATAATACGTATTCAGGATCATCCAACAGTAAATTTTTAGATAAGTTTGCTGTAATTACCAGTGAAATTTCAACCATACAACGGAGATACGTAAGATATTTTTCTGTATTATTTTTCAAATGACTGTGTACGCATATATTTTATCCTGATAATTTGGCTATATGAACATTAAAAACTTTTTATCGAGCGACGCGCGTTCTTAATTTGAAAATAGGAAGCGCCTAACCAAAATGTTTCTTTTTAAATTTTAATCTACTAATTTGTAACATTTAATTACATGTAAGCATAATATGTATATCTATTTTAAAAGGTATCTCTTTTTAAATTTAATGTTTAAATCAATTAATGTTGTGATATAATAAACTATTGAAATCGAATATTCCTTTTATTTTATATTTAAGATGTTCGTACTTTGCCTTTGAATCTATGTAAAATTTAAAAAAAAAACAAAAGGCGCCAATTCATAAAGTTCTTCCACAAATTTTACGATTGCGTACTGAAATAATTTGGCAGTAAATAAATAATCAGAACAGAATAATAATAATTTATATTGAAAAATAAAAATAATACAGATATAATAAAAAGGTGATCCTGAAATTAAAGTTATATTAATAAAAATGGATGAATTTGGAGATAGCACGTCTACGCGTTCCAATAATGAGAACGCAACGTGTAACAACGTCGTTATTGCTAAGTGTAAAAGGTAATGATTACACATTCATTCGATTATACTAATTATGACTTTCTTTATAAAAAAAATAACTAATTAGAAGCCTTACATTGTAAATAAAAACTACATAATTTAATATTAAACAGTAAAGTTTTCTTCTTCCCTTTATTGTTTTAATAATATCAATAATTCATTTACTATTTCTTCATCAAACAGGATCTAATAAGCTTACTTAGAAACACACAACAGTGCTTGTCAAGAATTCTTTGTCAATATTTTTCTTACACTTGAATTGAAAGATTATTTGATTGAAAGGTACTTAAAACAACGTTCTCCAGTAATAAAAACAATTAACAATCTGATATTGTTGTTCGGGAATTATTATTTATTTTCATGCCTATTTGTTTAAAATAAATATTTAAATATCATAAAAAACACATATCACTTCATAAGTACATAATTTTAGCCCAATTTCTTTTACTAATAAAAGCGTGATACATCTTCTTTATATTTCTTGTCGTCATGTCGAGCTAGTCTTAAAATATCAAAAAAGCTTATAAAAGTCTACTTGAACAAAATATCATTTGAATTTGATTATCTTTGCAGGTGAGCGCATCAATATTGTGGAAACATTGATTTCCGAAACACTGGAGCAGATAAGGAATATTATGGTAAATGGTAGTGGTGATATTCCCCCGCTGGATCCCATCACTATTGATAGAATACACGTGGATGAAAATATTGTGCCTTTGCCCGGTGAGTTATTGCTCCATTAAAAAAATTATATGTAGTGGGTTAAGGCTGTGATGACCTAAATTGTCTTGGTCCTAAATCAGGCAACTACTTGCCTCACCCTAATTCATGTTCTATATTTCAACTTTATATACCTTTAATAGTTACCGACACATTCTAACATATCCTAACGTGTAATATAAATATACTCTACACATATACATATATATGCTTCTTACAAATATTTCTTTTAAAAACCTGTTTTTTGTATTAGAATTAATACTATGAGGCCTATGTCTAATAGATGAATTTTCTATAATAAAAGTAGGGCGTGGATTCTACATAACTCAATAGAGTCTCAGATTGAACCGGTTTCTTATGGATTTTAGTGCACCCTTCCACTCTTGAACCTTTTACTCTATACAATTACATTATGAATGTCGTCATAAATCGAAGCTATTATTACATTTGAGTACCTAGTCAGCTTATCGGTACTTATTTCAGTATTAATGTTAAATCAAGGTTGTGGTTGGACAAAAGCAGCATTTGCCTGACAGCCAAAACCTTTAAAATATAGTTAAAAACCATTAACAAAACAATAAGAGTGCAATGTTGTAATCACGACTATGAAAGAGTATTTGATTTTATCGCTATCTACATTCTTAATAGTAATTAATTAAAAATGAAAAGAAATTATTTATTATTATACAACTTTTATTAGATTACAGCAATTGTCATCATTCATCATTCACAACCATCGTCATAATAATTAATTACGTAGGTACATTTTTTTTTTTTTTTTTTTTTTTTTTTTTTATTGGGGATTGGCAAGCGCTTGACCGCAGTCACACTTGATAAAGTGTAGATGCGGTCTATGGTGGAGCGCGCTGGCCTAGAATGAACGAATTCGAAAAAAGATTTCGTAGTTACAAACGGACACTTCAATTTTACTTATACGCATAGACAATGACACTGAAATTCCGCCTGCATTAATGTGTAAAAGGCATGTTATCTTTTAGCGTTAACATTAATATATATAAATTATTTGTAAACAATGTTTTAGTTTGTATATTATAAACGTTTCCTTCCGACCTTAAGAAATTAAAATTTCATACGTCATCTTGTGACGTAGATACTTGTCGAAACTAAAAGCGGGCGCATAGATAACTACTACCTTATTGCCCTTTCAGATTTCATTGAAAAACACTTAAAGCTTCCAAGCAGGAAGATATTGTTTGTCAATAAAAAAGAAATATATGTAATAAGGTCAACAATGACGTTAGCTTTGCATACGTAACACTTGCATTCTTAGTTGTTTTTTTAATTGTTATTGCGCCTCGCCATCTTGTTTTTTTTCTCTAGTGGACGATTTATCTGCAGATAACTATTAGAACCGCCGTCTATAAATTACCGATGTGCGGTAAAAAAGCATATCTATATCCTAACTAATATTATTTACTGGATGCCTGATCAGATTTCGTTCTGTAAAAAGTTTTTTTTTTCTCTTTATTAAAACTTTCTGTGTACTTTAATGCCGGCGCTAGACATAGCTTCATTGGAATGATCATTTCAATAATCATGTAGTGGGGCCGGGGACTTTATGTAGCTGCGCAAAGTTTTGTACAACTTTGTAGTTTTCAAGGACAAAAATGTACAAACGCTTGTTGAGCTATCTGTCTCCAGCAGAATGCCGGAACGACAGAAAAAAAATTTTCGAATTGGTTGGGACCATAGATCATAATTATTTCTGTGATCTGACGTCGAGCCGTTCTTGAGTTTTGCACTTAGCTATTTCACTTAGCACTTTTATATTCATTCATTCATTCATTTTATTTAATGTTTATTCATATAGATGTGAATGTATCTCTGTCACTTATGTTTTCCCGCTTAAACCGCTGATAAAATTTTCATTAATTTTGATATTGAGATAGATTTGGCCTTGTCGATTGTTGAAGCACATCACTACTTTTTATCGCAAAGATAAAATTTAGAAAAGGGGAAAATGGGTGTTGAAAGTTAGTATGAAATTAGAAGAAAACAACGCGTATGGAGTCGTGGATACACTATTATACAATTATATATTATTATTACGTGAAGCGAAAACTTTAGGTACCATTTTATGAAAATTGCGCGGATGGAGGAGTATGAAATTTGTCACAATTGTAGTCCATATAGAGGAAGGTGGGCGAATGCTTATATTTTTTTAATATGTAATATTAATATATTAAATTATTAAAGTAAAACCACACGCACACCAATGCACGACCAGCCGGCGATCTTGAGTATAAATAAAACTTAAGCGTCTGTTTGTCTTCTTCTTCCTAGCGTTATCCCGGTTAAATACCAGGGTCCGCTTAAATTGTAGAGGATGTGGCTGTGGGGCGAGTCTCCTATTAGTCTTAGCGTGATGGTATATAGCCTATAGCTTTCTTCGATAAATGGGCTATCTAACGTTGAAAGAATTTTTCAAGTCGGACCAGTAGTTCCGGAGATTAGCGCGTTCAAACAAACAAACTCTTCAGCTTTATATATTACATGAATAACTCGTAAATAATTCATAAGAATGCATACATTACGGCGCTAAGTTAATGCAGGCTGATTGATACAAGTCGTTAAAATACATGTGATGATATTAAACGAAATCATCTTAATATGATTTGATACTACTCTATTCAATAATTGGTATTTTTGGTTATTTAAAGTCAACGTCATAATTTTATTCAATTGGTAATATAATTTTATATCATAGTCTGGTAATGTCGCCATTTGTTCGTATTAAATTTTCTTCTCACAAGATCGATGACAACGGACGAAAAATATTTCTTATCATGTTAATATTGCATAGTTTACGTGGTGATAAATTACAAGTATGATTAATATAAAAATGGCTGCCAGCCATATGTTTGCTAGCGGCTATTTACCGTAGCCGAAATCGGCCAGAATATATTATATACTTATTTACCAAAAGTTACATAAAAAATATTTCTGGGTATGACACTTAAATAATAAACAATTGACATTATTTATATCTTAATATCAGGTACTTGAGATAGTTAAGCTTGTAAGTATGTTTGTAACGCCATAACTATACAATCGAACCTCATAAAATTTAGCATATATATTTCCAGAAGAGATAAAAAGTGAAAAACCTGTTTTAAATAATACAAAGAGCAAACGGGTAGGCGGTTCGCCTAAGACTACCGACGTCCATAGATATCTGCACCACCAGGAGGTTCGCAAATGTGTTGTTAGCCTTATTGAAGGAGGGGAGTGGGCCAACGTAAATTTTTATATATCGAACGAAATGCGACGACAATATCATGCCTTGACTTGACACTATTGCTGCAACTTCAATTTATGGGAGTAAGAGCTACTCTACTAGTACTCTCTCACAACACGGCTGCAAACCAAAAGAACAGATAGCGTGGCGCTACCCCTAATGAAAATCAAGTGCTCACGGCTGCACCACTACGAGTTTGATTGGAGTTTTCCGTTTCTGTAATAGAGGTAAAGGGATAGGGGATGGATTATTGGAAGCAGATGAAAAAGAAAACAAGGATGCGGATACTATATTGGAAGCGACTATCGCAGCTAGTCACGTACCCGTAGTGATTCCGACAAAACCACTTCATACCGAAAGTTTTTTTTCTGTCTAGTTCAACACAAGTATATAAAATCCGCTCTGCTTGTACAAGCGTCCGGGCCGATACCCACTGCGCGTCGAAGACCGTCACAAAAAGCGTTTCAGCACGACATCGCGGATCCATTAGCAGACTTGTAGCTATAATAACCGCTTCCCGGTGTCCTTGTCGTGAGCTCGGAGCGAACGATACATGTGATGTGCCCCGTTAACTAATGTTGCGTTTTTGTACCAGACTCAAGGCGGGAATCGAACCCACGACCCCGGAGCAGAAGGCAGGGTCACTGCCCACTGCGCCAACGGGCCAGCCATTAACGTTTACTTTCAATTTATGAGTAAAATAATAGCAAAAGAAACATGCTAGGATATATAGTGATTATAAGTTACTGAACTGGAATAAAGACGTTGCAATTCGAATCAATACGTTTTATTTTTACGAGATACCCGACTCCTTTAAAGAGAAAAGTACATTTATGTTGTACATTTTTGTCCTTGAAGTCTACAAAGTACTACAAAACTTTGTGCAGTTACACAAAGTCCCTAGCCAGACTACATGATCATTCACATGAAGCTATGCGTGGCTCCGGCATTACATACTAATGTCATTTTTCGCTTTTTTTTTCATCTTCTTTATTCGGTTTTCTTTTATTTTGTGCCAGTATTTTAAACCAGATATATAAATTATTATTAGACCAGTTTTTTTTTCGATTCGGACGGCACAGATTATGACACGAATATCGTAATGGCTAGATACCATTGAAAAACAAACGCCGACAAAGATTAATGACTCTCTATATTAGACAGTAGTTAGTGGCTTTCTTTTTGCTTGACTTGTGACGTCATTTGGTATACGACGCTGTTAGTGATTGAACACCAAACTGTGTTTGATAGTTAATTGGGACTATACAGCGTTTTTACTCGGGGAATGTCATGTGATACGAAACATCTGATGACTCATGTCAGACTGTGTGTGACGTGTCGCCATGGCACGTGTCGCCACGTTATGTTTTAGTAAATATAACCTTTTTATATATATAACAAGGGGCAAACGAGCAGGTGGTATTCACATAAGCGAATAAAGAAGCCCATGGACTGCAACAACAGAAGAGACAGATGCATTGCCGGCCTTTGATAAATGAGTATGCTCTTTTCAGTACGTATTTTATAAAAAATAATAACCCATATTAGGTACTACCTTCAACTCGTGACTTTGTACGCGTTTTTTTACGACTTTCATGCTCAGTTTCAACCCTTCATAATTTCCTTTTCGCGACAAATAGTAGCGTGTCTTTTCACAAAGTCAAATTTATCGATATAGCGAAATTCATCAAAATTGGTCCAGCGGTTTAGGCGTGAAAACGTAACAGACAGAGTTATTTTAATATTTATAATAGAAATGCGACGAAGCGACTTCATCCGAAAAATTAGTTAAAAAATGGATTAAAATTTAGCATGATCATTTATAGCCTTCCTCGATAAATGGGCTATCTAACACTGAAAGAATTTATCAATACGGACCAGTAGTTCCTGAGATTAGCGCGTACAAGCAAACAAACAATCTCTTCAGCTTTATATATATGTACAGAAAAGCTATAGGCAGTGCCAAATCTCTAGCCACTTCAAAACCCACGTCATTAACAACTTACCTAATTAACTTTAATGTGCTTCTTTATTTTTGTTATTTTGACCGTGTTTATTTACGAAAATAATTAAAAAGACAACTTAATGCCTGTGTTATAGGTAACAGACGCCTGTTATACACAAATATATATTTTTTGTAGAAATATATAAATACATACTTATAGATAATACACTCGCGGCGGTAATCGAACCCACGACCCCCGGAGCGGAAGGCAGGGTTACTGCCCACAGCGCCAACGGGCCAGTCAAAATTATGCAATGGAAGTTTTTTTAATTTTGTAGAAAAGTTTCGTATATATAAAATTACAAAAATTCTAGATTTTGTACACGTAAGCTTTAAATTAATACATTTTATACAAAACTAGTTGTTACCCACGACTTCGTTCGCGTAAAATTAGGTGAGTTAGGAAAAATTTAAGCGGGATGATATATAGCCTTCCTCGATAAATGGGCTATCCAACACTAAAATTTTTTTTCAAATCAGACCAGTAATTCCTTAGATTAGCACGTTCCAGCAAACACACAAATAATTATATTAGTAAATATAAGAGTATAAGATATCTGTACTATATTTAACGTAGGTACAGAACTCTTATTTTAAATATAGCAGGGTGTTTGGGAGACTGGCGGAACAAACAGAGCGTGAGTCGTGATACACAGAGGAGTGCGCGGTTAGGGGAAAATTAAATGTGAAAATCATTTCCATATTCTAGTACAGATTTACAGACATGTTTAATATTCCTTTGTTCACCAAACTTATTTTAGTGTTCCGTAGTCCTACAAGGAACCCTTATTGTTTCGCTCAGTCCGTCCATCCGCCCGCTTGTCCTTCCGAAAGGATTTCCAAGCTATTTGATTATGATGAGAGTTAATTTTGAGAGAATTCGGACGACAACTTTGATGTTATTTTTTTATAATTTACAGCCTACAAAATAATTTTATAAACGTATGTAAGCCTCGCCTGGTGGTGAGCACTGTGGCAGGCGCGGATCCACCGTACTGGCCACGAAGTCCTTCAACCCTAATAGGCTTGTGACGACACACTTTTATGGTCTATTGAGATCGAAAACCTGATAATATTATATCCAATACCGCATATACAATAAAGAATGTATTAAAGGCATATATTTCACCGTATTTGTACCGAGTTCCAAGTATCCAAGTTGATACGCCGACTCACATTTGGGCAAAAATTTGCTGTGCCCACCACCTTTTTTGAAGACTGAATCCGCGCCTGCACCGTGGGCTATACACACTTGCTATAACTACAATTTTTAACGTGGAGTGGTTTACGTAATTCGCGCTCTGTATTCAATACTCATGTGACCTGGATTTTATCATATACGTACGTATTCTTTGGACGTATTTTGCAATACATGACGTATTTTTTTGTTTTAATTCGTTTCAAAGCCTATAAACTTGCGATTCGAGTTTTATTTGATCGGGCACGTTTCAAAGCTTGCTATATAGGTCAAAATAGCGCATTTAGCAAACAAGCCTTTAAATTAATGTAAGCAAAAACTGGCGAAATGGATAGAACAGGCAGTATTTTTTTTTTCTCTGTTTTTTGCTGCTTCTGTCCAATTCTCGCCAGCGATACGAGTAATGTCATCTGACCACCGGGCGGTTAGTCTTTTTTTCTTAACTATAGGGACATAATTTTTACTTTAAAATTAATAATAAGAAGGATTAAAATTTAAAAGTAATAATTTTCAGGCAAAACCTATTTTTTTATTTATTTTACTCTTATTTTTTCGCCTACATAGCTAAAATAAACACGCACCCACTGAGCTGTAAAAGTTTTTTTATTGCTCACTTGCTTTGATAAAGGTTGGCCACCACTGGTGAAAGGGATGCTTTTAGAAATGCGTATTTCACATATGCACGAGCACACGTGATATTATCATTAGAGCCTCGATATCTTAATATAAGTACAAAAATTCTTGGAATACTTTACAAGAATCTGTACTTTTTTAAAAAAGCTTAGCCATTAAATTATAGTCAGTCAGTGTTTTTATGTGTCATATATTTTAGCGGTAAACGCAAAAAAAAGATATATATAATTCTTTACGGTCTTTGCAAATAACTACATAGAATAAAAAAAAAAATTATTCTGTTTGTATTATGCCGGAGCCAGAGATACTTTCATTTGAATGATCATTTCAATGATCATGTAGTGTGTCCGGGGACTTTGTGCAACTTCACAAAGTTTTGTAGAACTGGGTCAAAAATGTACAAGCACTGAGCTGTGTCTGGCTCCGGTATAAGTTTCTGCCTCAAACACAGCTTTTATTTTTACTTAAAAATTTACTTTCCTATAACATTAAAATATAAGCAATTATAAAAGGAGTATAGTCTATCTGACTGACTATCGATTCAAAAAATGAAAATGTTAGGAAATTCAAATTAAAAAAATATGATAGACCAAAAGATTTTAACAATTAGCCATTGAAATATTGCCTAAGTAATAGATACAGCCTTTCTAGACTTGCGCTGTCACGAATCGTCAATGACCTTGTGTAGAAGAAAAAAATATCAATTTTGGCCCGACAGTTTTATTGCTACATCGGGCGCTATTTCGGTAAATAATTCGTGATAACAATAGTCAATATTCTCGAATTGGAGCATGTCCAATTCTTATCATTAGAAATGTGGTCACTTGTCCATATCTGTTTGGGTACACAGGACAAGTGAATGCTTTGATATGCTTACACGAGTTACGAGTTAATGGGGCTTGATTACGACATTATCAATTAAGTATTTCGAGGGTCAGAGTACAGAAAAATATTTCTGAATCTATATTTTTATCTGTACTAATATATAGCTGAAAAGTTTTTTGTTTGTTTGTTTGAACGCGCTAAACTCAGGAACTACAAATCCGATTTTTAAAGAATATCAGTGTTATATAGCCCATTTATCCAGGAACGCTATAGGATATATATCATCACGCTACAATTTAATCTGTTTTTTTTTTTACCAAATTTTACGCGAACAAAGTCGCGGGCACAGCTAGTGCTTAATAATCTTGGTTCTAAAAATAGCCGTCATTAAGGCCGGCAACGCATCTGCTTGCCTCCTGGTCGTGCAGATGTCCATGGGCGTCAGTAGGCACTTAGCTGTCTGCTCGTTTGCCCCTTGTAACATAAAAAAAATGTTAATTAATTAAGCATAGTAGACTATGTTATTCTTAGTAAAATCTACCAGTGAAAACCAGTCAAAATTTATCCACCTGTTTCGGAGATTACCCAGAAGAAACCGACCGACAGACAAAAATTATTTAAATAGAGTTTCTGGTATAGGCATGTCGTATATAATCAAATGCAGTCAGTAAATAATAAAAAAAATCGATGTTACAGACAGACACTTCAATTTTATTTATATATATGTATAGATATGGATACTCATTCAGTCTTCTCCGAAATAAATTAGGTCGTGTATTCCAAAAACAATTTCGTCTCGCACATCGTCAAGATTTGCGGAAAATGGGATATCGGAAACATGATTATTGAACATTTGGATCGGATGGCGGGATAACGCGAGCCCGTAACCCAATCCCGATCGGATAGGAATATCCTTACATTACAGCGGTGTCTCGGCTAGACTGAGAATTTATGATACTGTCTATCTTGAGAGGGTTTTACATAAAAATTGGATAGAACAATATTATTTTGTGTAATTTTCGTAAGCCGCGTTAAGGAACTTCGTTCCAAAATGTTTAAAACCTCTGGGAAAGTTCCTCTGATTTCACAGGTAATAGATTCTTTTAAACTTGTAATGCAGGAAGTATAAAGCAGTAAGAATATGTTTGGAATAATACCGGTAGCTGAATTTCACTAACAATCTACTATTTTTCTTAATTGTAGAAAGAGAAAAGAAAAAGAAACCGTAGACTAAAGTTAGACCATATTTTGACCATAGACCGTAGATTGTTTAGTTACTACATGAGTAATACTGGGGATAGGGCTATATCCTGGAGGGACAGCTCGATGTCCATGTTATAAACGAGATGTCCCGTAGATCCTACTTTTAGTAATAAAATTTTAACAAATAAAACCGACTTCAAGGTTTTCTCATAGATGCCCTACCCTACGAGATAGGTCAAAATAAATAATGCACTACGGAATTGTATATCTTAAAAATGTCATATGTCTATCTCCTATGTATAACCCAGGCATCATTTTTATCTTTTATATATTAAATAAAAAACTATGAACGAAACTATTTAACTAACGAACAAAAAATACCTTATTAATCCTTATCCAGTTAAATAGCATTTCATGCAGATCAAAATTGACCTTTACATTCATATCATTAAAATGAATTGAAATCATTAAAATCAATATCTTAGACGATATGAGAGATTTAAAATAGGAAGCCAGAGCGGCCGGCCGCCGGGCTGCCGGCGGACGTATGTGCGATGTACGACCAACAGATGGCGCTATGTTTAGATATACAATAGTAAATGTAGGCCAACGTTTGGGCAGGACAACGTCTGCCGGGTCCTCTAGTTTGTTATAAAAAAGTGTGTTATTTTAATGATATTTTCTTATTTGTTTGTCTTAAACTTTAAAATAAGTTTTTAGTTAAAAAGACATAGTTTTATCTCAATGGAAATAGGGAAATAATTCTTAGATTGGCAGATGGATGATGTTGAAAGGAAGCTGTCTGTATAATTAACTCACTTTAGACCTCAAATATAATTGGCCAGCTTACAATTAAGCTTGTCATATGTATGCCTTAGTGAGGCAAACCTCATTAAAAACAGTTAACTATTATAAGAATATAATTAGTCACCTAGTACCAATAATAACTGACTGAATAGATTTTTCACTACAATTGCTTACATAAAATAGTATGTCATAATAACTGTTTAAGATTGTTTGGTTAACTGCATAAATAATAGCCCAAGTAAAAATGAGTTTAGTATATTCACTACTTAAATTCTATACTTTCCACTCTAAGATCATCTGCAGATGATCTTAAAAGTCTTACTCGTTAAATCAACACCGGCTGCTATGAAGAAACCAATATATGAAACAACCTCGATCTACACAAAGAAACGATTGTATCATCGGCTCCTTTTATCGAACAGAGAAAGTTTGAACGTAAAAATATCCTAATTCCTTTATACATTTTACTAAGCGTTGCGTTAAAACATCTATGTATCTTGCTTCTACTATTACGTTAGAGGGAGATAGAAAAACGACCATTCATACGCAGTCGAATGCATCTCGATTAGTATACCGCGTTTCACCTTCTGTTGAGCCCACAACTCGACCGGTTTCGAAAGACCCCACGATGTACGATTCCATGCACAAAACCGAGTTCGTTCTACTTGACACAATAATAATCTGTGGGCGTGTTTTTATTCCTGTACGCGTCGGCGGCAATAAGTAATAAGGTAAACATTTAGTATCTAATAGAGGCCGTTCGACCAGTTCTATAAGTCAAGTTATACCACAAATAAATGACCGATTGACTTTAAATTACCCTTTATGGCGAAATAAACCTTTGTACTTATTTTTTTATACATAAGACGTTGTCACGTTACACATCGCGTCGCGTTCATACATTCTAGTGTTTTTCTCGGATTCATTTATATGAATAACATTAATTAAAAATATTTTATAGTTTTTTGGTATCCCTGCTAGATAAAATTTAGCAAATTTTTTTGCTGTGGCTGGTCTTAAAAGCCGTACCAGAAAGGAATTGACGACTCTAAATTCAACTCGTCAATTATGTCAACGTTCATACAACTTTGAATACACCAGTTCTCGTTCGTTCCAGTCAATACACCTACACAATAACACAATCCGAATGGTAACAAACTTTAAATTTTACGTAAGACACAAGTACAGCTACGCACAAAACAAGAAACGGTTTAGAAATCGTAAATGCTTACGAGTCTGAAAGCACGCTTTCGCACAAGCGTAGGACAAAATCGTTCTTATATCTGGCCCGTTTTCCAATATTGTTTTAATTTGGTTGCTCGTATACAACGATAAGAAATGTCAGATGGCAATCGGTCACTTGAACTCGCCCCACAGCTAAATCGTCTGCAATTTAATCGGACCCTTGTACTGGACTAGGATAACCTTGAACGGGGCTAGGAAGAAGAAGAATTTAGAAATAATTTCCTGCCTGACGCAACATCTTCATGAAACCAGGCTCCAGCTGCCGTCTTAGATATTTCCAAACAGATGCTACTCAGGGAAGGTCATCAAGAGCAGTATAATAATTTCCCATATGTTCCCATTCCATTGCATATATTTCTCATAGTAAACAGTTGAACATAGTAAACATGTTTGGCCTATGTCATATAAGAAAACCAACTGTACTTCGCAACTTGGTCCGCGTGGCTCACTCGTATTATTTAGGGGTTTAAAAATAATTTTTGAGTGAGGATTACTATCATATTTATAAACGCATCTTCACAAATAATGCATTATTTTATAACAAGTTTGGTTAGCATAAAAGAGCCAACCTTAAAAGAGATATGCTGTCGCAGATCTTTATTTGAATCTTTTTAAAGGGAACAATTCAGTCATATGTGATTTTTGCGAAACTTAACCGTTTACAAAGCGCACGCAGCGGAAGTTCTCAAAAGGGAAAAATAAAACCCGATTTTAAAACATCGTTCATCGGTGCTCCGTTCCTATGGGTCTTAACGTGTTGATATAGTCTATAGCCTTCATTGATAAATGGGCTATCTAACATTGAAATAGATTCCATTTTAGCGTGACGATATATAGCCTATAGACTTCCTCTATAAATGGGTTATCTAACACCGGATTAAAAGTGTGTGTGTCATGTCAGGAGAGTGTCAGGAGTCAGGAGTCATGTGTCAGGAGTGCGACAATATCCCAGTGGCGTCCGGATTTGAACCGCTTGTTGCTGATTTCCGTCCATCGCTTCCACCATTCAGCAACTGAGAATAAAAAATTTATAAACCTACATTCAGTTCCTTATTGAAATAAACGGCCACAAACGGCAAATAAAGCGTCACAAAAACGAAAGAAAATTTCGCAGTTAAAGCGAGTAAAAAATTAACTTCTGATCTACTTTTAACTTTTTCAAAAGAATATCAAACGGAAAGGTAAACGTTGGGGGCGGGTGGATTAATAAATGCCACTCAAATGTCCCTTAGAATTTCTTTAATAACTTAGGAATGGCTGTTTTGTATTTGTTGGACTTGTCACTTTGCCGTGGAAAATATCAAATATAAATATTTAGTAGCTGTTTCCCGCGACTGCCTCCACATAAAAGATATTAGCGAGAGCCATCTGACGTCCTCAATTTGGCCCTATCGAAAAATTTGAACATAGCGAATGTTTAATAACTACATATAAACTACGTCCTTGCTAAATTTCATCTTTGTCAGTCCCACAGTTTCCGAAAATTCGTGATACCTTTTACATGTTTGGGCGGCGGTAGCTCATCTATTATGATTCAGACGCTTATGACGGATTACGTCGCGGTTTCAGCTGACTTGTGGATTGGTCAGCTGTAGTCCTCTGAAAGAAATGTACGATTTTACTTAAACAGCCCTAACACAAAAAGTAAAATATACGATTTTACTTTAACAGACTTGACTTGATCGGCTACTGTAAAAAATAAACGTATATATTTCCGAAAGTTTTGAAACTTCCGATTTATTTTCGAATTCGGTTCATAATGTGAATACTGGCTGATCGAAGTTGGCCTTTAACAGTGATAGATTAGATGGAGAAAAAGCTGCAATGTTTTTGTCTAATGCTGGAGCCAGACATAGCTTTATTTGAATGATCATATAGTGTGGCCGGACACTTCGTGTAGCTGTGAAAAGTTTTGTAGAACTTTGTAGTCTTCAAGGACAAAAATGTACACACACTTTGAGCTGTGTCTGGCTCCAGCATAATAAATCCGGATCTGGTGGTCCTTAATATAGATTACCACAAAATGAAAAACATACCGGTACTCCCTCTTATCTTCTTGACTCTTAACAATATCATCATATTTCTTTAGGCCGGATATAGGACTGTCACTCCCTGAACCAGGTCTTGCTTCGGCAGGGCTTTGCCCCCGGCCCGGGGCCCGTGGGGCGCACTGCGGTACCGTCATACCAGACTGATGACGTCGCTGTGTATATATGTAACTGTAAACAAATAAAAAACGAGCGTGCTTAAGACCCAACAAATGAAGTAAAACTTTTGTAGCTCCACCTGTGTACAATTGAACTCTCAAATGAATTTACAATTTTATTCACCCTGCATTCTTCTTCATATCTATGACTGATGTAATGGATGTGGAGAAGAAGTCAGCAAAGCTGAAGTGGGAATGGGCTGGGCATGTGGCAAGAATGGACCCTCAAAGGTAGACCAATGTTACGATATTACAGACTCCCACCAATGGCCGCTGACAACCAGGTAGGCTGAGCTGCGAACAGGAGATTTATATAGGATATTTGTCTAACACTTTAGCCCCACATTCACCAGCTTAGCTTACTCCCCAAGTAAAGCATGCATTAAGAAGTTTTATTACAATAAAAATTATGTATTGGTCACAAACATACATGAAGAGGACCTAACATTATCAGTGGCTAGCATTTAAGTTGATTGCTAGGTCAAGAAGTTCTTACCGCAGCCGGGTGATAGATAGGTGATCCATTCTAACACTAGTTTTCAAATATCTAACCTTCTCTGTGTTTCGGAAGGTTCGTAAAACAGTGAATTTCAGTTAATCCCACTGATTATTATTAGTCTTGAGATTGTGGAGGTACGGGGGATAACATCAGATGGTAGGCAATCACCTTAACTCGCCCAAGCCACGTAGGGGTAGGAATGTGTGTAAAAATTTAAATAAAACAAGTTTTCAATGCAGAAAAATATAAGCATAATTTATGGGAGACAAAATACTGTCCTATATCCTTATTTTAGTATTATTCTGTTACCAGTCTGGTTTACTAAAATTAACAACAGGACTATTTTTTTATTAAATTAGTTACTTTAATACATAATTTGGTACAAAAAACCCACTTTCCAAATTTACCTGTATTATACATGTATTTAAGTAAATTATTCTTATATATAGGCAAACAGGCCAAATGATGGGAAATATAACAAAATAAAGATATAGTCACATTATATATTTGTCTGAGGAACTTTAGAAACGTCATATTTATTTTAAGAACATTAAAATTTGTCCTTACCTTTAATAATTATACCAGAAGCTACAACAGTGTAAACACAAAAATAAAAATAATTACTAGTCTACGCACACAAATAGTTATTCATATATTAGTACTTTACTTCTAATCAATACTTCAAACAATGTATCTTAAGTCCTAACCTATTAAAGCTGGCTCTGTATGAAACAGGAGGTGAAAAACTGTGGAATCCAACCAGCAATATTCTTCTAGCGGCCAGCTTGAATTTTTCTACTTATATGGACTTAATAATTATTATTCGTAATTAATTTACTTCCGTAGCAATGACGCAATATAATATTTATTAATCATGCAATCTGACTTCTGAGTCCTGACGTGATACGGTGATACGTAAATTGACAACATCTTAACAGTTTATATCAACTGATTTTGACAATGACAACGTCATACAAAGAAGCCGAATGAATCCTTCGCATGTCTTCGCTCTCCCCAGAATAAATTATCTGTTACGGACTACTCCCGCCTGACTTTGTCCTACCGGAGCCTGAAATACCTCAAAGTGCTGGTACATTTTGACCTTGAAGTCTACAAAGTTCTACAAAACTTTGTGAAGTTGCACAAAGTCCCCGGCCACACTACATGAATTTACAATTTTATTCACTCCGTCTGACTCCGGCAGGAAGTTTCCTCGTTGCATAAAACCTTAAAAACTGTGGTTGAGTCTGTGCTTAATTTCTCCTAGGGGGAGCGTAAGTGGGATCAGGCGAGCCTTCCGATCCATAGTGGAGGGCTGGGAATTCGTCGTGCCTGTGATGTGGGCTATAAGTTTTCTTGGCGTCTGCGCATGGGGTTGCGGGCCTTTACACTGGTTTACGTGGCATGCATACCCTTTGTTGCGGATGCTTAGTCAGCCTGGGGAGCTCTCAACTCGGGTGTGGCATCCCCAGAGGAGACAAACTGTCAGCGGGCGTGGGATGACGTTGGGATAAAGCGGGTTCAGTATCTTGCCTGTGGCGGTAGCTCTTCGCCTAGGCTGCAAGATGTATTCCTCAGGTATGCACCCATGGTGCCATGGTGGGGTCCCATGGCCATCACGCTTTGAGTCGTTGATGAAGCTTCCGCGCCTTCACGCTTCACGCGAATATCCCATGTATGTTCGAGCATCTGGGCCTAAGCAGATCTGATAGTAAGAGGCCGGATGGACTGACTCTGGTACCCTGGAAGTACGGGAAGTGCCTGGTCTGGGACGCGACATGTGTCTGCACTGTAGCCGCCAGCCACTTGAGTCGTAATGTCCACTCGCCGTTAGCAGTCGTGGAAGACGTCAGTGTTAAGAAGAAGCTTAAGTACTCCACCATAGACCCTCTTTATGTTTTCGTTCCCGTCGCTGTGGAGATGTGAGGCAGTTGGGGAAGTGAAGCACGTAATTAATTAATGTTTCCATTTTTATCGGATACTAAAGGACTTGGCAGACGTTGTTCTGCCTGAACTTTGACTTACTCTTACTATTGAATATCAAAACAGCGTCATCTGTTAGTCGCTCACCGCACCTACGCCCGCCGGCCGCCCGGCTGTCTGACCGCTCTGACTCTGTATTTTAAATCTCTCATAACTTCTAAGATATTCATTTTAATGATATGCCGTAAAGGGCAATTTTGATCTACATGAAATGTACAACGTATCTAGCGTTTAACACGTTAGTCTTTGAAATAACTTCGTAAGTAGTTCATTATTTATTTGTAATATGTAAAAGATGAAAATGGTTTATGTGGGTTATACAAAGGAGATAGAAATATACCATCGCAGACTTTCTTATAGATCTATTTAAGATATACAATTCCGTTGTACAATATTTTAACCTATCTCGAATGGTTTAGCGAAAACGAAATGTAAGCCGCCCAAAAAAGCATTTTTTTACGACATCACGTAACAAAACATTCAAATTGTCGGCTTTTATCTACTGTAATATACATGTATTATACTCTATCAGTTGATGAAAACCGCATGACTATCCGGTGAGTAGTTTTTGAGTTTATCGCGAACAGACAGACAGACAGACGCGGCCTTGGACTTTGTTTTATAATATGTAAGGATAAGGATTAAGCCGTCATAGCATACGTTATATTTTTGTATCAACGATTTTAAAAAAGGCTCCAACATTTAACGCAATGCATTTTTAACTCTCGTGCGAATCAGAAAGTACATTCAATTAGGTGGTCGCCGTCAGT
>JANCMC010050420.1:1504657-1556325 GCA_024363005.1 Charaxes varanes | reverse complement strand
CTCCAACATTTAACGCAATGCATTTTTAACTCTCGTGCGAATCAGAAAGTACATTCAATTAGGTGGTCGCCGTCAGTGATACCGACATCTGTCTTTGACAAAACTGTGTTATCAAATTGGCTCTAAATACCAAGAACCCAGAGGTAGTAAAAAGGCCGGTAACTAAGCGCGGGAACTGGTAAGTCAAAATTAAACTTCAAATTATTGTTTCAATTTTAGTCTTTGCCATACATAATCAAATAAATATCGTATGTCGTAGATATCAGTATTCAACTAGTGTACTATTCGCTATTCAGTACCGAGTATAGTTCAATACAATCTTTAAGGTCTTTAACAAAATATTTAACTTTTGCAGTCACTTTATAACTGAAAGTTATTTCAACTTTACTTAGACGTAATGGAAAAATGGGATACAATACTGGATAACTTAAAAGAAGTTGTAGATCCAAAAACCTGTTCTAAAGTGTTGCGAACTGCCAATATAGTCTTGACTGAGGATTTAGCGCCTTTTGAAATTGGTGAGTGGTGGTATAGTTAGTCTTAACTCTACAAGTACTAATTAAGATAGCTTATAATAATAATAACAGAATTCTTTAATTCAGATTATCATTCATATTGTGTTAGTATGTACAGATAGTACCTTAACCTGTTGTTAGTAAAATTATAGAAAAATACTTATAGAACAGGTCTTGTGCTGGTGTGCAAATTAGGTCTGCTGCGTTAAAATGGTTCACAGACTGTACAAAGATTAAATAAATAAATAATAAATATATACAGGACTAAATGACACACAGACATATATTTTATTATATGTATGTTAGAGGCAATGTTGTTTGTTATTTACATTTGTTGCTAGTTTAGAGAATTTTGTGACTGAATCTCTTATTTCAGAGTGGTTTATCACTACCCTTCTTCAAAAACCAATTAATCTTCTGAAGGTGGTCACCGAATATCATGGAAACAGTGATTGGACCTGTGTCACTGAAGCTTTAAAGTTAATATCCAACATTGTTGATAAATACAAGGAGACAGAAAGATATTATGATAAAATTGTTCAGGTAAAATATTAAAATATAATGCACATGAAATTCTATGCAACTTATCACAATTTATTATATAGAATGGATTGTTGATACTGCCACTAGTAATACAGATACGTTTAATAATTAGAAAAACCTCTTCTACACTGCCTCTAATAATTATATATATTAGAAGTAGCGTCATGTTTGCAGTCCCCTTGGTCTGCAGCTGAAACATGCTTGTCTAAGTATTAGTACCCCTCTCTCATATAAGATCGGTGTGAAGTAGCAGCACTGCTGTCATATCAAGCTATGGTATTATTGTTGCGTTTTGCCCAGTAGCCTAAACCCCTATTTAAAGGCTGGCAGCGTATCTTCTGGTGGTACCAAATGTTCTTGGGTATTGGTAGTCACTAACCTCCTGCTCTTTTGCCCCTTGTAACATAAAAAATATAATTTCAGGTCTGTCTGCTTAGCTTCTCAACTCGTAAGCAAGCTATCTCTTGTCTCATAAGTGTGGCACGTCGTGGTCCCGAGGGAGCTATAGATTTCCCCCGGTATATATCAGCACTTGAAGAAAGCTCAACTTGTAAAGCAATTATTGCCTTATTAGTTGGTAAGTTTTTTATAGTACTAGCTGTTGTTGACTTTGTCCAAAGATACTGCTACGTGGGCGTTGTATGTGGTGCATTTGAACCGACAATCAAAATTGTTGTATTATTGAAGATTAATTGGTTGATATTTTGAACTGTAACTACTTCGCGTGATTTTTTTTATAATGAACTAACTGTTCTCGCAACTTCGTCCGCGTAAAATTAAGTCAATAAAATAGATTCAATTTTAGCGTTATGTTATATAGCCAATAGTCTTCCTCGATAAATAGGCTATCTAAAACTGAAAGAATTTTTCAAATCATACCAGTAGTTCCTAAGATCAGCGTGTTCCAGCAAACAAACAAATTCTTCAGCTTTTACTAAACTTAAATTCAAAGCTTAAGTAAAGAGTGGGTGCAACAATACCCCAGCGGAGTCAAGATTTGAACCTTAACTTGCGGAGTTCAGTCTATCCCTTCCACCGTTGGGCCATTGAGGCTCTAACCTGATTATTTTTGACTTGTTTGTGCATTTAAGTTTATGAGGATCATACATTTTCCGTGATATGTTATGAAGATCCATTGGTAATCAATGACCAGGGCTCGTCAATATTCGTGAGGGCGATAGACATTTCATCCGGGGCGTCAGGGAGGCGACAGCGATCCTCTGGTGCCCTATTTCATGGATGATGAGGGCCCCACTGGGTTTTAGTGGGTATTCTAGCAGAGCTAGCGAGTCCCACACTCCCGTTAACAAATGTTCCTAGAACATGGGATTATTTGCGAACGGGGCAGTGCGTAAAAGCATTTCTCAGCGAAAAAAAAAGAAAGGGTTTTTTCCCTCAACCGACTCAAATTTTCAGGAAAATTTGAGTCGGTTTGTTCGCTTTACGTGCTAATCTCAGGACCTACTGGTTTGATTGGAAAAATTCTTTCAGTGGTAGATAGCTCATTTATCGAGGTAGGCTACAGGCTATAATATATCGTCACGCTAAAATTGAATCTATTTTTTTTACCTAATTTCACGCGGACTAAGTCGTGGACACAGCTAGTGTTTAATATATGTTTAACTCTGGTTTTTAATTAAATATTTAGACACCAATAAAGAATAATTTCTTGCACAAATATTTATAACTAAGATACAATATTATTGACTGTCTAAGAAATAAATAAGTTCGAGATATGGGTATGATTTATTTAAGGGCTGTCCTTGCTATCTGTCGTAATATACAACTAAATAAAACATTGCATTAATTTAATATAAATAAATCAATTTATATAATCATTAACGTCTTAATTAATAGAGACACTAACTGCATTCAATCTATATTTCTATATACATATATACTAATATATAAAGGTGAAGAGTTTGTTTGGTTATGTCGTAAATTGAGTACATAGATAAACACAAAACTTGTGCGTCAAGTGGTTTTGGAGGAATTGGTCTATTCAGCACAGCAGTTGCAGCCCCCTCATGTAGCCGATATAAAGACGCTATTGTCCTCATGTCGGCTTGGTTATCTGACGTGGGAGACCTAACGTACTTATTTTCTAATATAATTGCAACACCTATAACTTTAAAGTGTCTGACTTTTTTTGTTTTTCTGACTCACATCCAATGTACATCTTTCAAACGGTTTTGAAGGCTTTTCCCTAGGGAATAAATAAGGGTTTAAGGCTTTACACGTTGTAGTTATTATGCTGGAAATATTTAGGGTTTCCGCGTAAAAATTGACAATCCTTTAAACACTATATTTCAATTATCAAAAACATGAGGTAAAATATTATATAACTTTATGTATTTAGACTTTCGTGAGCGGAATTCATACTAATTATAAAAACGGCTTTTAAACTCACGCATATGTTATATCGGGATTGCCCGACGCGTGAGTTTAAAAGCTGTTTTTATAATTAACTTTATGTAAATTAAATGTTCTATAGTTTGGGATGTTATGAATATCTATTACTAAAAAACCTAAAATTAACAAACACTAATATAAGAGATAGGCGGTTTCGCTTTCACGTCCGACGTCCACGTTGTTTTCCCTTTTGACCCCAATTACAACAGGACGTGAGTTTAGGATTGTTATTAAGTATATTTATATTTGGTGATTTAGTTCCTTTCCACCAATTATTTTTTTATACTTTCTGTATCACATATATGCTTTGTCACCAAAAATTTCAGAGTGCTTAGCAAAATTGACAGCTACGATAGAATCGAATGCAAATCGAGTATTAAGAATCCTTCAAATCTAAAACCCATGACATCCATACGTATTTAAATAATACTTTATAGAAAATTCTTCTGCAAGGATGTATATTTGTTACTAAACTTCTCCTCGATTAAGCATTTTGATTGAGATGATTCCTAGATAATCTTAATTTAAACTAGACCTGGTATGCCTTATGTGGTTTTTATACAAAATTTATAAGTGAAATCAAGTGTAAAAACGCGAAATCGACATTATAGATATTTTGAAAGCAAGTCTCTTGAAGATTTAGGGCGTTGCACGGACGAGTCTAATAACAATAACAGACAAAAAAATGTTTGTTTTAATAACAAAAAAACTTCGATAACTCAAACATCGACCTGGGAATTTATCTTTAAGCACTTTAAAATCGATACATTGTTTAATTACTTGTACTTTTATATTATACAGACGATTTTTCAAGGCTAGTATCAAGAAATCATGCTGTAAATCTTTAGGTATTTCCGCTTTCTAATAATAAAGTCCATTTACTGGTCATCGTTTTGAACATTTAGAAGACTTTTATTTGTGACAATTTATATAGGAGTTTCCAATTATATTTATAAACTTAAAAAAAATAATAATATGTAAAGTTGAATAAATATTTACTATATATTATTATTCGTTATAGAGTCAATATTAATAGCCATATGATCAATATTAATATCATTATATATCTACTTTCCACCTCGGCTGGCCTGTTGGTGCATTGGGCAGGAATCCGGCCTTTTGCTGTGGACGCCTGTCGAGTCTGGTTGTATTATCTATATGTGTTTATTTATATATTTAACTGGTAACGTTGTGTCCATCCTTTGTTACAACTGACCTGAATATTTTATATACACTAGGGTTGTACTTTTATGTTAATGGTGTCATTACAATGATTAAAGATGCCTTCACACTGACGATGATGGATGTGGCAGTAACTGGTACTGCTGTGTCTATCCTTTGTTACATATTATCTGAATATTAACATACACAAGGGTTGTACTCTTATGTTAATTGTGTCATTGTAATGACTAAAGACACGATCACACTGACCGATAGTAGATGACAACAAGCAATGTTAAGGGACCAACAGTGCTTTCATTCTTAACTTAACTTAACGTTATCTATTCAAATATAAGTTTAAAAGAAAGCATTTCTTTGATGGCTAATTGTTTAATATAACGCAGTGACTATATCTTATACTCTTATACAAATATATAAAGAAGAGTTTGTTTGTGTGCATGAACGCACTAATCTCAGGAACTGCTGGTCCGATTTGAAAAATTCTTTTAGTGTTCGATAGCCCATTTATCGAGGAAGTCTATAGGCTATATACCATCGCGCTAAACTTTTTCATTTTATTTTACGCGAACCAAGTCGCGGGGAAACACCTGGTTTGATGTATATTGTAATATATGACTTTGGATATTTTTAATGTCGCCTTATTAATAATGAACAGTATCTTAATTTCAAATTCCAAAAATGCTTTGTTTTAAAGACGAGTTTTAAAAAATCTTTTGGTCATCAGTATGACATACTTTAAAGGCTCATTCATACAGTAACATTTAAATTGCGGATGGCTGGGATAATAAATCGCTTATTACTGTTAGATTACCAAATTACGAAATAAGTAGAACGCTTTCTGCTGAACGTAAACTGTTTAAACTGATGAATACAATCATTATTGAGACATTAAGTACGAGCTAACCTGAATGTCTACGAAAAGAAATTATAATTTTAGCGAAGTGCTCACACACGAGCCACAAATCGATTGCACGTTTGAAGTTTTAAAAAGGTACTTAAAACTATTTTTTATAGACTAACTGCTTCTTCTAAGTGTGCTGCTTCTAAGTGTTAAAACTACAGAATCGTAAGTAAATTAAGATACACGATTTAAAAACTCAATTCGATTAGCAAAATAATCATTAAAACACAAGCTTCTTGAATACATAACATTTTTTTTAGTAATCATACTATGTGTAGTAGTGGTAATGAGGAGGTCGTGGCCTAATCAGTGGTCGGCATTTGAGTTGATCCCTAGGTTAAGTTGCTCTTGCTGCGACCGGGTAATAGATGGGTGACCCATTCTAGCATTGGTTTTATATTTGATATCCGGCCTCCTCCGTGTTTCGAAAGGCACGTAAAATAGTTGGATCCGGTTAATATCACTTTGTTACATTATTTGTAGAGATCGTGGGGATTCCGAGGATGTCGTCAGATGGCAATCGGTCATCTTAACTCGTCCCGCAGCCAAATCCTCTGCAATCTAAGGGGACCCTGGTAAGAGTAAAGACTACAGAAGTACAGAGAATTCGCTTATCAAAGCATAACAAATAAATGTTTTAGTTTAAATTATCGCAATAACTTTCATGTCTATTAAAATTTAGTTACTATTTCGTTTACTCATATTAGTTGTTTTAAACAAGTCCAGAAAAAATATAAATGTTAAACCGCGAAATAAATTGAGGGTATGAAAATTTATTATTAAAAAGATGTTAAAAATTATATTGATTCTAACTTTAAATAATTCTTATTATATTATCATAACTAATTTTTCTTACCTTTGAATTCTTAGCGAGAATTAATGAGTAAATATTGTTTTTAGTGCAATGCATATACTATGCCCGATTTGTAGCGACTTGGTTAATCAAGCGGATAATATATATGTAACCAAATGTGGTCATGTATTCCATTACCATTGCTTATCGCAATGGATAGAAAGGTAATTTATTTTTTTATTTACTTACACCAATGACTTCTACTCAACTCTAGTTTGAAGGTTTTATTGCAATTTTCTTTACATCTATCACACTAGCTTCTGAACAATTCATCAGGGGTTCAACTGTCCAATATTGTACGCGGCGTTATGGGAAAGACGGGGGTACGTCGAAGCTCATAGTTTTTGAGATAGGGAAAAAAAATCTTTATAAGTGCTAAAATGTATTGTTCTCTGGACTTAATGAAAGAAATAAAAATTTCATAAATGTGACTTTTAAAAATTTCTTTAGATCAAAATCCTGCCCACAATGTCGAAACAAAGTGACAGACAAATGTATGTTCCGTTTATATCCGAATCTTTCAAATGACAATGCGGGAGAAGATGCTGCCACCCTACAGTCTAGACTGGACGATGCTTTGCTGCAACTTCGTCAACACAAAGCAAGTCGTAAGGAACACGAGGAGAGGTTTGCAGCCACGGAAGCAGACTTGAAAAAGAATTTGTATGTTGTATTTTTCTTATCTATTAATCCAACACCTATACATGTACAGCCCAATTGCATTTTAACATAGCAGCTTTTTGATCTGCTTGAATCAGATCGGAAAAGACTCGCAGCAGACCAAGGAGATGGAGGAATGACTTGGATTATTATAATATAGATTGGCAACACATCGCTATAGACAGAACCATATAAAAATAAGATAGGGCCTCCCTACCCTCTTTCTATTTTGCATTTTGTTTTGCCCTGCAGTGAGAAAAAAAAAATTCGAAATAAGTAATATCTATACTAATATATAAAGTTAAGGAGTTTGTTTGTTTGTTTGACAACACTATACTCAGGAATTATTGGTCTTGGGCACAGCTATTAATTAACTTGTTGAAAGTTTGTAAGAAACTCATTAACAAAAGTCTAATATGTTTCTCAGTAAAGTGTGTTGGCAATATATTAACATAAATATTGAAAATTTTTGTATTTTAAATTAAAATGAAGTGACTAATAACCTAAGATAACCTATTGTTTTCAAAGTATTTGTGTGACACCAGTAACACTTTCCGATGTGCCTCAACGCACGTTTCGCTTCGACACCGAAGCATCATCAGGAGAAAGACTCTACAAAGGTTATTAGAATAACTAAGTATTTAATAAATACTAAAGTTATTAGAATAAATAAGTTTAGTATTTCATTCATTTCATGGATTTCCGCAATCATATATATGATATATCAATTACAACATAGGCGGTATAAAAAGGACTAATCGGTATATCAAAATAACATAAACGGTTACAAAATGTACGAATACATATTCATATTAAAGGAGATAATAGTTATATTATAGATATATTATAAATAATATTATACCATATTAATAATATTGTTACCATATTATATGATTACTAATGAAGCCATAGCTGTTTGTATAGAATTATGCGCAAACGCAAAATCAATTCAATGGTAACGAAAAATAGCGAGAAACCATTTATCTATCAGAGGCTTTTAAGGTCTAGGATATGAATTAGGAATTAAAAATTGTTACTGTATGTTATTCATTTTTTCTAACGCCGAAACGAGCAATTTTATTTTTTTTTTTAGCAAAAGGTTTCGTCTTCTTAAACATCGGACCGATCGTATAACGTTATGATTGAATAATGAAACGTCTTTATTAATTTAAAATTCCTTAAAAATTAAAAACTAATATGGCTGTAATATATATTTTTTTGTTTAGACGAACATTAGAATATTACACTTGTTAAAATTCCGTAGTTTTCTATCGCCAAAAGCACAAGATAAGCTTTAATAAAACCAGTATGTCCTAGGATAAAATAGTATAATATAAGCAATATCATAAGATTATAATCATCTGAAGTAATATTGCCATTTAAACCAAAGTAATATTGCAAAAGAAAACACTTGCATACAGTTAGAGATGGTATAAAATATATATGAAAAGCGATTTAAGAATAAGAATTTGAAGACGGAAATGTCTTTAAGATTTTCATCTTCACTACTTATTATGGTATGGATTGAAAACCTTATTTAAAACATATTATTTCTGGTAGTGACCTTATACTATTTTTATTAAACTATCTTATTGAAAAAATTATATTCCACGTCACAATCTCAAAAGCTTAAAGTATAGGTATATATATTAATATATTATGTTCAGCAAGTTTTACAAACGAATGTAATAATAAAGAGGCACAAATTAAGCGATCTCTATTTTAACATTGTAATAAATAATTTTAAGCACTATATGCATAATACATAACTATGTTATTGTAAACGTATAATGTACCTACTTTACTAAAATTATATATTTTTTAGTTGTAGTTTAACATGGCTGTGAATTAGTTTATACGATATAATATAGATTTTGTACTTATTTATTAAGAATATAGCACAGGCATTTGCCTTTAACCAGATATTGTTACAATTACATTTTGTTCCTTAAAAATTGTTATTGTTTAAAAAGTTTTGGTTGCCTAATAAATAAAAGTTTATAATTTCGGTGTTTCTTTTTACATTATTTTTCTTCTTACCGCGGCCAGGTAATAGATGGGTGACCAAATCTATCACTGGTTTTAAGTAGAAGAATGTCAAGAAGCACAGCTTCGATAAAACAAATACAATCTAGAAGTCTAAAAGTAAAGACATAAAACGTCTATGGTTTAATTAAAGAGATTATAGCATCCTATAACTTCGAAGTATTTTACAGCTGTTTTGCCGGAGCATTCCGCTTACGCTTCTAAACCAAGAGTGAAGTGACGCTGAGTGCTACTCTTCATTTGCGGTTCATTTAACTTGAACATTAACAATTCTCGCCAGTTTTATCTTGAACATAAAACGAAGCGAGTTTTACAGCCAATTGTAAAGATTCACTACCTAATAAACGTCACGAGCCATTATTCGAGTTGACACAGCGTATTTTAAAGTTATTTTTTCGAATCTATATTAATATATAAAGCTGAAGAGTTTATTTGTTTGTTTACTTTAACGCGCTAATCTCAGGAACTACTGGTCCAATTTGAAAAACTATTTCAGTTTTAAATAGCCCATTTATCGAGGAAGGCTACAGGCTATATATCAACACGAAATTTTTTTTTTACCTAATTTTACGCGGATGAAGTTGCGGGCAACAACTAGTTTGTTATAAAACATTACCGCACCTGTTTTCAATTTCACCACCGGATATCCCCTCACTTCAAAATTTCACCCAAACGATCTCGGTGTCGAAAGATTAACAACTTGGTCATTTGCAAGTAATTTCTTATATAAAATAGCTCTAGCCCGCGTCTTCGGACGCATTGTTTTCTGCGACTTTCATACTAGTACTCAACCCTTATATCACCTCTTTAATAAATCACAGCGTTGTCTGTCATATCTTACAGAAGTGTCTGGATCGTAAAACTTAAATACAAAATCTGCTGAAGGCTTTCCTGCTATTAACGGTTCATATAACTTGAACAGAATTAGCTCTTGCTTCTGTAGTTGAACCTGTGTTGTACTGATTTTTTGCCTGTAAGTAGAATCACAGACTAACATCAAAAACTTCTTTCATGTAAGTTGCTACTTAAGTAAGCATTTATTAAACGTTTTTATATTATTTGTAAAAGTATTTCATAATAATTTTACAACTTTCATAATAAAATAACGAGGCCGTAATAAAAGCATCGATGGGTTAAAAGTAATTCTTAATCCGAGAAAATAACAGAGAAAGATTTTTAATATTGAAACACAAAAAATATGAAAACATTTTATTTTTGAAGTTACGTGGTTTCGTTTACTAACGATTGTACAAAATTTTCCTTAATGGGTATTTTCGATTTTATATTATATATAGCTAGTCATCGAACCCGACTTCGCACGGGTACAATGTTGATGTGCATGACTTATACCTTTTTTATGTTACAAGGGGCAAAGGGCCCATGGACATAATATGCACGACCAGAAGGCTAGCAGATGCGTTGCCGGCCTTTAATGACGAGTTTAGGCCACCGAGAAGTCTCACAAACCGAAGTTTAAAAAAAATGATTCATAATCTTTTACTGTTTTGAAACGGCACTCCTGTTTAAAATTAAAAGCGGCCAAGAGAGTGTCAAGATACGCCTTTATAGAATGGTTCCGTAACTGACAACCGCTAAAGGATACATGGCAAGAGCGGATGCTAATTATTCATTTTTTCAGTCAGACGGGTGGGCAGTTTGTAGAGGAGCTGGCAAAAGAGCTAGAAAATCGACAGCAACGTCAGGGCACTACGCCTTCCTTCATGCAGTACAGCATAGAAGAATCCAAGAATAGAAGATTAAATTCAACATCCAATAACGGCCGACAAAGTGAAACTAATCCCAATTTCATTTATTAATTGCTATTTGAAAGAAAGCTTTATCTATTTTTTTTGTAAGCTAACAACTTCATACTTTAAAAAGAATGTAATGTAAATATCTGGAAAAGCAAAGAAATAGTAGAAAATCCGATCAATAGTTATAAATTTGATAGTTCTTAGTCTAAATTTGTTTTATGCTGTAAATAAAACAACAGTGTACTAAGAATTTTTTAATAATAAAAAAATTAAAACCATAAGTTAGTATCGCATCAAGTCTGGTCCGATCAAGGATGGCAAATAAAAGAGTCGTGCCTATCTATTTCGAACAATAAAAAAAAGTGCAAGGGGTAACCACAGAGGACGCAACATGTAGTTATTCTTTTTACTTTTTTAATTTTTATTAAAAGCCAAGAAGTTTATATATGTAAGTATCAAGTGACAATGCAGTAAACTTAATCTTATTTAGCAATTAAGTCCTAATATATTATTTAAGCTATATGGTTTTTTTATTTCGATTCGTTTTTGCACGTATATGAATTATTCTGAATATAAAATACGTGTTATCCATCACTAAAATCTTTTCTAAACGTATATAAATATTTAAAACAGTTTTAAAATAAATTATATTTCGTGGAATAAATAATTAACTCTAGAGTATTCTTACAAATATGTTATACTTAATACAACCACGTTCCAATAATCTTCTGTAATTTATTTTTTTTCGAAGAAGTATTGTACAGTCAATTTAACATTATCTGTCATGACATAAATTTCAAGTTTAATTCAAATCTAACGTTTAGTGTAACGATAATGTTTTATTTTTCTTATGTATGGGCGTGAGTTGGTACGTGAGTTAGACGAACGACACCGTCCCGAAATGCATCTAGATTTAATACTATTCCCATTTAAAAACCTTACTTTACTACGATTTCTCTTTCTAGAATTTCGTGGCGGTTCATTATCTACTTCTGTTATGTACTTGTTGTCTTTGACCTTCGAATTCAGTTCCTCTTCTTCTTCATTTAATCTATTACTTTTATTCGCTTCGTGCGCTTCTAAAATATCTTGAATACTTCTATACGCCTCGTCCGCCTCATCTTCGGAATCTATATGTCGATAGTTCAAGTGGCTTTTAATTTTCTTGGATAAGCCACTTCTTTCTTCGTCCTTTTCTTCCTTATGTACTATATTCGTGTGCAATGAAATCCCACATGAGAACATTCTTTTGTAAAACATTTTTATTTATTTTTCACTACACTTCGTCGGGCCAAGTGTCCTGTCCAGCTCCACTTCCATCCATCAAGGTCCTATAAATCTAATATATATAATTCTCATGTTTCAGTGTTTGTTGCAAAACTCTTCCGTAACTGTTTGATCGACTTTTATAAACATTTTTGTGCATATTCGGTATGTCTGAGAATCGGTCATTATCTATTTTTTAAACACCAAAGTGATAGGGTGACCCACGTAGATGAAGTAATTTTTAAAAGGATTATACATATGATTTTGACAGCCCTACAACATTTCGAAGTCAGCTTTGACACGGGCTTCGATATCCGTGACACATAGCTTCAACAATGGAAAACCCCAAACTATACAGCTACACTCTATTTATTTGTATGTAGAGATTTTGTATGTGTATACAAATAGACTGTAGGTTCCCTGTTGACAACGATGTTTAATTTATTCAGATCTATATATGAAATGGTTAATGTAAATAGTATATAAGCGGGACTTCGTCAGGGTTGTGGACGGTTTTAATATATTCTAGGGTAATTCCAGTATTGCCACATTATAATTCCAGTGTGTACTTTATGTTTATTGTTATTAATGGCGTATTTTTGTTATTGGTATGTATTACGGATAGAAATCCAAAAATATTGTCTTTTCAATTTTGACTTGACCTTACCTGACATAGTTTGATCTGACCTGACTGGGAGTATTGACTTACAATACTGGAGGTGGGGATGTTTCGGACTTTTTTGACTAAACTATGACACTGGCCACATGGACCAGGGAGACTAATTTACAAGACGGACATTGACAAACAATAGGAAATATGTTTGTTTTTTTTTTTTTGGTGGCTATGGAGACGGAAAAAATCCAAAACCATTGTCTTTTCACGTCTTTTCTCGTTCCTGTTATTTTTCCGTTCCCATAGCAACCAAAAAAAAAAAAACAAATTTATTTCCTATTGTTCGTCAATGTCAGTCTTGTAAATTAGTCTCTCTGGTGCATGCGGCCAGTGTCATAGTTTAGTCAAAAAAGTCCGTAACAGTATGGTATTTGCCATCTTTAGATGTAAAAATCGACGATCGAATCGCTACAAGATGGCATTGATCATAGCGCGATTCTACGTGATATCTGCTTTAAAATAATTGATTTGATGTCCATTATTAATATACCTCCCGCGTATAGTCCCTGGCAAATAACAAGTGCGAAGAAAATAATTATAGACTGTCCCGAGTTGCACCTACGCAATTGCCAGCTACCTTTTTCCTTCGCGCACGCCAATTATTCCCAGTGCCCAACAGTCGTACGGTTTCACGTGCCAGAAGGCCTAGCATAAACTTTTCGAGCCATATTAAATCGACTCGTCAACTTTACTTTTTTGACTTTGGCTGGCCCGTTGGCGCAGCGGACAGTGACCCTGCCTTCTGCTGACTTGCCAAGGTAGTTCATGTCCTGGCGGAAGATGCTCAGATGGCTTCACAAACGGAATTGGTAACGGAACTTCCTATCTCCAAAGAATATATGTATATATTTATATATATACTTTGAAATATATCCTTTAACCCTTAAGAAGCAAGAGATATAGAGACAAGAAAATCAACTTTTCTGAACGTAGATATTATTGTGGTATTATTTAAATCAAAGTTTATTACAGCATGTAGATATCTGTGGCCGGCATTTGAGGTTACAGGATCACTAGGTTAAGCAGTTCCAACCACGGCCGGGTAATAGATGGGTGACCATTTATAACACTATTTTTCAATATCTGACCTCATCTGGAATCCTCCGTTTCGGAAGGCACGTAATACAGTGGGTACATATTAATGTCACTGGGTGATATTAGTCCTTAGATTTTAGTGTTTGTGGGGGTTCCGGGGATGACGTCATACAGCGGTCCTCTTAACTCACCATACAGCAACGTGGACCCTATTACTAGACCGGGATAACGCTAGGTTGAAGAAGACACCAACTATAACGAACATCTAGAACGATTATCAGCTTGTGGTACATGAAATATGTATCATGGCGCAATTACCGAATATTTAAAATGATTTCCATATAAACGTACGGATTTCTAACGAATCTATCCTGTCCGTATACGTCACAATGTAAACGGTCGATACTGAGACCGCATTGTCCACGAATATTCATTAGCAAACAGCCGCACGACTAACTTGAATAAAGGAACACCACGATTACCGTCACTAACGAATGCCGGACAAATTCAAATTTGGAACGATACTCCCGGGACGCGAACGGATACTGTTAACAAATTAAAACGGATTAATTCGCGCCGAAATCGAAATTAGAACACTTTCTTTTTTATTACTAGTTTTGGCTAATGTAGAGGAAAATGCCGAGCATTTATTTAGGTACCGTGGACAGAGGAGTGTGAAATGTTGCACAATTGCAGTTCATATAGAGGAAGGTTTGCGAGTGCTAATATTTTTTTTTGTAATATGCGATATTAATATGCTAAATCATTCAAATAAATCCACTCGCACACCGATGCCAAGCGATTTACACTATTCACACATACATGGATGGAATGATTTCAAAGCGTGACAACCGTATGTAATATAATTGTCAAATTTTATTTTTCTTTAAATCGTTATTAATTATGTGAGATGAAAAGTGAAGGAAAATCATAATAGTAATAATTTTTCTATTCTTTCACGTTTACGAACGTATCCTTCATTATCTGATGACATTTTTAGATGTTCGTAACGTATACACAATTAACTACATATAAAAGTGGCCAAGAGCGTGTCAAGACACGCTTATATACAAGGTTTATGATACGAGATAAACATATTTGTTAATAACTTCAAAAATTGTTGTCCAATTTAGTTGAAAATGATTTTCCTAGTGAGTTTTTAGCGTGTTCTATCAACATGGAAAATTTCAAGTCTCTAATTTATGACTGCCGGTAGCGTTGTGTTGTGTCGTTGTCGTCGCGCTTCATATACTTTGAATTTATTTACACCAACACTATATCTCTCGCGAACCACTCAAATTGGTTCTTTGTTTCTTTGTTTAAAATTCATTATTGATTGGATGATATGAGACGGAAATACATCTATATTTATTTATTACAGTGTTTGTTACGTCCAAATGAAATGATTTTACTAAACCCATATGACTTTTTTTCAATTTTTGTTTGTTATTTCAAAAGTGGTTGTGTTTTGGCATGTCTACCCGTATTCCCTCCTTTTGCTGTCACGGTAATATTCATGGATGGCATGACCTGCGGTCCCGCACGCGTCATTCCATTGACTGCTCTTTATTTATGAATTATATATGTTTGTATACGTGCGTTCTCCGCCGGACACATTGCCAGGAAACAAGGCAACAATCTCGAAAGACTTGTCGTCACATGCAAGATAGAAGGTAAATGGCCGCGTGGAAGGAGCCCAAGATGTTGGACAGACCAGGTGAGGGAAGCCACACAAACACCCGTGTATGATGTACTGCACACGGCGGAAGACAGAAAGAGCTGGCGTAACATCTTAAGAATACAGGAGTCATAACCCTCAGCATTGAGGAGTCGACTCAAAGATAGAGAGAGATGTGGGTCTACTAGTTGCCCAGAGTGAAAAAGTAAACAATATTTTTTATTTGTTCTAGTATTCCACTTGGATTACTACAATAAAGGTTGTATTTGGGCATGTCCACCCGTATGTATTCCCTCCCGTCGGTCGCTGTCACGCAAAGTTTACTGAAATGGACGGCATGTCCCGCGATCCCGCACGCGTCATTTATGCGTGAATGTGTTTGTGTACATTATATGAGTATAAGAGCGTGCCAGCATTCCTAAGTCTGCGTCTTTAGCGCAAAGTATAATTATTGTAAAAATTGTTTTAGATTTCATGGTCTATATCTTCCAATATATAAAATTCTCATGTCACGGGGTGCATTGCCAAACTCCTCCGAAACGGCTCGACCGATTTTTATGAAATTTTGCGTGCATATTGGCTAGGCGAAACTTTAGATACCGTTTTACAAAAATTGCGCCGACGGAGGAGTACGTAATTTGGCACAATTATAATTCATATAGATGTATATGTGCGAAAACTAATATTTTCTTTATACTTTAATATGCAATATCATTAAAATAAAACCACACGCACACCAAAGCCACATGATTTATACCATTTACACACACATGTACTGGATGATGTCAAAGCCGTAATAGTGACACCCGTATGTTATATTATTAACTGTCAAATTTTATTTTTCTGATGCCAGAGTCAGACATACCTCGAAGTGTTTGTAAATTTTTCTCCTTGAAGTCCCCAATGTGCTACAAAACTTTGTGCAGCTACACAAAGTCCCCGGTCACACGACATGATTATTGAAATGATCATTCAAATGAAGCTATATCTGGCTCCGGTATGAGTAGGGAACTAAATAAGAAAATACTGGTCTGAGAATATGATCACATTGGTGGCGTAGTTGTATGCGGTGGTATAAGGCCGGTAGTGCGGCGTGTAGCGGGTATCGGTGCGCGCTATCAGCGAGCCAAGGTCGTGCGCTATCAAGTTCAGCGCGAGCTTTTGCAAACCACACACGTGCCGGTACGTGACTTTAAGTTTAAGCTCGTGCCGCTCACTACAGATAAAGCCTTCGGGAATTTACTACGAGTACGCCGGGACGATAGCGATACTGAATTACCGCTAATTGTACACTGACTTGATACAATCGCGCGTAAATCTATAGTAAGCAGGAAAACATTAAACTTCTTTAGATACATCTATGTCGTATTATATAAATATTATAGTATATGCTACCGTCATCAAAGTTCTATCACCACCTAAAACCCTATACATCCCAGATCGGAAAGATTATTAAGTCTTCTCTGGACTTCGGGTATGTGGGGTAGTTGTGACTTCTATATTTAAAGATCACTCAAACGCAATGAAATCTTTCTAAATGGTACACTAACACATAAAAATTGGAATCTATACTTAACTCTATACCAAAATATCGCACAACTATCTTAAATGGCAAGTTCTCTTTTAATAATTTACGCATTATTTTTATTACGCATTACTTACGTTTAGTTTTAAAGTGAGGTGTTCAATTTATTAGAACATTTAAATTTAAGTAAGGGATGAAGTATTTAATGAAAATATTAAATTTAATATTTATATACATACAAATAAGAACATTTACCAACTGCGTAAGTAATGAAATGATGTCCTCATAAAATATATATACATTTGAGCAATAAATTACAGATTTAAGATGAAAGAAATGCAAACAAAGAAGACCCTCACTACCTTCAAAGGTGAAATAAATTTATTATTAGCTATCAACACGAAAATAATGAACATTGTAGTCGGGAGCCTTTGTACAGAATTAATTACATCTTGTAATTCCGGGAGATGAACACGACGACGCCCAATAGCATTGATTTTCAATTAAAGAAATCCGCTCTTAGACCTCCCCGAGCTCTTTAAAAATGAAATTATCTCTAGAGCACATCTACCGGCAGTAATTGAAATTCCTGCAATTTATCAATAAGCAGTTAATCAATTGAATGAACGTCTGTTTGACTCCGAATATTAAAGTACTTTTATCACTATGATTGGTATAAAAGTTATAATTTGCGTATCATGAACGATTACTATATTGAAACTAAACGAAAACTGGCGGCATCGTCGAAAGGTTCAGTTTGAGCCACAACAGAGTTTAGGTCGCGCGAGTGGCCCGCTCACCGTAATGCAGTGCGTACAAAAACAACAGCCAACTGAATTAGCAACGTCTCTGCACGTAAATCGTACCCTCGTCTGCAACATTTAACCCCAGCTTTACCTTTCAGGTCGCCGGGGACTGGACGTTCTATTACTTGTGCTTTTTCATCGGCGTCGGGTCCTCCCCAGACATATCCGCACACATTTCTAACTGTACAGTATTACAACATTGATTCTCTTTCTGCTACTAGATACAGCTAAATAAAATTGGAGTTTCTGTTTGATTTCTGAATAACTGCCCTTTAACGTTGTTGTTTTAAAGTGTTTGTTATAGCATTCACTTTCTTAATTTTGTATCAGCCTTTCTTTGTTTTTCTTGATCTATGTATGTTAAAGGAGTTTCTTTTGCCGTCTGTTTTATGACCAAAAATATGTAAAGATATATTTTGTTATAATGACGCCCTTGCATAACAAATATTGTATGTAAGGATAATTAAGTTCTCAATAAACTTGGCGCACAATCCGCTTCTTAATATTAATATTAGTGCATCTAATAAAGCTTTAATTTATTAGTCTAGCATTAGTTATACGAGTCTACACAACGAAATTGATAAGTCCTAAATAAAAATGAAATGAAAATAAATAGAAATATACTAGGAACTGTTTTAGAGTCATGGTATACTTTATTCGTAAGTTTAGTGCAAAAATCATATAAATGTCTTAGGGATTGAGGGCAATAAGGGCTTTGTTTGAAATTTATGATCCATTTAAAATTTGCAAAAATTGCGTGTGTACACTACATTTTTGTAGTGTACTACAAAAGTGTAAAAGTGTAGCGCACCAAAAAAGTAAGTGACGTCACAGGGCTTATCATCAGAGCTGAGGTCCCATTAACTACAGTTTCACCGCCGTAACTCTCGGCCGCGCCGCCTTTATCGTACGCGTGTGAGTTAACTCACAGCTTTATTTAGTCGAGGTCACTCCGACTTCCACATGACTATTACTTTCATTAAAATAATATTCACTGCGGCAATTCTGAAATTACACTGCTAAAAGTACGAGACATTCGTATTAAGCTTGCCTTGATTATTTTTTTAACAAAGCCAGATAGAGACGATGTCTTCGGACGTGGGCCACAAGGCGAATTAAAATCCTCGAAGTACTTCAGGCATACATACAAACTTTACAAAAAATCTTTATCGGAATGTACAAAAAATGGGCGATCTTCATTACACTGGGTTTCTGTAATATTAGCGTTTTTATCGGTAAGTAAGAGGCGGTTAGAGACGCCGACGTAAGCCGCTTTCCGCATATTTAATTATACCGCCCAATATCGTTGCTGAAATAAGAAAGATTTTATCGAAAAGAATCCTTTTTAAGAGGATTTGCGTAATTAAAGCGCGGGCTCCAATAAATATTTCTTTACGTCTAACTCGGACTTTCTTTCAATTATTGAACTAATTTTGTGCCAATGACGCAACGATGGATCCCTTTGGTGGGCGCGGGTTTCATTCGCGGTTGTGTCAGATTGGAATTGGAGTAGATTTATTTGGATGCGCCGGCACCTCTTTTTCACATAAGATCGGCGTGAAGTAGTAGTGAAGGTCATTGCCTTTGCTGTCACATCAAGTGATTCTATTGTTGTCGCCCTCCCCCTCATTAATGGGAGGCAATGCAAGAGCTTCCTGGTGTTGAAAACGTCCATGCGCGTCTGTGGTCATAGGCGAACCATCTGCCCCTTGTAAATTAAAAAGAAGACTTAATTGTTAAGAATTTATGCAATCAGATGTTTTTGCTACTATCCAGTACATTAGCAATGAACTCAATTTTAAAAAGAACTTTTGTATTAAAAACCATTAATAAATTATTACTATTAAAACCATATTGTTTTTTTGATGGATTCATATATTTACTTCGAAGACAGAAAATACCAAAGTGCTTGGAAAATAAAATGTTGTACTATATAAACTCTTATCTCCCAGTACCTAAGTCCCATTAAAATCGATCGTGCTCTTTGGAAGGTACAGAAACACTAGTACCACCCCATCAAAAATTCATCGCGAGCAAAATACGTAAAGTTTTTGTACCGGTAACGTTATTGGTAGCACTCAGAGGTTTTAAAGAAATGGAGCTGTAAATTTATAACATACCTACAAGTAAGTTTGATCGTACCTGTTATTAATTGTAGGCGACACAATTTATATTTTAACATGTTAAGCTGGTACATCAATTGTTTTATTAAAGCAGTAATAAAAATGCTTAAAGCATTAAGTAAATTATCCTGCACACGCACACACGCAGGGCCAGCCGCGGCGGCAGCTTGGGGACGCAAATACGACGTAACAGAACCTGTCACAAGTGTATAATAAAAATATTCTAATTTTAGGAGCTACGATAGTTCAGCGGTTGAGTTACGGGTTGGAGTAAATAGGGTACTGAGTTCAAAACCGTCTCTATTACGTATCTAATTATTCAGAAGGCTTCCATAGAGACGTTCAAATAACTAATTTGAACACAATATGGCGTGGAAGATAATATTACGAAAATGTATTTTATTTATAAAAGATTATTACTTAATCCTCCCTATAACACGGTGCTCTTATAACGTATTAATTATTCTAAAATTTCATCATCAGAATTCTAAAATCTGTACATCATCGTGTGTTCACATCATTTGGCAGTGATGCGTGGGATTTTATTTTAATAATCTATAATAATATATAAAACTATAATAGTTTGTTTGCTTGAACGCGCTAATCTCAGGAACTACCTGAAACATTGTTTCTGTGTTAGATAGCAAATTTAAAAGGAAGGCTATAGACTATATAGCACCACGCTAAAATTGAGTCTATTTTTTTACCTAATTATACGCGGACGAAGTAGCGGACACACCTAGTTTAATATATTTACATATTTTATAACAACATTACGATTTGCACACCCTCCTAACCATATAGCATAATTGTGACAAATTTCATATTCCTCATACCGCGCAATTTTCGTTAAATACAAAAAGTATTTACTTCCCGTATTAATAGATATGTTTATATACATAAATAATATATAAATTAATTTTTCCAATTTTCATGAAGGCGTTACATTTAGACGGCAAGAGAAATAAAGAAAATGTAACGCGCTTTTATTAAAAAATTGGGTTAAAATTATGTGCCGATGAAATGGTACATATTTCTTATCAGAATTAAATTATTTATAACTTCTTAGTTGATTTTAGTAACGTGTAATGTCAGCCTATTTTTAAAAAAACCTGTTTTCTTTATTTTTACTTTTAACGTTTTAGTATTCATGATTTTCTTTCTCTCTTGTGTATGAGGTCTCTCTTGTGCAAGATATATATATATATATATATCTCTTGCCTTATAGAGGCGCTGTTGTAATGATTTATCTTACACTATATTTGTTAAACATGATTCTTCCAAACGTTAGTAATGTTCTCTGTTGCTTCTATTTCGCTTTATCTAAACGTCTTTTTCTTTGTACAGGAAGGTTTTTTTCAGCCCAGAGATCTGTTGTAGATTGATAAGGGCTTCAGTACAACAGGTTTCGCCCCGGTGCCTTGTGGGCCAACGATATGACATACTCTATAAACATACAATTGAACCACTGTACGTGTTCATCTAGAGATAATTCATACTTTTAATCAAATTGAATTCATATTCGTTACAAATAACACAAAATCATTCCTAAATCTGATGGGTTTGCATACGAATACTTTCTAAGACCAAAGTTCTCATCAAGACGAATCAAATGGACCCAAACTTAATGCGGTTACATCGTTGAAACGATACGGAGATCCTATCGTTACCCTTTACCTCCATCATCAGACTTTGGATCCTATTTAAAGGCAAAGTACTCCACAAGAAGAATCATACGAGCTCAAATTCGTTGCGTGTATGTCGTTTTATAACGGAGTCCCTATAATGATCTTCCAGCTCCATCATCAGATCCACTCCATGTCATTATAATTACATGGTATTGTCACGGGATTTACATACGTGGGCAAAATTTGAGCTCAATAGCATATCGGAAAGTGGGTCTAATTTAGCTTGCCAGTTTTTATTATCGACATCGGTGAAACTAAACAAAAGCTCGTAACATGCTGTCTACTAAAACAGTCCATCGTAACAGCGGCATCTCGTGTCCATTAAAGGGTACTTACAGTCTCACTTACAGCATACAACTCCCAGTAAAAGGATTTAGGGAGTTAATGTGTATTTCCGCTGTAGTTCGCCAACAGTGCCCAGCACTAACAAATCAGGGAGTAAGCACGTGCTTGTGTCTGAACATTACTTCGTCAATCCAGCATCAAACTACTCCAGCATTCAATTAAATTCAACAGGTATGCGCGTCCAAGCAAACAAACAATCTCTTCACCTTTATATATTAGTATATACTCGAAGTACTCTCGCATCATTAGGACTATTTGTAATGCCGGAACCAGACATAGCTTCATTTGAATGATCATTTCAGTGATCATGTAGTGTGGCCGAGGACGTGTAGGTGCGCAATTTTGTTGAAGTTTGTAATCTTCAAGGACAAAAATGTATGTACAAACACTGAGCTACGTGTGACTCCGGCATAAAGGGATCGGCAAAATTTAGATATCTAAGCACTAGATACAAACATTCCCACGTCTAACTTACAATTTTTTAGCCACAATTAACCGAATCCGGTATTGCTATGTTTAATTATTATCTCTAATCGTTTCACCAGTTCTGTAGGAAGCATTTATCGCAGGTATGCAATTTTTCAAACCAAATTGGTTAGTGATTACATTACAATGTTAAGATACCTTCCATATGTTTCAAAAATGAAACCTGGGGGTCGGCTGGTTTTATGCGCAGTTATGTAATTTTTTGAGAGCAATAAAGTACATAACTACCCACTATCTTTCTAAATGTAATTGATGACATCCTAGACTAATTCTTGTGTGATTATAATAATTACATTACGTAACGTAGTACATTTATATATCTACACACACACGCACGCACGCACAGACATAAGACGTTTAGATTATCCACTTGCGCTACAAAGTTGTCCTCCCTTGATTTGCCTTGATTTATCAGACCCGGGGTTATAATAGTGTAAAAAGGCGCGAAATTTTAATAGTTCTCACGAAACCACGCAGACGAAGTAGAAGGCCTCAACTAGTCTATATCTATACTAGTAATTTAAGCTGAAGGAATTCTTTGTTTGCTCGATTGAACGCGTTAGTCTCAAGAGGTCCGATTTGAAAAAATACTTTCAGTGTTAGATGACCCATTTATCGATGAAGACTATAGGCTATATATCATCACGCTAAACTAGAATCTATTATTTATTTTTTATACCTAGAATAACGTGGACGATGTCGCGGGCCCCACCTAGTTATTTATAAAATGAAAAACATCTCAATTGAACGTGTAGTATTATAAGTGACGGGGTCGTGCGACGCGAGCGCGTACCATGCGCAGCCTGGTACCACGCCGCGGGCTCGCGACGTTTTTGTTACGTAGTTGCAGGCTAGGACCTCGAATTAACATTATAATCTTGTGCATGTGTGCCTTATATCATTGTGTTATCATGAGGAAGACCGTCTTATATTACATGAACCGTTCGACCATTTTTGTGTAACGTAACACGACAGTAGAGATGGAAGATTAAGGAACCTTAAAGACTTTTTAGCCTCTTTATTTCTCCTCCAAATAAAATTATACTGTATGAAATGTCTATGTTTACATAGATTTTTACAATATAACTCCTGATATACTCCATATTCCAATGCAGTATATTCCTTCTTAGAGCTGTCCCGGGCTACTTAGGTCCGCTTAAATTGCAGAGGATATATGAATTGTGAAAAATTGTGAATTTGTTATTCTATTCTTCTGGTCATATAATTTAGTTTAGGCCACCGGGAAGTCTCACAAACCGAACGAAACGCGACAACAATACCATCACTTGACGTGACAGTATTGCTGCCACTTCCCGCCAATCTTATTTCAGAAGGAGGTACTGATACCCGGACGCGAAGGTCCGTTTTGATGAATTCGTTCGACAGAGCAGCCGTCTGTTTACCAATGAGATTGTTTTTACGGGTCACCCATAAATTGCCACACGAATTTTACTATTTTTATCTCCTCCAGCCCGTCTTTGCCACAGGTTGTCACATTTTCGAAACCCCTTGATAAGATATAACATATTTTTAAATTTAGAAATACTTGAAACAAAACAGCATTGACAATAATTTTGACCTGCCCGTTGTCACACATAGGTACGTTTCAGCTATACCCTACCCTCCCTTAAACGTGTAACGCAATTTACGGACGAAATTCAGAGTGACCGGATACCTTTTCCACGTAGTAAAAGGATCTAGCCGACCGGAAAGTACTTATAATGTCCACGACTACGTTAGAACGGCCATCATGTCATCAGATTCCTTTAAGGGTCCAAAACACATTTGATTTTTGTGCAACCTACGTCCGTTTTAATTGTTTTACTGGGTAACAGAAACGTTCTGAAAATCAAACTATTAGAAGCCCTAGCACGAAAATGTCGAACCGTTCGCGTCAAAGAGTCGAATTTGAAAATATTCGTCCTGGGCCCAAAGCGTTACCTCTTTAGTGTTAACGCGGATTGAATTAGCATTGGTTAAAAGCGTGACACAATAAAGACTTGCCGCCTGTGGGGCTAGCAAGAACATTTTCATCATAAATACAATCGACTCTTCGACTTCGAACGGTGCGAAATATTCGTGCTTAGGGCCTCAGAAAGCGGGCAAAGTGCAGCCTGTTTTGAATGAGATTTCGTAACATATTTTTATCAGTGTGTGCATTTATACTAAACATAAGCTTTATTTAGACTTATGAACTTTGCGTTAACCTTAGATCCAGCAGTAAATGTATGGGATGACATTTACTATCGTGGTATTTATACGATTTTCAATTTAAGCCTTGATTAAGTAGGAAACATTTGAAATTCAGTGGAACAACCTTTAATAGTCTGATACAGTGTTTCCCAACATGGTGCGCACGCCCCACTGGGGGGCAATTTGATAGTTAAGGGAGGCAATTTAAAAATGGACTCGACACGTCTTTAACCCTTTCGCTTTGCTCATTTAAATGCAATGACAGATATAGTTGACAAAATTAACAAAAGAGGCAAGTTCTCAAAAGAAATTCTGTAAATAATTATTAGGTACAATTTCATTTGTCGTTATCTAAATATCATCTTGGTAGATCTTATCATTTATATGTCTTAAGAGAACAAAACCATTTTTAAAGGTTAAAAATTAATTATGGGGGTCATGACCCAAAAAAAAGGTTAGGAAACACTATCTTTTACCTCAATAAAGTTTTTTTAAACTGCTTCGTACCTAAATATGAAAGTAAAGAGAAGAAAATCAAGTGTCATTTTTTAGGGTTTCGTATTCTTATATAAACCTTTACAGATTCTCTATGTCGTCCCGTTTGTCCACCCGCAAGGTGGTCATCCCTAGGATTTCCATAGATGAAGGGACTTGACATTTTCCATGTTGATAGGACTTGGTAAAACTCATTAAGGAAATTATTTTCACCGAAATCGGACAACAACTTTTAAAGTTATTTAACAAATACCTTTATCGCGTATCTGGTACGGAACCCTTTTTATAAGCGCGCCTTGACACGCTCTTGGCCTCTTTACTATGATTATATATTCATTAATTGCTGTTAGAGTAACGAATATATTATCTGAGAATTTTTTATTCCATTTATTTGCTGTATATGTTATTAGGTTGTTAAAAAATTAATTAACTGTTACAATATTCTGCTTTGTAGCATACAAATATTAGATAACTCATCAAGAAATTCGCATGTCATTTGTAATAATAATATGAAAAATGTCTAATATAAATTACGAATGTCAAATTATACAGAATTGTATATTAATAAAAACTCATTGTGATACTTTCAACTCAGTACAGAGATAGGACAGGACATGTTACTCAGCGTTTTATTACATTTCAACTTTCTTGTTTCATATTGGACCATTAAATTACTGAGTTGTAGAGTTGGAAGCTGCGAGTTCAAAGTAAAAGTTGACACAACGGGGAATAGAATTTAAAAATCACATTACTGTGTACGTGTAGAAAATGGACCTCGTATAACACTTTTATGTGCCAAGTCGGTTTTAGTAAAAGCCGTAACGAGATTTCTCGTATTTCCCGGTTTTAGAGTTGCCTTATAAAGCAAGGGGTATACGGGTAAGAGGTTCACCTAAGTGACTATCGAAGTCCATAGACATATACTACCAAGAGGCTCGCAGGTGCGTTGTCGGCCTTTACGCTGGGAAATGCATTTACGAACTAACTTTTTCGAACAGCAAATTTACTACAGAACGTAAGGCCGCACTTAAACTATTTAAAAAAAAAATAATACAAGTAGCCAACAAGCATTCAGTTCACATAAGTTATTACCGACGCCCAAGGACATTTGCACCACCAGAAGGCTAGCAGATGCGTTGCTAGTCTTTAATGACGACTTTACGCCACCGAGAACTCTCACAACCCAAACGAAACGCGACAACAATACCGTCTTTTGACGTGACAGCATTGCCGCCACTTTACGCCGATCTTATGTGAAAGAGCCGATCTGCCTTCGCAGAGTTCTTGAGTCCTTCGGAACACATCGCTAGAAAGGAAGGCCATAACATAGGAACTCTTCGAGGATGTTTATATTTCGACTCAGGTTTCTCTAAGCCCAAACAAACACGCTAAAGCAACAAAGATTTCCCCGATATATTTCATTCACTGGCTACGTAAATTAATCAGAGTGTAGACGCCTTACAGGCAGACGGACGGACGGACCGTACGGACAGAGCGAAATTGTAGGGGTTCCTTGTTTTGCTACGGAACCCTAAAAACCAATATTGATAGTAAAACTTAAAGACTAGTTCGACGGAAAACTTGCACGCGCGCGAAAAGTGAATTGCGGACTAAAGAACGCGAACAAAAACTGTAAATAAAACGTTTTTTATCACTCTGTCCTGTTAGTTACGGTATACTTTTTTTCTAGCAAAGGTGAAAAGGAAGCAAATTCTGAATCATTTCGTTATACCTATATATCTTGTGTCAGTAGAGTGAAATTATTCATATTCCATATTCGTGACATATTCCACATTCGTGCCATATTCCATATTCGTGCCATATACATGACCTGGCTAGGAGAAGAGCTGAAAATGTGACTTCTCGACTCGGTTACGTAAGTGGACTTCAGCGAAATCAAGTATAGCTTAATTTTACTACTATAATATTTTATTATTCGCCCTCGTGAATTCAGTAATTTTGTTAACTTTTGAGGATTTTTATATTTTGTGCGGAACCCTAATTATTTAGCTGAGAGCAAACCTGCCTACTATGCAAATCGATCCAGCCGTTTCGGAGATATTCCGAAATAAACAGACAGACGAACAAAAATGTTTTAACTTGCGTTTTTTTTTAAAGGTGTCGTATAAATATAGTTTATATGTGCTCCCCAGTATGTAATATCATATTGCATAATGCGCAAAACTCTGAATAAATTCTGACTGACTGGCTCGTTGGCACAGGCAGTGACCCTGCCATCCGCTCTGTGGGTTGAGAGTTCGATTCCCGTCTCGAGTGTGGGTGTATTATAATATGTACGTCTTTATATATTTCTAAATTAAGAAAAATTTTTGTTTATAACAGGCGTCTGTTATCCAGAACACAGACATTAAGTTGTCTACCTGGGAACAGATGTCCGTGTGTCATTAAGTGTTAAGGATTTATTTATTTAAATTAATACTAATTATATAAAAGGTAAAAATGGAATTGCAAATATTAAAAAAAAAAAAAATTCCAAGTAATAATTTCGTCGTTACAATAAGACGCTTTAGTTTTATTTCATTGAAATGAACATTCAAATAAAACCATCTCAGCCATTCTCAGTCTGGCTCCGGCATAAAAGCGACAGGCTTGTAGAGCATTAAAAAGAACCATGGACAAAAGATAAGACACTTAAAAAAAAAACATTCACTGTTTTTAATATTCGAAGCATTTTAAACATGGAACTGTTCACATTTTTTGCTGACTCACCAACTATCAATTGTTGTTCACATTACCGTATAATAAGCTATAAATTGATATCCTTGTAGGATTTAATTGCATTTGTACGCTACAAACGGTAATATACGCAATTTACACGAGTCTATTATAATGTACAAATTTTCAAGAACTTTGCCTTGATGGGTCACTGGCAGGATAAAATCCTGTGCTCGGTTCTAATTTTCACCTCGCTGAAGTGCCCGTGGTATGTAATTTCAACAGCTTAAAACTTTAAATTGACAAAACGCGTCGAGACGTCCCGGTAGATATGCAGAACGGCGATCCTGTGTTGTGTGTTCATCACGCATTTAACAAAGGGCATGCGATCTATTGTGATAGTTTTCAGAAGATTTAATACCGTGAGTTCGGTAACTTTAACACAAAGTTGAGTAACTTAAGCATGTTAGCTCACCAATAAGTGACTCAGTGAGTGCAGTGCGACCGTCGACAAGTTTGAATACATCAGTACATAGTTGCGGGGAAGTTACGGCCGACACGTTACGGCTGTTTACTTAATAGTCTACTGCAAACGTTTTATAGCGTATGTTAACTGGTACTTTTGTAGGCCTTTGGACTGAAAAAATAACTTGGTTTTACAAACATCTTTTCAATCTTTTCTCTACTCTCTCTTGTGCAGGTGTTGGGGCACGTAGACACGTAGGGCACGATGAAAGACGGGAAGTCATTCGCGTTGCACCGCATAAACTGCTCAGATCGGTCTCATCTGTGAATCCCCACCTGGACATGCCCTTACTATGTTTTATTTTATACTTCGTCAGAAAAACGAAACACATCCGTTTTTTTGATATATATTACTAAATATTACATTTTAGATAATAGTCCTACAAGACATAATCTTGCAAGGTGTTTCGATTATTCTCCTGAGAAATATGGTAGGTAGAGGAGGTCGTGGCCTAATCAGTGGTCGGTATTTGAGTCGATCGCTAGGTTAAGTTGCTCTTGCTGCGACCGGGTGATAGATGGATGACCCATTCTAGCACTGGCTTATATTACTCAGGGTTAATAAATCTTCCCTACAGTAAAATAATTTTCAAAATTAGTAGAACCGGAGGTTACCCGTAACATTCAAACTTACAAAATCCATGTCTTTATAATTTAATATTAGTATCTATACGAAAACTGTGTCAAAGTTAATCTATGAACCTTTTTAAAATCTTCTATAACCGCCACACACGTTTCGTTAAATCGTTGCGAAAAAACTGTGCAGTTAAATCGTTGCGAAAAAACTGTACAGTTAAATCGTTGCGAAAAAACTGTGCAGTTAAATCGTTGCGAAAAAACTGTGCAGTTAAATCGTTGCGAAAGAACTGTACAGTTAAATGGATGCGAAAAAACTGTGCAGTAAAATCGTTGTGAAAAAACTGTGCAGTTAAATCGTTGCGAAGAAACTGTGCAGTTAAATCTTTGCGAAAAAACTGTGCAGTTCAATCGACAACGATTTTTCGTACACACGTATCGATAAAACTGCGCTGTTTGAAATGTACAGCTTTGTCGTAACGATTTATCGAAACGTGTGTAGCGGGTAGTAGAGATCAAATTTGTTTTTTATTGCAAAATAAAATGCGTAATTGGTTTCATTGGGAATAAAGAAGGCCGCGTTCTTAATACCTACCAGGTTACCTTGAGAAAATATATTTTAACGTCATAAAATGTTCTTACCTTCGATGTTCAACCAGTTTTGAAGAACTTGAGTACAGACACGGCTTAGACCTTAGGAAAGGACGTTGACTAGATTTTGTCGGGAAATCGAAACTTAAGAGGTTAAATAGGGATTGAATGTTGAAGAAACATCGCGGATGAAGAAGTGAGTATAATATAAGACATTTACAAATGAGGAACTTTTTTTTTATCACGAAAGTGTTAGGAATCGTTCTGGTTAAGGGTCTGATTGGTCTCATGTATTATATTAATATTCTCAGAAAAATATGCTGCTCCTAAAGTTGGTTTTTTAAGCACCAATTATTTCGAGTCAACAAAATTTTCTCCGTGACATATTGAATTACACACGCTCCAAATATTAGATTTATATTGGAGGTCTAAAATATTTTCCTTTAAGAAAACCTCTCAATATATTGTGCCTTTGAAGATAAAATTTTGCGTGAGATAGTCACTACTTTTTTAAATTTTACAGGGGGTAAACGGGCAGCCGGGTCACCTACTAATAAGTAACTATCGATGCCCATGGACATCTGCACCAAGAGGTAGGTCGCAGATGCTTATCAGGCTAAAAGATGGGGTTTGGGTCAACGAGATCTCTCACAAACCGAACGAAACGCGACAACAATACCAACATTGCCGCCACTTCACACCGATCTTATGTGAGAAAGAGGTACTGGTACCTGAGGCTCTAGCATGAACATTCTCTTTAGCTTTACTTAATTTTACGTTCGAAACGAAACGTCAAATGAAGGTTCGTGCTATCAATATATACCTACTAATTGTGTAAAACGCTAGCATTAACGTTTCATTGGACGTTCAGTTTTGAACGTAAAACTTTCGAAAATGTTCGTGCTAGGCCCTCTGAACGCGCCAACTTAATTCGGCTGCAGAAAATTACTGCAAGCGTTGCGGTACCTATTATTAGATTTATATGACAATCAGGTATTATTCCATTGAAATAATTAACAAGTATGAATAAGAATTTTCTGAAGTTCGAGAACCAATCGACAGATGTTTACAAGAAATGAAAAGAAATTAATGGATTAAAACTTCATTTTCCAATAATATTTTATTCAAGTAGACATTTACAAGCTCTTGTGAATCGTCAAATACTCAAAAGCTACCACTGATTCGGAAGAGTCGAACCACGAGAAGAATCAGCAAGAAACTAGTTAGCCACTCTTTTAAAAATAGTTCTTACTAAACTGAGTTTACATAACACTTTTGCATGTTAACCATACAGTTCAAAACTGGAGCATCTTAATTCCAAGCAGTCTTATCTTTAATATATTCTTCGACTGTATAATACCTCTTACGAATAAGCGTGTTTTTAACATGTTGTTAAAATTTAACTATAGATAGATTGAATATATGAATATAATAAATAAAAAAAGGAAAGAGTAACAAAGTGGTAAACACAAAGTATACCAATGTTTCTCTTTTGTAGTCGTAAAATTATACTGCAACAAAAAAGAGTACAAAATAAAACCATAAGGGGTGTAGGTACAGTAAATATAATAAAGATATAGGATGTAATAAAGTAAAAATACTACATACATAACGATATACCCGTCTGTCAACGAGCTAGCCTCAGACTTCATACTGATGTTTGATAACGCCTGCAAATACAACGAGCCAGACTCCCAGATCTACAAGGATGCCCTTATCTTGCAGAGAGTTTGCTTGCAGACCAAACAACTCTTAAGGTATATTATGATCTATTTATAACGAGTACCGTACCACGATAATTCATTTTGATTTGTGATAATTAATGAAATGAAATGAAAATTTATTAGAAAACTGATTACAGGAACAAATATAACTCAAAATTAGGACAACAATGACAACTGAAAAAGTTAAAACTGGCTATCAGTTGTCAGTTAAAATCTTAAGGTATAGTCTTTTAAGAAAAGACCACTTCAAATATGTTTATTTTATCGTCTTTAACTGACCATAATCCAGGGAATGAATCATCTAACTCCCTCATTAAATTCCACCACTACTACCATTGATCTGTGGAGGTACTTTTAAAAGCCAGTATCAAAACTGGCAGGCTTTGAGACCTTTATGAAAAGAGCATCTGCGAGCCTTCTGGTAGTTCACTTGTCCAAGAGCATTGTTAGTCAATCAGGTGTGTTCATCTGACTAACTACCAATGCTCTTGCCTGCCCGTTTGTAATATAAGATAGCGTCTTTTTAAAGGTTATTTATTCATGAAGAGGATGGTTACATCAAGCTTTGGCCTAAGTCCCTATCTTTCTGACACCAGTACGATCTATTGAAACTCCTGCTTACAACTCATCCTCAAGACCTACAGAGTATGTAAATGGCTTGAAGTGTGAGTGCCCAAATCCCTCCTGCGGTTTATATGGTTATTGTAATATAAACTAAAACGAGAAAGATATTTTTGATGATCATCGTTTTAAATCTTGCAGAGAGGATGACGATGCAGTCCCAGATGTCCCAGCGGCTGTACAGGAGCTACTTCTAAATCTGTTCACCACTGTGTACAATCATCAGGACGAAGAGGGCAGGTAGGTGATACGTGTTGAATAGTTTTATTCATTTAAAACTTTATTTAAAGGTACTTTAAACGTTTTTTTTTAAGGCGGACCTAGATGCCCTATCGTTACTGCGACCTTTACGATCTATTGTAACTGATCTATGCTAACATTTTATAGTTCATCCTCAAGACCAGCAGAGCACATAACTTTAACCGTTTACAGATTAAAAAAAAGAAACAATGTAATTTCTCACAATTGCGGTTGGCATCCACGTTATAGTGTACCGGACGGATTATTATGTGCGCCTGCGCAGTTCCACGGCACGATAACGAGTATGGACTGTACTGAAGAAAATTGGTATACGATTTTGCCCCGGACGCCTGCCCAGGTTCATACATACAACTTTAAAGGTCATAAAAAATTAACACTACAATGATCAAAAAATTCGCGACTCGATTGCAACGAATTTCACATGCATAATCGATAGAATCAGGCGTTACTTTGCGGAATTCCATGACATGCATGAGAAACTAAACTACTTTGCTTTAATTCGCGAATGAATACGAGGGAAAAGGTTGCAGCATTACACCGTTTTTCCCTCGTATTCATTCGCGGATTAAAGCAAAGTAGTTTAGTTTCTCAAACTGATACGCAGTTTTAACTTTTTCAGTTGTCAACGTTGTTCCAATTTTAAGTTACATTTGTTCCTGTAAACAGTTTTTCTAATAAGTTTTCATTTTAATTTTCAAAGTAATTAAACACCATTTTTTGCATGGTCGTAAATAATAGAGACATATCAATTGGTATGAACTCTAAATTACACAGGAGATATTTGGATATATATGAATACTGACCGCAACCCGATCCTCTAAATCCAATTCAATGATTTTGTTATATTTCAAGTTTTTTTTTTAGGTGAAACTCTATTGCTAAACTTAAAGTCGCCTCTGGTATTCCTAGTAAAATCGGCTCTTACTGTCACTAGTGAAAGTACTTCGAAATCAGCTCAGCCGCTTCAAAGTAGCTCGTTACAATCAAATGGACAATTTTTCTTCTAATTTGTCCTAGCTATCTATACTTACATATCAAGCTGAAGAGTTGTTTGTTTCAACGTTAATCTCAGAAACTACCGGTCCGATTTCAGAAATTATTTCAGTGACAGAAAGCCAATTTATCGGAGAATATATATATCATCACGATAAAATGTAATCTATTTTTTTTAACTAATTCTACGCGGATGAAGTCGCAGGCACTGCTAGTCTTACACATAGTGATGTGCACTTAGTAAAATAAATTAATTTCGTCAATACATCAGACGCTGTGTATAAATTTCGAAGTCCGCGTGCTCCTGTGCGGTGTAATGAAGTACTCACGTCATTTGTCCGTCGGTCTGTTGGTACGGAAATCTGTTTGCAGTTGAAACAATTTCATTATTGCTGTTAATGTTCAGCTCGGAGCGGGAACCGTTTATTATGCGCTCAGCTGTGGAATTCACTATTCGAAAAACAAGATTTTCAGATTATTGGGAAACATCAAATGTTGACGTCTGTTGGCGTGGCGACCCGTCGCCGCGGTATGCGTTGCCACATCATAAAATCAGAAGATAAGAGAGATTGCCGGCTGTTCGAAATTCGGCCACAAATCTTTTGACTTTTAGGCCAGATGATTATTTAAAATAGTTTTATTAGTAAAAAAAATATTTGTATTACGACATTGTTACATTTTACAATTAATATACAAACGATCATTACAAACGATCGATTCATTCGCGGATTAAAGCAAAGTAGTTTAGCTTCTCATACAAACGATCGTCATGACTTATTTCGCTTTGACACCATCTTATAGTAAATGTTTATATGTGTGCATAAATCGTTTGACATTGGTTTTTTTTTTTTTTATGTTACAAGGGGGCAGACGAGCAGGCAGCAGGCACCGAAGTGCCTACCGGCGCCCATGGAGCGCCATCTAGTTTGCTTTGGTGTAACCTTTTCCACTCGACATCATTGCCATCTTGTTATGTAGCGGCCGCTACAATATCATTACAGTTAATATATCTTTCCAATCAATATAGGATATATTCCGTCAATATATGCCAGGATATATCCTCAGAGTTACATCCAAGTGTCCAGGTCAGGGAGAGACCTTCCCTGACCGCCCTCAACACGTAGCTAGTTTTTGCGACGCTGAACGGAAACGGAAACCAGTTTGATTACTTGCTGTGGACGTAACGTGTTTTGTCTTTTACATCTCTTTCTACGGGCCTTCTTTGATTGCTTAAGATCGTGGTCCTCGTATTCTAGTTTAAAATATGAACGACCATAACGTTATCTTAAGACGCTCTCGCTTGATCAAGGTCGAATACAAAAGGAGAGAGAAGAGATTCCTCAGTCTGAAGCTCTACATCTCTATTGCTATTTGATTCGCCCAACGAGAAACCATAAAAAATCTTACGTTTGACAATTTTTTCTCACAGATTGTTTTCTACGATTAGAAATTAAGAAACTGTCTAAAAGATAAAACCAGTACAAAACGCTTTCGCTGATACGTGACAGTAAATATTGGTAAAGAAGTTTATCGGGTCAACCAATAAATTGAAAAATACTATAAATGCATATATTTCGGAATGAGAAGGGGAGTGAAACGTGAGAAAAGAGGAAACTGATAAAAAATAAAGGAGTGTAAGACGAAACTGTGTTACGAGGTAAGGAGCCGGCCGCGGGCAGCAATAAGACGACGCCGCGTGAACTTGAGGGAACTTTAACCATTTTTATGTGGGGAGAGGGGAGAAAGCGCTCTCATGTTTAGGCGATATAGTTAATAGAACCAGGCGTTACTAAACGGAATTCCAAGACAAGCAGGAAAACGGAATTATTTTCCATAAATAATACCTCTAATTAGAGGTAGCGCCATGCTTGTAGCCGAAATGGGCCGGTGCGCCAGTATACCAAAACTTCTCTCTCATATGAAGTTGGCGTGAAGTGGCGGCAATGCTGTCACATAAAGTGGTGATATTGTTGTCGCGTTTCGTTCGGATTCTGAGACTTCCCAGTGCCCAAACTCGTCATTAATGGCCGGCAACAAATCTGCTAACCTACTGGTCGTGCAGATGTCATTGGTCATCGGTAGACACTTATGTAGGTGTCTGCTGCCTGCTAGTTTGCCCCTTGTAACATAAAAAATAATAATGATTTAAAAAAAGGTCTGTCTCCAGGAAATAATCCTTGTAGACTCTATCGTACAGAAAATCAGCGCAGTACTGAGCTTTGGTGGCGGTGTTCGCACAGATTATCTGTCATTTTTATTTATATATATTTATGCAAAGTTTTTTAGTTTTTCTGAAGGCGATGTACACTATTTTTTTGTGATCCCTAAGAATACTTATAGAGATGCCAAATTATCTTATTAACCTTCCTGTTTAAATATTTATATGTCATTTCTAAATGGCCCTTCCGGCCCGACGTTAGCTTTACTATAGGCGAACGCGGCAGATCTCCTGGGTTTTTATTCGACTGACGCGTCATAGGTGACGTAGTGATTCGTCACAGCACGAGGAAAACGCATTCTGGGAAGCTGTGCTCTCGTGTAATTGGTCGGTGAATGCTCGTTTTGTGCCAACTCTTGTGCTAATTGATCGAATTATGTCGTATTGATGTTTAATTTCGATTATGATTTACATAATATATTATCTGTATTTATAAACCTACATAAACAAACTTGTATTTATAGGACAAAATTATTTTTTAATTACATTATTATAAAAATATGTTTAAATATAAGTTTTTTTTTTGTATAACCCATCAGTTATTTATTAAAATTAATTGAATGCCGAGTTTACTTGTCAATGTGTATGCACTATAATCTATGAATTGCACATGCTAGTTTAAGATTTTCAGTGTGTAAAATCTGTAGGTTTACCTTAAACAAAATAAAATAAAATTTGCATATTATAATGCCCTCAAATTAAATAATAATAAAAACAAACTAATTGTAATAAAATTATTCTTTTTAAATAATTAAGTAAGCACTGAAAGATGACATACCCAAGAGCGCAAGTCAAAAAAAAATTTCGTGATTTTTTTTTCGCGGATTTGTGCGAAGAGATCCAGGTTTACTTCTCCACTGTGATGTGATTGCAGTATTCAAGGAGTCCAGAATCTTTTGTTACGGAGTATGGGACTCAGTATCCACGGAGGTCTCGACGCCTTATAGTGTATTGTAGTATAGTTTATGTGCATTCATATAAAATAAGTAACCTAGCTAGATAGCTAGATATTCCTCTACATAATTATTAAGGACTTACTTACTCTACATAATTATTAAGGACTTAATCCACCCGACTTCGACGTCACGCAGATATTAAGTGTAAAAATAACCGGGCCTTGGACAAACGTTTGGGTAATGATGCCTTAGCGGCTCTTCGCCAGGGGTAAACGTACGATTTTGCCAAGTGATATGGGAACTACAGACAATGTATGTTAATGTAAATAAAAAGTGAAAAACACTTGAGTCAATAGCGATTAAATTGAGAAAGGCTATTTGAATAAAAAAATTCGGCTTGTCAGTAGCAGCTGAGGTGTCCGAGTGGTTAAGGAGTTGGACTTGAAATCCAATGGGTTCTACCCGCGCAGGTTCGAATCCTGTCCTCAGCGAAAGTGTCTTTTTTTTATATATTTTTTATAAATTAAGTGTAGTCCATATTAAGGTCATGATTTTTTTTTTTTTAATTATATATGTATATAAAACAAAGTCTGGTTTGTTTGAATACTTAAAACTTGACCGATTATGATGATTTCTCATTTGTTGGATTTGTCTCCGTCCAGAATAACCATTAAAACATTGGAATATTGACAAAAAAAAAAAGATAAAACTAATATAAAATACAAAACATGCAATTGACAAAACGGGAAACTGTAACGTAAAAGAGAACTTTTAGTGTTTGCTCATAAAGATAAAGACGGCATTAATATCGCCCTCTAGCAAGGCTATCTAAGAAAGCACTTAAGCTCGAGCCTTTTAGACCGCGAGAGCTTTTCACGTCTTATAATAACCCCTCACAATGTGGGGGTTGTTTTATTGAACAAGTGCGGACTTGTTCTCAACTATGTTGAATATTTAAATATGTGAATGTTTAAACATGTCGCGTCTTGGGACCTTGTTAGACCTGAATATATTGACTCAGATGTAAATAATGGCGACAAAAGATATTCTTGAAAGTATAAAGAACTTTATATTTTATGAGCTAACAAAAGTATTATTGTGTGTTTTGTGTGTTGTGTTATAATTGTGTATTTTATGTATGTAACATCTGAGGACTTTTTCAATGCCCGCGCCAAACATAGTTTGATATGAATGATCATTTAGCGTGTCCGGGGACTTTGTGTAGCTGCGTGGTTTTGTCGAACTTTGTAGTCTGCATGTACAAACACTTTGAGCTATGTCTGGCTCCTGCAATAGAACCTTAATATAGACTTTAAAACATTGATTATACACTAAAAGAATAGTGAAGAACAGTAAATATAAATATTATAATATAAATCTACTATTGCAGCGATTAAGTTCATTAGAATGAAAAATAGGAACACTGGACGTACTTAAAGTATTCTTTTAATAAAAAATAAATATGAACTAGCTGTTTCCCGCGTCCGCGTCTACGTGAAAATAAGCTATCGAAAAATCTGATCTTAGTGGATGTTTACTAACTATAAACTAACTCCCTGTAAAATTAAATCTTTGTACGTCCTGTGGTTTTCGAAATTTCGTGATACCTTTCGCTTCCTAGAGTTGTTCCGGTCCAATTTGGAAAAGATATGGGGCGATTTACGATGACCGAGGGCCTTTTGACGTCATCACCGGAATCCCCACAATCTCTACAACCTCACGACTAATATCACAGTGTGACATTAAACTGGACCCACTTATTTACGTGCCTTCCGATACGTGGAGGAGGTCGGATATCAAATATAATCTACTGGTAGGATGGGTCACCCATTTATTACCCGCCCATGGCAAGAACCACTTAACCGAGCGATCGACCCAAATGCTGACCACTAATTAAACCACGACCTCCTCCTATATATATATAATAACACGGGGCAAAAGGTCCACCTAAGGGGCACCTAAGTCTCTATTAACGCCGACAAAAGCACTATGAAACGAGTAATACTCGCATATATGGCCAGCTATTTGACAAACGGTATGCTCTTTTATTAAAAGTCCGCGAGTCGAATTGAAATGTTGTGCAAGGGAGGAAATTCCTTATGAATATTTCCTTTTATTAGTAGATAATAAAACGCTGATGTTTTCTTTCACGGAACGTTGGCTGTTTCTTTGAGAACGTGGAAGCATTTTTGAAATCTTCGAACGCCTTTAAGAGCGCTTTTATACAACAAGAGCTGACTTGTTGAATCTTTAAGCGCACAATTTCTCTGTGGAATCAGTTGCCGGCTTCTGTATTTCCGAGCGGTTACGACTTAGGGACCTTCAAGAAAAGAGCATACTCATTCCTCAAAGGCCGGCAACGCATCTGCGAGCCCACTGGTGTTGCAGTTGTCCATGGTCGGTCGGTAGTCACTTAGGTGAATCGCCTGCTCGTTTGCCCCTTGTTATATAAAAAAAACACACACGCTCATCAAAATCTGACCGCCACTTTTCGTTTTAAGTCGCTCTAGAAGAGCGTCCTACACTCCGTTAGTGAAAACGTGGTCGCGACGCAAGTACACGAAGCTTAATTTCTTTTAAACAGGTTTTATCCGCTTATTTCCTAAGATTCCGTTTTATTATTCGACGAAAATAGCAACATCCTGCTTTCGAATTTCGCGTAATTCGTCTTTAATTATTCACAGTGTGCACAGTGAGCTATCAACTCGCGAATACGCGTTCATACTTCGCATTTAGTAACGGGTATGTTTTCCTTCACTGTCTACGTAATATTTCAAAAAGCGAACCTTTCATAAGGACTTTTCATTTAGCAAAGAATTAAAGTTTTCTAATCAAATTCTTTTTATTCGTAACTAGCAATAATGATTTTTTTTTTTGTATAAAACTCTATTTCTCTTCTTTATAAGAGAAAAGTATTCATGGAACTAGCGGACCCGACTGACGAGGTCTTGAATGAATTTTGGCTCATCTGCCATTAGTCAATTACCGAATCTCCTTTATATGTGACATTTTATTGTTACAAGAAATAATAATTTTACGTAGCGTCAAAAGTGTATGTGAAGTATTCAAAAAAAGCAACTTTTTGTATTTTTGAATAATCTTTCGACTTTACAACGCTGCAGCGGTTTTTGAGTTTTAGCGAGACTAACGAACAACGATTGTTTATATATATATACCTCCCAGGTAAGTTGTTGTAACCTCAAATTCCCAGCTTTCAGAAACAGTTAAATCTTAATATAATAGACACTTTTTAATATATTTTGGCATACAATAAGGTAATCGTTTTAATTGAATATATAAATTCTATACACAAGTTTGTTAAATAATGACGATTTTATTTCAATTTACATGTTTGTAACGCTCTACTGTGAAGTTGGGAGTTTGGAGTTACAACAATTTACGTAGGAAGTATTGGTATATAGATCAGGAACTCAATTTCAAATCTGCACGCTATTTAAATTGATGACAGCTATCGATAGCAGCACTAGATATCACCTTGTGGGGTATAAACTTCGGCTGAATAATCACACGAGCCATGATTAGATTATCCGTGATCGCTGTAATCATGATAAACTTGCCGCAGTGTTCCGAAACTAATTAAGCGCGTGCGTCAATCACTCTCGACCCCAATTAATGAACCGCGCGACCCCCGGCAGGACCCTTTCAGCCAACCCTCGGATGGAAATGGACACGGGAAATTGGATGTATTTGCAAGTGAATTTCTATGTTTAGACTGAAGTTTAACTTGAATTGGAGCTCGACCTGTAGAAAATTTATATGTTATTATTGATTTTATAGAATATATTCACGAGGTATACGGTTGCACTTCAGTATAATTGTTTATTTACAGGTTATCGTGCCCAGTGGACCGACTTGTCTTTACGAATTGGCTCAGAATCCCGGCGTGTTGACAATGCATATTTATTACATTGATAAGCCATGGCTTGTTGGCTGCCTCTTTCAGTGAAAATCCACTGGCTAATGTAAGCAATTGAATATATGGGAAAACTTAGACATATGAATGATATGTTAAAATAACTCAGCTCAACTTATTTACATGGATTAAATGAATTTTAAATTAAAATCCTTATTGTTATTTGCGTAGGTATATTTACATTTTTATCTCCTTTTCCTATAACACAAGACACAATACTAATATTTCAAACATACTAGAACCTAATTAGGTATGCTACTGATACTTTGCTTTAATCCGCGAATGACAAAATACAGAAATGGTACTGAGAACTTAAAGCTAATGGAACCGTTCCTGGTCCTAATAAATGTCTGCCAGCAGTTAGGCATAATCTGGATGTTGCTTAAAATGTGCTCTGGAGCCATTTTTTCCCAAGCGTCTACCCCAGCGGTTTTCTACTAAATAATAGTCGCTGGAGGGTCAGGCAAAGATTATCCGTCTCTTTCGAGGATGCCCCATACCTGTTCTATAGGATTCAAGATTACATTTGAGAAAGCCACTCTAAATGTTTAATCATTTTCAATCATAACTAACGACTTAGGTATCAAAATCTAAGGATTTAAAGCGGATTTTTACATTACAGCTACATATAAAGAAGTCACGTTGAAGTATTTAAATGGGTCACATGGATAATTATAATAAGCCATGTCAGAATAAATGTGAAAAAAAATACTTATTTATTAAGTTGCTAATGATTGTTAAAATATTCAGTATTTTCACAGCTGGCATATTTTCAGAAAGATAATATAAAATGGTGTAGGTACAGTATTTTAACATTATAAAAGACTTTCCTACATTGCCTATTGTCACACTGTTTCTGCGTGGAAATTTATATTAGACCTTCATTTTATATGCCAATTATAATTAAGCGACTTCGTCCGCATAAATTGAGCGGTTTGGAGTAATATACAAAAAAAATATATTTTGGGAGTAATAATTTTTTTGTACACCAAACCCTAATAAAAACCTGTTAATCCTTTTAACACCTGCCAGTATTAGGCCCTAAAATATCGATCCAGCCGATTCGGATATTACCCGTTACATACATAGCCAGACAAACATGTCTTAATGATACAAACCTTATCATGATAATAGCGAACACAAGAAAAAAAGTATTATCAAATTTGTTACAGTCGTTCGAAAGTTATGCTCGTACACGTTTCCGTGATTTATACCTTTGATACAGAGACCCTTGCACAAACATGTGGAACGGAGGGCCTAGCACGAACATTCTCGCTTGTTTTATTTACTAAAGTTCGAAGTCTTCAACGGCTCTGCTCCGCCAGAAGGCTCGCAGATGCGTTGCCAGCCTTTGAAAAGGGGTCACCTTAGGTCACCGGGAACAAACCGAACCAAACGCGACAACAATACCATCACATGACGTGACAGCATTGCCACCTTATGTAAGAAAGAGGTACTGGTACCCGGAAGCATCGGCCCATTTCGGCTGCAGATCCAAAGGATTGCAAGCGTGGTGCTACCTCTAATTAGATAAATAGATAGGAGCGAAGAAAGAGACAGAGAATAAGGATATAAAGATAGATGGAAAGGAGAAAATGATGCGGAAACCGACACGAATGGTATGAGGGGATTGACTAAAGCAGCTAGAGAAATCTGAAGTCGCGTACTCGTGGTGGATCTAACCAGAGCAGATGAAAAGGAAGATCCAACCCCTGGAGACAAAAATGTGGCCCGGGCCCTTCTCTTTGTGGCCCGCAACTGTTTTGTAAATGGAAACCTAATTCTTATATAAATTGTCAATAATTACATTACACGAGCGCAAAGTTTTGTTGTGATGTATTAAAATTCAGCTAACTGATAGTAACAGGCGTTACTTTGCGGAAATCCATGACATGCATGAAAAACTAAACTACTTTGCTTTAATACGCGAATGAATACGAGGGAAAATCGGTGTGATGCTGTAACCCGAAAGTTACACCACCGAATCCGCCACCAAATCACAGCACCACACTGACTTTCTGATGTGCCTCAACGCACGTTTCGCTTTGACACCGAAGCATCATCGGGAGATAGACTCTACGAAAGTTATTCGTAAAGTCTTTTATTCATCTCTAATATCTAAAATTTAACATTTCTAAAATCGCTTATAATGTCTAATACATATCTCATGTCTAATACATATCAGATGATAAACTAGCTATTTCCAAACAATTGTTTTACACTTGTGGCCCGCCAATATCAACCTTTTTAACAATGTGGCCCTTGCCTGCCAATAGGTTGTCGACCTCTGCTCTACACCCTCATTCTTACTAAATGGCAAGTGTTTTTATCAATGTGCTTTTTACACAATATACGCTAACAACTTGTCAAACGCCGCGAATATTATAATTATGTCAAAATATAGAGGAGTTGTCACGACACGCACCTTAACACTGTTGCAAAAGGTGTATTCATAAGGTTATTTGAAATTGAACTCTATGTGTACCTGATAAAGTAGAATTTAAGTTGAAATTTTTATTAAAGAAATTTTCCGCATACGCCACGCACTGTTTCCATAAAAAATTGACAACATTAACACAATTGGATGTTATAACTTGTGGGGATCTTTTGGGTAGAATTTTTTGTATCGTTTGTAGTTTTAGGAAACATTTTATATCAAAAATGTACTTGGTAAAGGTTCAAATGTAGGAAGAAATAGTTTTTGGATGAGTTGACAAAGATAGAAAAGACTTGCAATATCTAAATATAATAAAGGTGAAGGTAATGTTGAAAAATAGAGATGAATAGATCGCTACGGCAATTAATGTGACGTAAAAATTAATTTTCTTGAGTAATGGAAGGATTGCTTTTTAGTATTACGGACACAACGTGATTAGATTTACTAAGCGTTTGTAATTAGAAAACAGCTAACCGTAGTCACAAACAGAAATAGATAAATATATTTTAAAGAAATCATTACAAAAAAGATTATATACAAATAAATGGATGAAGGCTCTTCTCAGGTGGCGTGAACCCTTAATAAAATTTGAGTCTTATATCATATAATAATAATAATATATTAAAATGACACACGACAGACGTTGTTCCGATTGCAGTTTCATCTGACGGGCTGATTTGTGTATCTAAACCAACCAGGGCGCCACCCAAACGCATACTAAAAATTCATTCAAATCGGTCCAGTCTTTTAGGAGGTGTTCGGTGACGTACACGTACAATTGAATTGTATATGTAAAAGATTAGTAATACTTTTAGGTTTGTCTAATATTCTCGCTTCACCTCCTACTAAGCTTAAATTAAAGGCTTGTGTCACGTGGGTGCGACAATAGCCCAGCGACGTCGGGGATTGAACCTGATATATTGCAGATTTCAGGCCATCCCTTCTACCGTTGAGCTTTTGAGGCTTTATATATGATACTAGTTGTTACCCGCGACTTCATCCGCGTAAAATAAGGTGAAAAATTTTAGCGGGATGATACTTTGATACATCCCACGTAAGTTGTTGTATCCCCAAACTGAACAGTAGAGCCTTACAAACATATAAATTGAAATAAAATCCTCATTATTATACAATTATATATTCAATAATGACGATTACATTATTGTGTTACAATAATATAATAATATGTGACTGTTATATTACAATTCAGTTGTTTGTAACGCTCCACTGTAAAGCTGTGAATTTGGGGTTACAACAGCTTACGTGGGAGGTATCGATATAGCCTATAGCCTTCTTAAATAAATAGTCTATCTAACACTGAAATAATTTTTCAATTCGGACTAGTAGTTCCTGAGATTAGCGCGTTCAAGTCAACAAACAAACTCTTCAGCTTTATATATTAGTATAGATCCACGCTATATTTTTAGGATTTTGTAGTAATTATGGGTTTTTTATTTTATCAAAACCAACAGCCTTAGCAAAAAATATTAGTAGCCTTGCTTTGAGCATTTCGAGGGTATTAAAACCATATGAGGTCTCTACCATTTTCAAACGTAACATTAAACAATATAAATAAATATATAGGACTATATGACACGAGGACGACTCTTCCTAAGGTAAACAACTTAATGTATGTGTAGGTAACAGCAGCCTGTTATACACAAATTATTTTTAAATATATAAATACGGGCCTTTCAAATATTACTTTAACAATCCAAATATCTTCTATATAAGTTAGACTACCGGTTTGAATATAATTCAGGAAGTTACTTGAACGGCGCCGTTCAGTAAAGAGGCTAGGCTATTAATTGAACGGCTTATTAAACTTAAATATTTATTTAGCAAATAGAAACAACCTTTCCTTTGGGAAAAGAAGCGAGTATAATAATGCAGTGAGAGTATAATACACCGCCGAAACTTTGGGAGGTTTTGTTAAAGTGTTTTAATATGTGGACACTTTTTGAACTTACAAAGTGATGATAAACAAAGTGATGTTGTTGAAAGCCTAATAAAAGTGGTGCACACTTAGATCAAGAGGTGTGCGTGATACAAGTACCGTGTGTTGCATGTGTTTTGGAAGGTTTCGTTAGTATCTTAATAAGGCAATTTATTCGACCCCGAATTTGACAGAAACATGGCACTTAAATTTTACAAAACCATACGGCCTTTCGTTTTCGGGAAGGCGGTGGATTTTTTAGGAAGTTCTGTTAAAGTGTCTTAGTAAGTGGTAAGTTTAACTTACAAATGGTCTGTTTTATAAAAGTGGTAAACACTCATTTAAGTTGTACGTAATGCAAGCACAGCAATTTTTTCTGACACACTACCAAATTTTTGGGTGTTTTCTACAAACAATAACACATCAACATGTGTTTTCACATCTGGTCACATTTTGAACTTAACAAATGTTCTATTTTATATAAAAGGCAGTAAAGTGGTACTGACTTAGTTAAAGAAATCTGCAGCGGTATATTATACAAGAGAAAAATATAACAAACACTTTTTAAGCCATACGAAAAATAGAAAGCTAATATTGTTTATGTTATAATTGAATTCGCCGCCTTGTCGCACATAAATACGTTTGTCCTGATTTCGCCATTCATACCATGAATCGTCCAATTTAGGAACATCTGACCTCACTATTGTGCGACGACGGGGAACTTTCCAGGGAAACCTACCAAATCTTATATTTCAGCTCATTTCTTTTCATATAAACGCAATTATTCTTGTTTACATACAAAAGCACTACTTAATCCTCTTATTATTGTATATGTAACTAACTGTGCCCGCGACTTTGTTCACGTTTAATTCTATGGTTATATTTAATTTTGAAGGTTTTCGTATGTCGTTATTTCCTTATTGTTTTGCTAAAAGTAAAGTACCCTATGTTATCGGCAATTGCCTGGAACATCCTACGAAATTGGTTCAAGGGAAAAACTTTAAAGGAAGAACGTTCACTTCTATCAAGGGCAAAGAATCTTCGAGTCTTCTGGTGGGATCCGTAGATCATCATTGCGTACGGCATCCCGCAAGGATCACAATTTCGAGTCCAGATCCTTCAACCAAGTCACTGCTGGTGTAGAAGAGTTTTAACTCAAACATGCAGTCAAGGAGACGACGGCGTGGGCACTGTTTCACCACATGTGACTGGGTTTGAAATTGAAACCGATTAATGTTACGTAAGAGTGGTTGTCCGTAGAAGTAGGCTATCTCTTATTCTTTTTCTTCTTCTTCTTCTTCGCGGACTGTTTTCCGCACTCAGTCACTTTATGGTGACCATTGTGCGTGACCAAACGATTGAAAAATACGAAAAAAAGTTGGGCTTAAAACGGGTCCTTGTGGGCCTCTCTTTTTAATGTTGAAGCTTTAAATTACTCCTTCTAAATAATGAACTTATAAATAAAAATACTTACGCGTACAACCAGCCGCACACCATAACCCTATATAGCTCCATGGGGGACACGTTCACAAATCTTGTAAATGCAAATATACTATCACTGGTATCACTTTCACAAACACTCCTATACACATAGTCCGGGTTTAATACACACAATTTGTTATAAAGTATATGCCGCTTGGACGGAATAGATCTCAGCAGGATGCCATCTTCGGCTATGACTTTTGGGAGGTGGTAGTCGTCGATCTGCATTGCAAAAGGCGATCTGACGTCTCGCCTCTCAAACAGCTCTGGGTGATTGCATACCTATTGGAAAACATAAAAAAGAATTTAAAAAACAAGTTATAGAACCATCCCAAATTTATTAAGGAAATGTTTTAAATCTTAAAGCTTTTTTTTTTAATATACTCATATACTCATTTATTCAATCCAAGAATACAGTTTACAAACTTAATTTTAAATTAAAATTATCCAACTTAATATCTAAAATAACAATTAAAATAAATGCATAGAATGAATGGGCATACACGTCAGTTTTATATTGAGTCCCTGTTATAAATGACCTGGAAACTCAGCCCTGATTTTCAGTGTATGCCGGTATGGTGACGTTATTACACTAGTTGTTACTGTGACTTTGTCCGCGTATGATAAGGTGAAAAATTTTAGCGTGATGATATACAGCCTCCCTTCTTTGAGGATGGGACCTTTTCAAACGGGACCAGTAGCTCCTGAGATTAGTGTGTTCAAGCAAAGAAACAAACTCTTCAGCTTTATATATTAGTATAAAATTTAGAATTACAATATATTGTTTCTCTAGAAGGATAATGAATTTTGAATATCAGTAAAGTAAAGAAGTCATTTGGGAAAACGCACAAAAACATTGTGTAAGTCTAAAAAATAATCAATACATATTAAATATCTTCTTTTATATAATCATTCTTGCACAAATATATTTAATTTACAGTACCTTTCTAAACTGCATCACTAAATTCATGAGGTTTGAGGTAAAATTCTTATCTACGTTGTGCCCTGTCTCTGCACCGACTGAGTAGTGCAATAATTCTTCTATTTTTATTTTCTTCTTTAAGGCTGAAATCACAATATATTTATCAAAATAAATTCAACAGTTAGACATCAATTACAGGAGGTCCTGGCTTAATTAGTGGCCGGCATGAGTCGATTGCTAGGTTAAGTAGCTCTTATCTCGGCCAGGTGATAGATCGGGGAGCAGTTCTAGGACTTGTTTTCAAATATCCGATTCCTGCGTCGTTCGGAAGATGTCTCGCAAGACATTGGGTCCCGATGAATGTCAACTGCTTGATATTAAATAATTGATAGAATCAGGCGTTACTTTGCGGAAATCCATGACATGCTTGAGAAACTAAACTACTTTGCTTTAATGGAAACGCCTTTATGGTACCGCTACCACAGTTTTATGTTTTACGAGCCATATTTTTAATTAACAAGCCGTTAGCTGTGGCTCTACATATCTCTATATCTTACGAATATAAAAATCGAGTGTTCAAGTCTTAGTCACCGTACTTCTCCCCGCCTTAACCACTTGATTAAGAACACTTGATTTTGGAACGATTTAGATAAAATGTGTGTATTTCGATATCTCCCACGTAAGTTGTTGTAACCCCAAATTCCAGCTTTAGAGTAGAGCGTTACAAACAACTAATTTGTAATAGAAAAGTGAATTTTTAATATATTATCATATACAATAATGTAATCGTCTTTATTGATTATATAATTGTATACACAAATGTCTTATATAATAATGATTTTATTTCAATTTACATGTTTACAACAGTGTACTGTGAAGTTGAGAATTTTGGGTTACAACAATTTACGTGGGATGTATCTGTTTTTCATGGTTTTAGAGATGGTTTGCGGATAACTTGAACCTGGTAGGTAGCGCTGTTGATAGTATGTAATTTAAATTTGTATGTTCCTCGCCTATAACTCAAAAACAGTTGGACCTATTTGACTCCTGTCTTATTTATCATTCGCATCATTCCTGGGAAGGTCTAAGAAAAAGAAAGTAGCAAAAGCTATTCTGAAGTCCTCACTGTTGATCTTTTATTGAGGTACTAGATGGTTGCCGCAACTTCGTCCACTCAAACTTGAGAGAGCCCTTAGAATTCCTCAATCTAGCACTATCTAAAAATCCACTCCTAGCCAACTATAAACTACTGCCATGCCAAAAAAAAAAGATAAAAAAAAATTCATCTATGTACGTCCCGCGGTTTTTCAGAGTTAGTGATAGGTAATGTTTCGCTTTTATGTATATAATTTAGGTTTAATAATTTGTTTTCATTTTTGACAAGGTTGGGCAGACAACACCAGGTCCGCTTGTTTCCAATTTTTATACATAAGTCAATTCCTTAATTCGACTCTCATAAACCGATATTTGGGTAAAATATGGCGAAGTATGTTAGAATATCTATTTCAACGGTATATTTTAATTATACAATATCGCTCAGCAGTTCGTTAGCGCTGATTAATAGTAGCGTTCAGATCAAACGCAGCATCCAATATCCTAATTTCGGTACAAAATCGTATAAACGAGATTTCCGGTAAATCACATCGATCAATCGTGTTGTTGATGCTAGTTATGGATTTTGGGGGTAATGTGTTGCCATATATTAAATGGTCATCAACATTTTTGGCCATAAGAACCAATTAAATGTCATTTTGGAAAAATTGTGTCACTAGTTTTTGGCAATAAAAAAATTCCCACTTATACATCTACGTTTTTTTTTATCTATAAAATTATAGAGACTTAAATCCGTATGAGGACATACATGCCAGACCTATCATAGGAGACACCCCTATTAGGTAGATGTTTATGGGGTAGCCGCTTAAAGATCTATGTAATGGGGCGTAACATTTCATCATTTAATAAGAACACATGAAACATCTGTTATTGCTTTTTTAAGTGCCGTCTTCACTTTAGAGCCCGATATCTCAACGTGTATAGAGACGGATTGAAATCCGTAAAGAGCTCGGTTTAAACCCCCACATTGCCTGTTGAAAGCCGTGGCCACTCTTCATACAAGCATTTATAAAAGCTAAAGTATAATAAAAAGCAAGCATTTTTTGAATTTACCATGAAAAGTTCCCGACGAAGACGTCTATCACAATTACATAGCATTTACAAAAAAGATATTATATGCATTAAGATAGCCCTTTAAAAAGTATTTACTTAATGTAGAATTCATCAAAGAATCACGTATGACTTTTTAATAACACGCACGACACTGAAAACAATATAGAATTTACATAAGGACCGAGATCCATGGGCCGTAAGACATAATTAACTTTCTGAAGGACGAAACCTTAGGTCTTATGTAGGGTTTTTTTGTCATTTCTTTCTTGGGGGCGCTGATCGTCAAATGTTGTAACTCTGTAATTTTTTGTATTATGATAATGAACAACAATTAAAAGAAATGTAACTTCAAGTGAGCGGGCAGGGTACTATGCGAATGTTTAATTTAAAAATTCTTTCTTTTTTTCACTTTTAATAGCATTTTTTCAATAGTGAATAAATTCCTGGGTGCAATGTGTGCTCTCACGTGCTCCCACAAAAAAGCCCTGTTCTTATATACATTGTTACAACTTTACAATTATGCAGGTGTTATTAAGTCCATAACAGTTTCATAGACTTCTCAGAATCTAAAGTTTCGTGCTTCAGAAAGTAAATTACGTCTTACGGCCCAGGGATCTCGATCTATTAGTGTAATGAATATTAGTGTAATGAATAATGAAGTACCTGACAGTTGAATTCGACGTTTTGTCCCACTAAAGCGGTGACGTTACTGGGTTTGACGACAAAATGGGGCCGTCTCATAACAATAAGCGCCGCCGCTCTGGACTGTCTCTCTCCAGCTATATTAGACGCCACGCATCTGAACAGCCCACTGTCATTTGGCAAAGTTTCCAGTATCTTCAAACTGCCAGTTTCCGTTATTGCAACTCTAAAATGTTAATTCCAATTAAAGACATACTTCTTTATAAGAATTTAAGTATTTGTTATCCACAATTACTTCTACAGTTATTTCTTGAAAAACGCGGTTTTTTACTTTTAAGTGAAAGGATTCGAAGACATTAAATGTTTTAATAATAATAATAATAAATTCTTTATTTCGGATTATCATCCATATTGTGTTAGTATGTACAGGTAGAGCCTTAAGTCATCGCATAGGTTAAAATAAGCTAAAATTATAACTTAATCTATATTGGCATATCTGTACTTACGTATAGATATGTCTATAGAGATCTGTATCTGACTTGTGAAGAGTTTGTTTGCTTCCTTGAACCCCCTAATCTCAGAAACTATTGGTCCGATTTGAAAAATTTGTTACATAACGTAATGGAGTTATAATCCGTCTAATCTACATTATTATCACAAAGAGATCGCTGTAATCTAACAATCTGGCAAACATCTAACACCGTAAGCTCGATCGAGACTACGTCCTAGGGTATCTCAGGGCTGAGCAGATTTCCTCTATCGATTAGCTTCCCGGGAACGTTAGCGACACGTCTTATGGACCTATACCTTGACGTGTAGATCTCTATAAGTACTAGAGGTATAGAGGTGTGTTAATCACGTAAATCGTTTGGCACTGGTGTTCATGTGCTTTTATTTTATTAATTTGAATATTACATTTGCATATTATAAAGAATTTTACAATTTTATACTCCTCCGTGCGCGCAATATTCGTAAAATCATAAAAGTTTTCGCTTCACGTATTCATATAGACATAAATGCTCACAACGCTATAAAAGACTTTCAATGGACCATAGAGAATGTCTTATTTTTTATGTCGTGTATAATGTAATATATAAATATTTTGGTGTATCCTGACCTGTTTTTAAACGCATTTTCACCAAATATCGCCTACAGGCGATCTTAAAATTTATTCAGAGACAGATTGTGTTCCAAAATACAGTTATTCATTATTTAATATAAACTTAAAATAATAATGAATAACTGTAAATATGTATTAATTAAAATTAATTTCAATTAAAATATTGTTTCAATGTCACTTTTTGGAAGGCTATACTAATTGTGTAGCAGCGGATTTGGGGATTTTGTGGATACTTCCCACTTAAATTGTTACGTCCACAAATACATACATCGATATGTATGTATAAATAAATGGTGTATACTATATGGTGATGTAAGAATTTAAATCGGATTTTGAATACGTGTCATATTTTGGCATGGATTACGAAATATAAGCAGGACAGCAGCCAAGTGGTTTCCCGACAGCTTTTTTGCGATGAGGCAGGTCATTCACCCGGGAGGCTGACGAAGATTGACAAGCTGAAAATAGACAAAGCATAAATATAACAACATGTTTATACATAGTGACAGAACTGTTGATATTTTTCAGGCGTTTGTAAGCTTATTCTAAACTAGTGGACGCTGTGGACGTTGTTCTGTCCGAATGTTGAGTTACTTATTATTTCTTCTTCTTCCTAGCGTTATCCCGGTTAAATACGAGAGTCCACTTAAAATTTAGAGGATGTGGGTGTGGGGCGAGTTAAGATATCCGATTGCCATCTGACGTCATCCTCGGAAACCCCGCGATCTATACAACCTTACGACTAATATCACAAAGTGACATTAATCGC
>JANCMC010050420.1:1412380-1504557 GCA_024363005.1 Charaxes varanes | reverse complement strand
TGCCATCTGACGTCATCCTCGGAAACCCCGCGATCTATACAACCTTACGACTAATATCACAAAGTGACATTAATCGCCTCCCCACTGTTTTACGTGCCGTCCGAAACACGGAGTAGGTCGGATATCAAGTATAAACCGGTGCTAGAATGGGTCTCCCATCTATCACCCGGTCGCAGCAAGAGCAACTTAACCTAGCGATCGACTCAAATGCTGACCATTGATTAGGCCCGCCCGACCTCTTCTACGTTACTTATTATTTACATTATATTATCCCATAATATTATTCCCGTTACCGATCCCCATCCCCATCCCGTTCCCGTTCCGTTAATTTAAAAAATTACCCAGCAGATAGACATCTTTAAGGATACAGACCTTGTCCTCCAAACGCCATAAGGCAACATTAAAAAAAATTCAATTGTCAAAAGCCCTAAGGTTACACAAGAAATAATTTAGTTTGGTGTTTAAGTATTCCTATTTACTAATTTTCCACGCAAATTTCTCAATTTTTTCTTTCATAAGTGTCTCCTGACAATACCAAACACAAGAAAAAAAGAATTAACAAGATCGATCCAGCCGTTCACGCGTGATGCGATAGATTCATATTAAACTTTCCTATTTAAAACAACTTGTAGAAGCCCATTTGAATAAAGCATTCTAAATATTTCTCCCGTTTTTCTCGATTATAAGAGGCAAATATTTAGAAACTAACAATTAAAATCTGTATATATATAACCACGTAAATGGCGTCTCAAAAATAGTGCATTAATGCATGGTAATAAAAAGAGTGATAGAATTCTATGTCACTCAATAGTTAGACAAAACAAAAGTATTATGGTCAAAGTTATTTCCTTTCGTCACTATGTCACGCCGGACGGACGCAGATGTTGCAGCGTTTCTATATATACATTTGCTAGACGTCTTCTTCGCCTCTTCAATTGACGATCCCCATCTATATATATGAAAGCAAAATGTCATCTATCACGAAATCACGAAACCCGCGTGACGTACAAAGATGAAATTTAGCAGGAAAGTAGTTTAAAGTTAGTAGAGATCCGCTAATAACGGACTTTTCGATACAGCCAGATTAAGATAGATTGTCATATATTTTTAGGTAACGGAACTTAAGTTATTATTGGGTATTCCGCATGTCTGAACCTATGGTGGCACAAACTTGGTCATTAACCGAAGAGCAGAAGTGCAGAGTCAAGGTTTGCCAGAGAGCCATGAAACGCAGCATAATAAGTGTAAAAGGAACTGATCGAGTTTGCAACACCATCCTGCGTACCATCATTGGAGTAATGGATTTAGGGAAGAAAACAGCAAAGCTGAAGTGGGAATAGGCTGGGCATGTGGCCCGAAAGGATTCGCAAAAGTGGGCTAATATCGCGACTTCCTGGATGCCCACCAATGGCCTGCGACGATCCGGCAGGCCGAGGAAAAAGTGGCACGATTATTCGGATGCCTCTGCGGGGAAGTTGTGGATGAAATTGGCCCAAAAAAGAAGAATGTGGACCGAGAAGGGGGATGCTTTTATCTAGCAGTGCGAGACAATAAGCTAATTTAAAAAAATGGCTTAGCCATAAAAACAAATAGGAGCCCAATAATTACTCAAATAATACAGACTCTACTATTTAATAATACCGTATAGAATGACAATTAAACACAAGGTCAACAATCATTAACTACACATTTACATAACAAATGTCCCACAGGTGTCATTTGGGTATGATACCGCTAACAAATGTCAAGAAATGTACACAATCGGTGCGCTATTTGTAAATAATAAAAGGAAGAAAGGTGTTATCGTTATCAAGTGAAGGAGATGCGCGGGCGCATTCGTTCGTCGTGATTTCGAAACGTAATTCAGCAGTAGCGCGCCAACCACCGTCAGTGGCGCACGTGTTTTGTGCTGTTCAAATCCTCGTGGACGGTCCGTGTCCCATCATATAAATTAAAATGGTGAGTGCACTGTGATTACATCTCGTGCCAATCATAATCACGACATCGCAATCATTATCTAGTGATCACCGGTGACACGTGGTTATTTGGAAGCGTACGTCTAATTGACGTTTTCCAAGAGGAATGCATATTCATAAAGATTTACACTATGCAAATTTTTTACACGCTGAATGATTAATGAAAATGTAGAATTTACGGCGTGAATATGAAATACTATTTTTTGGTTTAACGATGTTAGTAATGTCGTTTTCATGTCACTTGCAACCGGTAAAAGTAGTGACTGAGTGTTAATTAATGTCAAAAAGCACGTGGCCTGCAATGGGGCTATCGCTCTGAATTCCTTTTAACCTGACGACTTGTTTAGTTTCTCTTATTAATATTTGTCATTAGCTCACACCTTCAACTTTGTCCGCATTGCATTTAAGGATTTTGTTCAATAGCGATAGCTTAATTTTTTTCTTTGTGCAAAATCTATTATTTGCCACTAACTAAATTGAATTTTAGAAAACTATAGTCAATAAAAATATCTTAAATTACATCATGGAGCAAGAAAAAGCCGTGACTTCCATGGTATACTGATTTCTTTATTTATTTATTTAACACTTCTTGCACACAAAGAAAACAATAACTTGAAACGCTAAGTAACATTGGGTTTCTTAATATTATTCCCGTTCCCGTTCCTTAACCTCTCTCGTTCCATTTGCAAATCCCAATATTTTCCAAAATTACCCGTTACATACATACAAAATGTTTTAACTATTCGAACCTACTACTAACAATGAAGAATACGACAAAGAAAATAATTATCAACGTTAGTGCGGTCGTTCGGCAGTTATGCGCTTACATAAACTTTGGAAAATCATTTTTATTTATATAGATATATGTACATGGCCACTTGATCCTGGTCATATGCTAATCAGCTCATACCATAAGAGATGTTATTAGTAACTTAGGTATAAGTGAGACTTCAACTTTCAGATCTCTCGACGATTCCTTCCAACCGTAATATATATGGTTCAAACGGATCGTTACCACAGAATTTAAGCTTTGCAAATCTAATTTTTTCGGCGATATCGGCATTTATTGCAACATTAAATGGTTTTTTTACTAAATGCAAGAGTCTATCAATCTATTTAGAAACATTAGGGATTACAAGGAATACTTTATACAAGGAATAAATACTCTTTACAAGGAATACATACATCAGTCTAATAACATCGTTTCCCCTGAAACTACGTGTAATTCGATGGGATTTCTTTCGTCGTATGATAGTCCATCAAATTTGGTAATCTCACTCCTCACGAGTCACATCAGTAATCTCGTTGAGCTGTCAAGACTATAAATGATTATTAAAATAGACAAATATATTTAGAAGATGCGGGAATTATAGAGAAACAAATGCACATTGATAGAAATACATAGGGGCGGGAATTAAACCTGTAATCTCGAAGTAGAAAGCAGTGTCACTACCAATTGCGCCAACGAATTAGTCAGAATGTTTTTCTTATAAAATTTCGCGAAATAAAATAGTTTCCATTGAATTCGTTTATATTTCTATATCCATACTTAATATATAAAGCTGAAGAGTTATTTGTTTGCTTGAACGCGCTAATCTCAGCAACTACTAGTCCAATTTGATAAATTCTTTCAGCGATAGATAGCCCATTTATCGAAGAAGACTATAGGTTATATAGCATCACGTTAAAATTGTATCAATTTTTTTTTACCTAATTTTACAGGGATGAAGTCGGGGGCGCAGCTGTTTCACTTATAATATTAATTAACTTAATTTACAATCAACGCATAGACTTCTTCCTACATAATATCATCGATTTTTCATGTGATATCACATAATAAATTCGTATATTTGTAATCGCAAATTAATTGATAAGATATTCGAATACGATAAAAACGTATTATTGATAGGAACAGGTATTTAAGTAGGCCTCTGTAGGTCTTGTCCCTTTTGCATATATTTGATTATTTTCCATATGGAAAACTAGCGAAACTGGTTAGTTTCTCGTGATACAAGTTATAATACGTATTAACCAAATAAAAAGACCGCCCTTTTTCTGCGGCACAGAAACGTTTTAATGCAGCTAAAAATTATTTTAAAGTGATACAAAGAAATAAATTTTCTTTTTGCAACATCGAAAAAGAAACCATTTTTAGGGTTCCGTAGTACTACAAGGAACCTTTATAATTTCGCTCTGTCCGTCCGTCCGTCCGTCTGTCTGCTCGTAAGGTTGCCCCCCCCCCCCTCTCAAGCCTTTTCCAAGTAATAAACGACGACCAAAAGACGTGAAATTTTCCCAGTCGAAAGACCATTAATAAATAAAAATTCATAAAAAAAATTAATTATATCTGGCAAGCGTCCTCAAACCGCAACCGCACCAGAAAACTTCGCCCTCTAGGCGTCCGCTAAGCCAGCCTTCCGAAGATACTATAGGTACGTAAATTATTTTTTAATACTAGAGGTCAGAGGTTGGTAACCTTTTGGCAAGCAAGAACCACTTGGTAACTATGAAATGTAGGCGACCCGCACGTTAGACGCAATTAGTTTGTATTGGGTATCTAGTTGTTTATCTATTCGTGTACCGACATACATCAAAACGAACCTTGGTACTCGCATAACTTAATTATTATTTAATTGTAAACATTTGGAGGCTGCAAAAAAGCATTCCGAAAAATAGGTCATTTTTAGCTTTTTACATATATCTTATATTACCGTTACCTCTACTTATATTTGACTAAGGTGTAGAGTCAGTGAAGCTACGACTAGTAGAGTTATAGCGTGTAAAATAAGACGCGTGGCTCTAAAAGAGATCTGATAACTTTTTGACATTGCGCGCTCTATTATGGTTCCGTCGTGGTAACATTTTACATGAAAATGTTTTTGCTGGGATTTATGTATACGTATAATACATATAATGTTAATCTCTAATAGCACACTGTTGCGGTTCGTAGTACGAAAGTCAAATGGATACAAATACGTAGTAAAGGACTAAAGCAATATTGGTTCGGGAAGGAATTTGAACTTCGGCACAATTGAATACGTAACGGAACATTTATTACAGGCCCCGCCCGCATAAATCTAGCCTGCACGCACTCATGTTATGTAGTGTTAAAGATTTTTGGACCTCATATTAAAATATTGTCACAAGAGTTATCAAGAACAGATCTCGTCACTTAGTAACACTAATATATTTATTAAGATCTTAAAAAGATAACTGTTTCTTAACAAAGAGGAAATCTGTAAAAGATGGTTGTCTATAAAGTCGGTTTACGGACGATAATTTAACGTGATCACGCCGAAAGCGTTGACCGATTGTGCCTCTCTATCGCTTGTTCTCCGCTCTCGATTGCATGCTCGGCTCAGGCGAAACGTGACAATGAGTCATGTTTTTCTGTGCGTGCTGCTGGCGTTCATCGATTTATAAGACGTTTTAAAGAAATAATACCCCTATGATGACATACATATTAGGATTTAAAAGATTACGCCTATAATACGTTAGAATAATGTAATTCTTAATCTTTTAAGTATATTTTATTCTATTAAATCGTAATATACAAATGAAACAAAGATTTATCTAATTTTTTTGTTTGTTTTATATTTGGTGCTCAAACCGAAGGAATATTAAGTTTTCATGACACATATACGTGCGCCTGGTTTTCGTCATACTTGTAGCATTGTTACTTTGCGCTGCTTTGATACTGACAAAAACCATTGTCGATGGACGTGCTTAAAATTGAATCAGTCAGGCGGGCGGTAGGAGCGCGTGCACCCGCCCGCTTGTATTCCTTGTTTTTCTTCTCTCCCGGAACATTATTCCTCCCAAAATATTTTAGCATAATCTACCCGTAGTGCATGAGATGTGTTGTGTGATATAATATAACTATGTGAATCTTTAAACTTTTTTTGTACAATGCATGTTCAATGTAAAAGATGACTACAAATACAATAGTGTCCGTGGGGAGCAGCAGTGGGAGTATCGTACGTGATAAACTGTCAAAATCAGTTGCAGTTGCTGGCGAAATTAAAAGATCGAATAATCTCGCGAATTTGATCGGACCTGAGATCATAAATGATCACAAGATTCGATCCTTAAGATCGGCGTATGATAAAATGTCGAGAATATTGGCGCATAGAGTAAGCAACCACCATAATTACTCAGGTTGGTAAACTTTTTTCATATTGCTAGATTAGGACTTCACACGCCTGGTTAAAATAATTTTCCAATTTATGTATTATGTACTATACTTTAGGTACTATTGTATTAGCTTTACCATTAAATTTTAGCGATAATCCTGTGAAAATAGTATATTTTTAAAAGTATTTCGTCTATATACAAATAGAAAATATTAAAAAGTGCGAAAATGATAAGCACCTCGGAATTTTAAGACAATTAAAACAAATTACAAACATACAGTTCAATTTTATATATGTATAGATGAAAAAACAGACTAAAAATATCAACACTACCCAACTGGCTGAATAAAAGAGTATATAAATTAATTACACATTTCAGTGTGTACGGGCACCTGCGGCTCTGCTATAAATATATGCTCTGCTATTTGTTTAATTTGTAACGTCGCAGTCTGAGTGCAAATCAATTTGGAAAATTGTACTGAAAATGCCGTGATGTATGATGACAGGACAATTAAGCTAATGAAAAATGGTAATAAATGTAAAACATCTTTAAACTCAATAATAATATCTTACATACCTCCACAACACATGTAATCTTTGTGTCGTATACAGTCTACTTCTATCTTATTTAATGTATATCGATACTCTATATAAAGACGAAGAGTTTATTTGCTTGTTTGTACGCACTAATCTCAGGAACTACTTACTGGTCGATTTGAAAAATGCTTTCAGTGTTAGATAGCCCATTTATGGAAGAAGGCTATAGTCTTTGTGTCTATCTAATTTTCGCGGATGAAGTCGCGGGTAACAGCTAGTTTCTATAATGGAAATAAATGAACTTAATACAAAATATGCTGAATTGGACAAAAAATGGAATAGAAAAAAAGAAATTATTCAAAGAACGTGTATGTTAATTTTTAGAACCGTACTCTATTTACATTTGCTTAGCCCAGTCATTTGATTCGAAAAATAGCAATTTTCTGGAATGTTTTGCGGAAGCTTTAAAAAGAGATATTGACAAAAAACTGCTTTTTTTATGCGTAATTTTCCAATATGACGGCGCGAGGCTAAGAAAGACGAGGTGGCAAAGTCGAATTTCGGAAAAACCATCGGAAAGAACATCAAAATCTATAAAATTGCTATTTTTCACAATTCCGCAAAACTTGCTAGGCAAAACTACCAAATGATTGGACTAGTTGTTTCGTCTAGGAATCATCATGTTTGCCAAGCTATTCGTTTACATTTTGGTGGCTCTGCAACTTTTGAATATTATATAAGATTCCATAGGGTCGAAATGTAACGCCTTACGGGCCCCACTAGTCATAACAGTACAATACTAATAACTAGGGAGACTCTATTAAATCATGCGCTTGTTTGGACAAAGATCTCTAGAAGGAACTGGTATAAAGTCTTGTGAAAGCACATGTGGATAGTCCAAGATGCCATCAATCAATGATACTATAAATGGTCATCCAGCCTGTAACGTTACCTACTCGTTCCATATTCAACGATCCAATTATCCAATATTTCATTTCAAATCTCGCAATTAAGTACAATTGCAGATATTTGTCTTTTGGTTTCGTAACACATGGTGTCCACAGTCATGAAAAATTTATTTGCAGGTTTCGCAAATAATTTTACAAATTATAATAATTTCATTCATTTTGCATGCTTCTTTAAAAATAAGTGTGGAACACTAACGACCAACCCTTAATGTCTTAAGGTTTTCTTGAAAGAATTGTCAGGTTAGCTGGAATCAATTTCCGTCCCGAGAACGTATACGTTGGAAATTATTCTTTACAGATACTGAAAAAGTATAGAATAAAAGCGTTTTTAATAAGTAGATAATTGACTTCGGGACCCATTCGGTAAAAAATTCTGATAACTAGTGAACTTTTTTCAAATGCCTTTTATGAATATATTGAAATGCAAAAAAAACGAATTGCCAATATCCGTAACCTTTTTAAATGGAAATGTCGCTCGTATAAAAAAGGGTCGGTGTTTTGCTATCAATTTTTTTACAGAACAAAACGCGGCGAATGTTACTTCTAGCACATAAATAATAATGAAATATATAAAATAGTCCTGTTAATTACAACACATGTATGTACATAGGTCAAGAACGGCTGGAACAATTTTTATGATATTTGATTTTTTTGGACGTGTCTTCGTTTCGAATACCAGCGTAACCATTAGAAAGTTAAAAGAATTAACAAGAAATATTTTTCTCATAATTTTCATCTCTCAATTACCTTGTGGAGACAATGGTTCTCGGATAAGAAATTAGCAAAAAAATAAAAAACAAAGATACTTGCAATCAGCCAGTAATAATATAAATTTGAATCTATTACTACACTAGATAGCGTTCAATAACTTTGATATGCGATCGGCTTATTCCCAAGCGACCATCGTCGGCCAATGGGACATGTATGCGTCGCTCGCCATATATGAAATTGAATAGCAACTCGCACGGGTCTTGCACAATAATGTATGAGCAGAGGGCTCGAGGCCCCGCGCGCGTTTCGATGTTTTTCGGCTGCTGTAATTAGTTTTAATGGTGAAGTTACAGTTGATGGATAAACACCAGGGTGAGTTATCATCCCATAGTAAACAAATATGACAGTAACCAAGAATACTTCATGTTAATTATAATTCTATATGAATTCTGTATCTGTATCACATTGCTAAAGTCGAATCTAAAAATGGCTAACGGTACACGGAAGTTAGGCGTGTGTCAGTGTATGTAGATGCGCATTAAATTAATGAAATTGTTTAAATGTTTGAAACACAAATGGCTATACAGATATTATATATCCGTACGTACACACGATACCAAAATTTTTAATGTATACAAACGAATTTATAATTTGTAACTGTTACTAATTTTTATAATTGAATAATTACTAGTCTGTTATATAATGAATATCATAAACCTACTACATACAACAAGCAAAATATTTAAACAAGTATTTTGTTAAATATAACTGGCCTTATTTTTTTTGTTTAATTTTTCTTAAGTTACTTGTAGCATACATCGTGCTAATTACTCAATGGCGTTTACTTTTGGTAGTGCATATATGTCTATGGACGTCTATAGTCACTTGATATAAGTTGTTACCCTTGTTATATTTATTTATAAAATATACATAATATACACCTTGATTCCTCCACCATCTTTTTGGCACTTTACTTCCTAGTATGTTGAATACTTAATAGTTATAATTCGCTTTATATTCACAGCTGTTCAAACAAGTGTGATTCAACCATAAAGTGTAAATAGTTTCATTCACGAAATAGCCCCTCTCCCAACAGCTGTGTGTGATTAGAGTAGCGACTCGAGTTGGCCTTTATAAATATGTAAATACGGTTTTCGTTTAGATCGTCTTCTGCTCTGATTTACATCGAGCGTAGCGTACAAAAGTGCATTTCATAGTAGTCGGATGAGTTAATATAAACAAAATTTTATTATCAATTTACGATTATAAACATTTGTATAATAGTTTTTCTTCAGACTGTAAAAATACTATTAAAATAGTATATTCATTTCTCAAAAACAGGCCATTTGTGTGCGCCTTTTTAGTAGTAAAGTTATTCAAAGGCGTGAGTAGTGACGTAATAATCAGCTGAACCCGTCAACCTGCTCCTTTACCCTTGTCGTATTAAGTAACTAGACCAATTGATGTATTTGGTATCGGGTGTACAGACAATCAGAATACGAGCTAGCCGCTGGAATTGACTGAAAGGAAACAATTAATTTAGCTATCTGACTTGCTAACTTTTCTTATTCTCCCTTATGCCACTAGAAAACTTTTGTATGTTTCAGCATGTAAAGCCCATATAACGAGATCTTTTGTTCAGTTATTAAAATAACTTTTAGCTACTTCTGAATAGTGATTCCATATCCTCCTTGGCGACATCTAGCCAGTGTTTTGATCGTTATATTAAATATTATTTCTTAAATCTCATATTTATCTACAAAAGGGTATGCCTCTTATTATAACCCGTACGTCTTTATATTGTAAGTTCTCTAGTCCTCTGTTAAACAGATTAGTAGCATCAAATTTGTCTAAGAAGTAAATGTAAGCGTTAATACAGATTGTCAATATCCCTTAACTTTACAACTAAATCGAAAGGCGCTTGATTTTTTCCTCCTTCTTTTACAACACGATTGACACGGAAACCGCACGGTGAGTTTATGGATGCTAAGAATTTCGGCACATTCGTCTAAGTAATTGAAGAACATAAAAAATAGTTAATTAACACTCTTATTTCCGTCACCTTATCCATAAACCCGCATCGCCAATAGGAAGCCCCCGTCAAAGGTGGATTCTTTCACCGTGATATAATTAATTAACGGTTCACAAAGACGGTCCCCTACATAAATCAACCATTCGGGGACGCCCGTAGGACGTTTATTTGCATTTAATTTGGTTCCAGTGACAGTTCGCTAGGTGTCTAATATAATATCCTCGTAAAAGATAAGGTCAAGGCTTAATTCCGGCACGAATCTTATGACGCAAATGTTCCGGAATTCAACCTTAACATTGCTTCAAATGAGCGTAGTATGGTCGGCGGTGTATATATAACTCCACATCTGTCTGAGTGTGGTTGGCGTGACGGCACCCTGGGCCATTCAGACCCTTTTCGTCAACTCGCAGATCCTTCGATCCTTCAAAATTATTTACGTCCATACTCCTTATGTACAGGCCATGTTATACCCATTGAGTATTCGTGCGTATTTTTAGTAAAAATGTAATATTTTACTAAAAATAGTTTATTATTTAACGTTGATTATATTCATTTTTTTGTTTCTTTTTGAATGCATTTAGTGTTACAGAAAAGCTAATATAACATTGAATGTATATCCTTATAAAATTTGAATTATAACATCGCTGTAAGATACTATGTATTATGTATATGTACGTGTAAACAATATTTAAAGAATGTCAGTAAATACTACTATCGTTTTTAGTTTGTTTTCATGCCTATATCACAATTGTACATAATAGGGTTATTCCAAATCATTTAATACAGTCTATATTGTTAGTTTGGGAGAGAAACCATTAGGCGGAACGCCAAAATAGTTTTCTACGTTCGTTCCTACGTAAATACAAAATGTTCAGTATATTATTATTTCTAATTATGAATAACTTAATTTTTTCTGATATATACAAGCAAGGATATAATATATTAACGAAGGTTAATTAAATATATTTGTTAAATTTGCAATAGAATTACCAATTTACGTTATGCTATACTTTCTAAGTTAGCCAGCTTTGCCTTCTTTATTCCTTGTTTAAATTCCCTCACATTCTAAACAGGAATACCGCTATTAATAAAATTGCTGAACGTAACGGTTGCTAAAATATTAGTGTTTGACTGTATATTCCTCCCTTAAGCGTAGTCACACTAGATTATTTTTATGCAGCCAGCAATGTACGCCATCATCCCCTACAAACGATAATATTTATAAAATATTTTTTCACAAATAACTATCATTAAGTTATCATATATTTTTTTTATCCAGCAGTCTCTTAAGTAATTTGACATCCATCAATTTACTTTAATTATATAGTAACATAATAACTTTTTAATGTACATTAAAGTCACATCTATACATGTACTTTTTAAGGTAATAAATCATGTGAGTGGACATGAATGTTAGTAATTACAGTTTGACGATCGTTGTCGTATCCATTCTCGTTACTCATAGTTAAGTCTACTTCCTTTCAGTCTTTGCGTTCCATTTTCAAACAAGAAATCATTATAGTTGTTCATGTTGGCAAACTTTTATGTGTCATAATGCCTGTAAGCTGCTTAATTATTGGCTGTTGTAGTCTATCAGCTGAATAAATGATTGCTCTGAAAAATAATATATAATCATAATAGATAATCAGGAATTTTAGGATATTATAAAAAGTCTGGTGTATCGCTCAAGCAAAATCCTCTTCATGTAATAGGGAAATTTTGACCTTAATCCATCACGCCGCGCCAATGGTTTTTTGATCGAGTATTCATGACCATATTATCGTTTGCCGCAAAGCGTATTATAAATTATTAAAATTTATAGAAACATAATAGAGGCATTAGAAATAACAAACGTTAATTCTTGTCCTAAAATTACCAAACTAATTCAGAGTTTTGTTCTGACAAATATCCGAGGTGTCTTGTGTCTTAAATGTGAAGGCTAATAAAATGCAGGAATCGGTGCGGTGCAGTGGCTTAAAAATTATTAGGTATTTTTCACACATCTCAAAATTATTGTCACCTTTAACGTTACTGAATTATAACGATTTCGAAAATCACATGTCAACTTTGAAAATGATTGTATTAACACATAGTGAATTCTATTTTACGTAAAAAAATTAATCGCAAGGCCCTTATATGATATTGTGTAATGCGTCAATATTAACACTGTGATATCAGTCTATTGTTTACTATTAATAAATATGAATAATTACATACGTATCAGAGTCGCAAGTCTCTCAACACCTCGAGCGTCCCACACTGAAATTGTAACCACCGGTGATATAAGAATGCTAATTCTAAAGATGCTTTAATTAAATTGGCTTTTACGAGATCTTTTAAATTGCCAAATAATCAAAATGTGTTTTAGAAATGGTGTGTTACTATTTGACAGAACCTCTATATTACTGATGATACGATCTGGTGTAATTTACGAATGTACATGTGATGTTAGAATGGATCCCCGGACGATTTAAATCAACTTTTAGATGTAAACTAAAAGGTCGGTGTTAAGAGCGTTTCAGGGTTCCGTACCTCCAAAGAAAAAAAGGACTTATCACTTCCTTCTCCGTCTGTCTGTCTGTCAAGACCCTTTTTCTTAGGAAAGCGTTGATGTATAAAATTGAAATTAATAGGAAATACCAAGGCCTGCGGCCCCTTGAAACTATGAAAAAAATAAACTTTCTAGCTCTACACAATCAAGACATATGGCCACTTATGTCGCTTTTCGCATACGAGACCTTTTAAAAAGGGAATCGAAACAAACAGGGCACTTCCCGTTGACCTAGAATCATGAAATTTGCAAGAAGCTATGTCTTGAAGTACAAATATAGGAACAATCACCTCAACAATTTACTTTACAAAAATATTGCGGTGACATTGTTATATTAAAAAAATCTTATGAAAGGTATACAAATCTTAAAATAAACTGGTAAAATACTACGTGATGGTACAGAGCACTTAGTTAGCGAGACTGACTTTCACTTGTCCGGCTGTTTATTTTTGTCAGCGTTCCTGCAGGACAACGTATACTCGGGTCTCCTTCCTATTTATGACTATGCATTGCTGTACAAAACATGTCTCTTGTTGGCAGAACCATCGTCGGAGCCCGGTGTGACTGCTACCGTCGCCAGCCCCGGTAAACATAGAAAGGGCATCATTCCGTAAGTACATCTATTTTTAACAACATATACTTGTTAGCACAATGCTCGTAATCGAACTTTATAATTTGTATATTAAACCCCCCCCCTCACTGACTGACAATACATGGGTAATTAGAAACAATCGCATATTTTGTTGTCTCTTTATGTCAACCCTACTAAATAAAAAAGTTTTAAGAGATTAGGGCCTCTTTATCATTATTCATTTCTGGACTAATGAAAGATATATGCAACATAAATAGTATATTTTCCTGATTACCCTGTATTTTTGAAGAGCGTTGAGAAACTACTACACCCGGTCGTAATATTTCATTTGCAGGTAATTAAACTTACTATGAATGTATTTTATAAAAGTTCGTAGTACTCCGTTTCATTTTTATATAAATTCTATGATAATTATATGTTGCGGTTGACAACTTTAATACAGCAAAGCTATGCAAATAATTTTTAATTTCCTTAGTTGCCTTAGTACATACTTGAGACAAATGTTGGAAAACATGCATCTATATGGATATATTGTTTTGATAAATTGCTCATGAGCTTTGTATGTACTATTACTGTTATTCTGTTCGAGGATTCGAGTGTTTGCATTAAAATGCTACGCGGTAAAAATTGAATATATATACATACCCATATATATTAAATAGTCTATGAATTATTATAGATTTGCATTTGCATCAGTATGATGCGCATTAATTTCTCATTCATCATCATCTTTCATATTTTATCATTTTATCAGTACTTTGGTACTCTCTTACTCCAAAACATGACTCAATTACTACTTAAATATAAACTTTACATACTCGTATAACGTTCACTTAGTAGACTATGTTTTATCATGCAATACTAAAGTATTATTTAATTTTATGAGAATTAAAAAACGAAATAAGTCTACCTTCGCATATTTAAAATTCACGTTAATTCTAACAGTGATATGAGGTGAGGTTATAAAAGCTAAATTGATTTTTATTTGTTAGAGCCCCGTCATAGCGCGCTATCAATAATGGGGAAGGGAGCACTTGAGGACTTGACAGTTTATTGTTTCATCCTGTCGTTATCAGTTATCACGGTATTCAATGTATAATGCCACGAGAGGCGCAAGCGATATCTGTGTAGAGTAGATAAACAATTACCTCCGTGTTTATAAAAAGCTATAGCGTAAACAATTTTAACATTTTTGTATACTATTCGATGAGATTAATATTAATTTTAACATGATAAAATCTATGCGTTTGGTTTCTTCTAAGTTCTTCTATATGTTATAACACAAATTTAATTTACGCTTACCGCTTTCTTAGTAGACTAGATTTTTTAGATCAAGATATTGTACATATCGTTTTTAAAGTAAATTCAGAAAGAATAATTAATTGTGTTAGCTTTGAAAAACTATGTGATGTGCGAGATGCGGAAAACTTATGAAAGTGGTCCGAAAAACCTCTCTGTTGACCAACTTTAACGAATTGTTTTTTAAATGTTCGTTGAGGTCCAAGGATGGTTTTATGCGCGAGAAAAAATCGAATAATTGCCGTGAAAACACTAAAAACAGCCCTTTTCTTTTCCCATACAAACAAAACAAAACAAAAGTTATAAAACATAACAGAGCAAACACAAAATTTTGTTCTCAGTGTGTTTTTCAAAATATGTCACTAAGAACAAACTATTTCTAAAGTCTACAACTTTTGACGAGATTATGCCATCGGGAAGTCTCACAAAGGGAACCAAACGCGACAACAGTACCATCACTTGACGTAACAGCATTTTCGGCACTCCACGCCGATGTCATGTGAAAAAGAGGTACGGGTACCCGGATGCGTCGGCCAATTCGGCTGAAGACCAAAAATACTGCAAGCGTGGCGCTGCCTATAATTAAATTGATATCTTGGTTATATGATATTCGAGCTATAATCGTCTTTTTAAGGTAGGACTCAAAATTAATAACAAAATATTAATAACCACACGAAAAAGGTCCTAAACAAAATAGAATTCCAGAAATAATAGACAATTATCCAAACAATTAGAAATGTCTACGGAGCGGTTACCTCGTACTCGGGCAAATGAAGTAATTACTGAATTGATAGCCTAACGTCTTAACTTGCTCGGTTATCATGAATCACTGCTGATTGACGGTAACAAGACCAGGCTTTATTATGCTTAATTGGACTATCGCAGGCAGTCAAGAAAATCCCGTGAAATTACGTGTTATACCGCACAATTTTGTGCAAAGATTGCAGTAAATAATCTATTAAATGTGTACGACAGGCGTTATCTCGCCCGAACGTCGTCTTGCTAACGGCCGGTTTGCATTTGAAATGACAAAACAGCGACAGCTATCTATTTCACTAGATGTGCCCGCGAATTCTTCTGCGTAATATTAGTTTAAAAAATAGATTCTATTTTAGCGTGATATATAATCTATAGCTTACTTCCATAAACGGGCTTCCTAACACTGAAAGAATTTTCCAAATCGGACAAGTGGCTCCTGAGATTACCGCGTCCAAGCAAATAAACAAACAAACTCTTCAGTTTTATACATATCAGTATTAGTTGTGCCTACGACTTCATCACCGTAAAATAAATTTAAAAAAATAGATTCAATTCTAAGATAAGATTTCTAACACTGAAAGAATTTTTCAAATCGGGCCAGTAGTTCCTGAGATTAGCGCGTTCCAAACAAACAAACTCTTCAGATTTATATATAAGTAAAGATTCATTTAAAATTTTCGAAAATTTTGAGGGTAGAGTTGGAAATTTGCAATTATTTATTTTGATATGCGAAAGCAAAAAAAAAAATTTATACACAAAAAGAAGTGTGAAAGTAAGAAAATAATTAATAATGTAATCATAATAACAGTAATTATTGTAATGTTCTACTACTACTTAATCCATCCACACCAGGCACATACTCGTATAAACTTTAGGTAGTGCCGTGCTTGTAGCCGAATTGGGCCAGCGCGTCCGGGTACCAGTACCTCTTTCTTACATAAGATCGGCGTGAAGTGGCGGCAATACTGTCACGTCAAATGACGGTATTGTTGTCGCTTTTCGTTTGGTTTGTGAGACCGGTGACCTAAACTCGTCAGTAACAAAATATGTTGCGCTGTGGTTATCCTAATAATAAATTTAATTTTAAAGTGATATTTTATTCATATTTATATAGTATATAGAGGAGAGTGGTCAAAGAGTGGGGAGGCCTTTGCCCAGCAGTGGGACATTATGGGCTAATAAAAAAAAAAAAAAAAAAATGTTAAAAAAGACAAAAAAAACATTTTGACATGTGACATGACAAAGCTTTGGGTCCGTTGTCATACAATTTTACATTTGAAAATCTAGTAAGGGACAATTACTAGGTTTTGAAATGGCAGCCGATGTATAAGAAATCGCTTTATTGCTTATTCTTGAAAACCTGGATAGTCCCTATCAAATACATAAACACCAGCGGTTTGATCTCGCATAAAATCAAATATTTAAGCAGCGATACCTAGTAGGTGTACCATTCAAACCCTCGTAACCACTTCAAAACCTAGGTAGTCCCATTAACCAATTCAAAAACCTATTAAGTCTTCGGTCCTGTTAGGTTTTAAAATGGTCAATGCACCTTACTAAGTTTTATATTCAAAGTCAAATATATGAAAGCAGAAGGATGGACGGGAGTCTGCAGTGCAAACGTGTCCCTTACTAGGTTCTGAAATGGGGCGGCCGTACCTGTCTTAGGCTGATATACTTTACGTTTGAACGCTCTGATGTAAAATTTCATTTTAAGTCCATATTAGGTTTTGAAATTAGACTGCCGACATATTAGTTGTAGGAACAGCTATCGAGACTTTTTAATAAACGTATCAAATTCAAGAATAGACATTTTTTCTGTGTTTTTATGGCTACCCTTGCGCAATACTCCCAGCGTCGTGCGTGTGTACATTTATGATTCGATATGCCGTAGATACTGGGTCATTGTCAACAACTTCGCTAAGTTATATATCAAAATTCATTAAAAATCACGACTAAGTTTGAGAAGTCGTAGTATTATGTAAGCACATTTAGGTACTGTAAGTATAATTAAGTCATAAATAGGTAGAGTAAAACGAATCTAGTGCGTACAGTTTAAAAATGTACGCCCCTCCAAAGTCTTCTTCTTCTTCCTAGCGTTATCCCGGTCTAGTAACAGGGTCCGATTAGATTGCAGAGGATGTGGCTGGGAACGAGTTAGCACGTCTCTCCAAAGTATTCATAGACGCAAACACGCAAGCTCGTCAATATCATTGGCTGACTGTTCGTGGTTGAGTTTACAATAATAACGCTGTACACATAAGCAAGCGTTGCAATTAATTAGTAGAGGGGCGTGCATTTTCAGACTGAAATATCTTTAACGAAACTATAAAATTTAACGCGGCCGAAATCACGAGTGACAGTCAGGTTGGTAATCAAATTGTATGTTATTCCAACAATAATAATATAACTGCCAATAAAGCTAAATTACTTATATTTATATGTACATAAGGAACTTAAATGTTCAGTCCCTCATATGACCAATCTAGATTCCTAATTATCATCTCTAATACGGTTGAGAATAATTTCGGTGAGATAGGGTCTCCTTGGCGTACTTCTCTCTTAATGGGAAAATCTTCAAGAGAGAGGATAGAAAAATGGACCGCGTTGAAGTTGTTTTCATCTGCCACATTGTAATACTGCTTATCGTTAATTTAATAGTGCATTCACAGTGATTTAAGTAATCAGCTTTAACTCGCGTCTTCGCGTGATTTAATCTATAATTAAATTAGGCTATGTTATTCCTTGTATCAGCTAACGATTAGTATAAGTGCCGTTGAAATCGATCTAGACGTTTTGGAGATTACCCGTAACAAATAACCAGACAAGCAGAAGTGTATTGTGTTTTTGTTATAGGTACTAGATATATTATTCATAAACTGACTGATTACGTTGTAGGTAGAAAGTGAGTTAATGATACAGGCAGTTTCGTTTCAACGTCCTCTATCTGCCATACTAAGAATTATTTGGATATGTCAATTCAAAACTACTGCTGAGATACAGCAACTTTTGTCTTTTTAACGAATATAAGGATTTAGTAGAAAATATATCTAATTTTAAACTATCATTAAAATATCATTAATCACTTCATTAACTATTATTAAAATTCATAATTTGTTACATTAATGTCGTTAATGGAATTATAAGTGGTAAATGACAACTGTTTTTTTTTCGATTTCTTAAAAATCTGCTTTTTGAGTTAGGACAGTTTATGACTAAATGTGCGATTATGTATATAATTGTCAAATATATTTATGGCGTTGTAGAAGGAATTTAAAGTTTTTTTTATAGCTTTATGATAAACATATCGTACCCAAATGTAATGATTTTTGGACGATATGTTTATTTCGAGCAGCCGACTATATCTAGTAGTAATATATATTTTTTAATTAGCCTATTATGTCCCACTGCTGGGCGAAGGCCTCCCCACCCGGCCGGTCTCCCGGTAATACTTAAACACTGAAAATTCAACATAATTTGAGGTGAAGGAAATCGCTGATAACATAGGTTTATAATAACATTAGCGGACCCGGCAGACGCGGTCCTGCCCGATCGCTGGGCTCTCTACTATTTACTACATTCTATTCCCCTACAATATTGTCCCCGTTCCCGTATCCTTTCCCATTCCCGTGCCATAATGGTTTACTGTTTTGGCGTTAATGGCTTAAACATGAAAGATATATATATATGCTGTAGCGGGCTTTTTTGTAGAACTATTTAAGATGAACATTTCCTTCATACACTAACTACGTGTAACTCTAACGGTTTTTGCAGTGTACGCCAGAATAGCTCGCAGATGGCAGAATTTTCTCCTACTTGCACTATCTCTTTATTATTTATAAACTATGTGTTATTCTGACGTATAAACTATATTATTGTAAAGTTTTATTGAAAATCTATTCTATAGTTTTTCCGTGAAAGGGCGTCAAATATATGTACATACATATGGATGTATATCTACGGTGGAACGCGCTTACCTAGAATGAACTTATTCACTCTTGCCTTAAAGATACTCATGGTGTAGGGGTCTGGGAACACAGACGCCGGGAGAGCATTCCACGCCTTAGCCGTTCGGATAAGGAAAGAAGCATTGATGTAAGCTTATAATTCAAAATACTTATCGCACCTCTCTAGACGCATACCTACGATATCCTAATAGATTAGTTTCTGTGCCAAGAACATTGTTTCAGTCTAAGTGATGGGTCCTGAGTTTTAAAGTAGACTTCCTGTAAACGATCAAGGCGCGAACAACATTATAACATTTAAATTAAAAAGATGGCATCGAGAGGGCTCTACAGTTATAAGGAATTTTTACAGACAAAAATTTTATAATTAAATGTACTCGAGACGAATTTAAATCGAAAAATTATAATTGTATTCATTACTTATACCTATACTGTAAACATGTTATGAATTTTCCCTGACCTGTAATGCTTATTAGCCAAATAAAATGATAATAATTATATTATGTTAACATGCCGTCTCTTTCGACGTTCATTTAATGTACAGTGATTAATTGTACAATTTACTTATAATATATAATATAATATTAATATATGGTAGTTGTTATAATATTTGACTATACAATCCAGCTCAAATACAGCCTCTTACGTATTTGAGTTACCGTTTAATTAAGGTGGTCGGAATAATGAGACGGACAGTGGAAATATTGTCCATTTCACGGGCGTTGTGCCAAAAATTTTAACATCAATTATATTGAGTAAAGCATCGTTAGCATAGAGTAAAGAACAAAGCAACTGCAATATATCGTAGGAAAAAAAATTATATCTAGGAAACCCTTGGGTTGATTTATTTTTCAAACCCTTTTAAAGTTATCAATTAAAAAATTGAACCCTGTGTTACAATTTGTAAATATTTTCATGGAAATCTACAGTACTTATAAAAACGAAATAACGAATAACGAAAACGAGTAAGGAAAATTTATTTTTCACGGATCGACTTACACATCAAGTCACACACAAATCACACTACAGTACTTCTATATTTCTAGGAAACCTTAACTCTGTTAGTGCTTCTTATTAAAGCACATAAAGATGGCACTTCCATACTTCTCATTTAAACGGTCCCTGTTATTCAATGTCGTGCCGTCACTGGAAACTGTACTTGCCATTCCACTGAAAACACATTCTCAAGTAAAATGTTGCCAAGAAGATACCATATGGAACACACCGTCAAAAGGTTATCAGATGTCGTGTTTTTCAGCTTCCAACTCTAAACAAGTCCTGATGTTAGAATCTCTACACTTTATTCAATATATTATATGACGGCCGTTTCGCTACACTGTTTATTCATTTTGAGTTTTGCAATAATTTTTGTAGTAACGAAACGGCCACGGAGTGGCCACAATAGGCACAACAGCGGGCCGCGCTAGTTGCGGCTTTAAGAGGCGATCTCTCACTATGCGCGGTGGTGAGGTCCATAGTGACTAGTGAGACTTCGTGGCAAGCGGTAGCCCTCTTCTGTGAGAAGGTGATGGAAATTCCAAGGAATTCAATTTTATCCTTTAAATCAAATTTTATTTTGATTTTTTATTGTAACTGTTATTTTATTAATACAATTTGTATTTTGTACAACGCAAATCGTTGAAATTTTTAATGAATTGCTTGAATCAAAAATGACATTTATTTTTATAACTCTGCTCACTTCATTTCATCTACTATTGTTACATTCATACCATATGATTTGTCTATACCAGCGGTTTTCGAGAAGATTTTTAAACTTTTAATAATCGTATACAGCTCGTCAATTTTTCAACGTTCTTCCCTGTGATAAACTCCTCCATAATATGTATTCCAAAATCACCGTTGCTATTGTAATAAATTCTGCCGTAAGAAATTTTTACTATCTGAATTTATAAATATATCTGGCCTGTCAGACGTTCTTTTGCCCGAACGTCAGCTTACTCTTTGTATTAGATATCAAAACATAATGCCACTATTAGTCGTTTACCACGCGCTCTTTTTATGATCTACAATTCCGTACCGTACAATTATTTTGATTTATCTCGTTAAGTTTAGCCAGCACGCGCATTATAAGCGCACAAATATTAGTTTTTTACGACACCACGTTACAAGTCATTGAACTTTTAAACCTTCCTCATGAAACACTATCTATTCGCGAAAACCGCACGAATACGTTGAGTAGTTTTTAAGTTTATCGCGGACAGGCAGAAAAAACGCGGCAGAAGACTTTGTTTTATAATATGTAGTAATAATGAAGAATTACACGGACGATTCATTTGGTTGGAACAGGATTTGATAATAATAAAACGCAATTAGTAAATCGAATTTAATTAATCAATGTCATCATCTAATAAAGACGATACATCAGAGAAATCGTCATTTACAAAGTTGGATGGGCTAATAACATTGTTCTTAAAATCTCTGAAGAATTCTCTAACCGCCAGTTTAAAGTCCCAATCATGACGCATTAGAATGCTGTAACGAAAAAATAAATTAATGTAGATATAAAACAATAGAGTAACTTACATCTAAAACAATTTTTTTTTTAAAGAATATTAGGAATACTTTTTAGGTATGTCTAATATTCCCTTTTCCCCTTCTACTAAGCTTAAATTAAAAGCTTGTATTAAGAGTGGTTGCGACAATACCCCAACGGCGTTGGGGTTTGAACCGGGTACCTTGCGGATATCAGTCCATACCTTATACCGTTGAGCTATTGAGGCTGTAAAATACTAAATTAAGAGCAAATTAGCTCTACAAATTTGGAAGGTTTCAAAAATTTATACATTAAACTGTTTGACTGAATTTGAGTCATTACTGCACACGCCTGTTGAATTAGAATAAGTAGAATTTATAACAAAAGGAGAATATAAAATAGTTGGTTTTATTTTTAAACAAATAATTATTAAACATGAAACAACAAATTAATTAAGATGTTTTAACTTAATTAATGATTCAATTTGCACAACATGTTTTAACTTAATTTAATTAATTCACCCAAAAACCTGCCCAACTCTTCAGAGGAACAGTAGACAATTTTAGATTTAAGATGTAAGAAATCTAAGAAAAAAGCATCCCTTAGTTCGTGCGATCGTGCGATCAAACATATTCTCGCGATCGATCACGGGAAAGTTAATTGGGACACTTCTTATGCCGGAGCCAGACATAGCTTCATTTGAATGATCATTTCAATGATCATGTAGTGTGGCCGGGGTCTTTGAGTAACTGCACAAAGTTTTGTAGAACTTCGTGGACTTCAAGATCAAAAATGTGCAAACACTTTCAGCTATGTCTGGCTTCGGCATTAGTCATTAATATGTTGGATCGCCCGTTCGTATGAACTAAATTCGCTCGCATCCGTTTTCTATTAGTACAATTTTAAGGTTCCGATACGCTCCTTATAACTTTGACTTAATAGTGAAGAAATTTTCCTTCAAGCAAAGTGAATTTAGAAATCTTTAAAAGTAATATCCTGGCAAATACCGCATAATTGGAAAACCATATCGAAAGTCTGCCAGGGAAAAAGGTCCGGTATCTTGCCAATATTTACGTCATTAAACGTACCAGCACCGGTCGCCGGTGATGTGCCATGATTGATTATGATGACGGGCATCCTCGCCCAAAAACGAAATATCCGAATTAAGTACGCCAATGTACCATTAAACTACATTTAGCGGCGAGGAAACCAATTTTTTTGACAACCATTAATTAATTTTGTTTTGTGTCTTTAACGTGAAATTAAAAAAGTGATCAAATTCCAATCAATACGTTCATCAATTGATGTATTTTTTGATCGATTTACTGATTAAATTACAGTATATGGTCAAATAATTGATCAATTTATAATTGGTTGATCGATTAATGAACTGATTGCTTGTTCGGTTTTTTTAAATGCAGTAGATTACATAAGAACGCTAGATTCATTAGATTATCTAAGCGGAACCCTGGTACTAGACCGGGATAACGCTAGGAAGAAGAAGAAGAGATTACATAAGAGCACTAATAGCACTGGAAATCTCACACCATGTCTGATTACAGGATGCAAAACGCGGAACCGATCTGGAGATAGTGATTGCGAGAAAAAATCCAGTGTCTCCGAAACCGCTCGAGCTTGAACTTTGGGTAAGATTTCATTTACGACGAAGGTGATTATTAGATATAAGGCTTCGTACAAACTGAACGTTTTATATGCTTACTGTTAGCCCCAATGTAAACAACTAATTAGACTGCGTGTTTTGTTCACAATGCACTGACAATAGCACTGACGTAGTACCTACTATATACCACTTATATTAATAGTTGTACTAGTATTAATAGTGGAAAAGCAAACACTAACTGCGTAACGCTCACTTTTAAATAGCAGTTTATGCGCACCTATGATATGGTTTATAGTTATTTTTTTATGTTTTGCTTATGTTCAGACAAGGCAAATGTCGCAAGTTTAAATATTAAAAAAAAAGAATTTTAGGAATAAACTTAAATTAAAAGCTTGTATTAGGAGTGGGTGCGACGATACTCCCTTCAGTTCCATGTATTCGTTCAGCGCGCCGGAGACCACCGTAAATTCTCCAAAATATAACGACATATATTAAGTAAGTAGGAGAGAATTCTGCCATCTGCGAACTATTTTGGCGTACGCTGCAAAAACCGTTAGAGTTACGCGTATATAGTATATGAAGGAAATGTTTATCTTAAATAGTTCTAGAAAAAAGTCCGTAACAGTATATATCTATCTTTCATATTTAAGCCATTAACGCCAAAATAGTGAAACCATAATGTTACGGGAACCGGAATGGGAAAGGAAACGGGAACGGGTAAAATATTATGGAATAATAAAATGTATTAAATAGTAAATAACCCAACATTCGAGCAAGACAACGTCTATCGGGTCCGCTGGTTTGAAAATATTTTAATTAATTATTTCGCAAGCCAAGAATCACTTAGGACGCCGCGCGAGAGGAGCATATAAGAATATCTTAACCATTGCACATGAAAAAACGCTTACAATAGACAGGTTCCCTATCTGATAAAATGTATTTGTTACATCTAAAAACTAGTTGTCAGATTTCATTCAAAATCATTTGTTTTTAGTGAGTTTTTAGCACGTTAACGTGAAAAATTTCAAGTCTCTAAATCTAATTGTTGCAAAATCTAAGGTGGGTCCAACGTGCGGGCGGACAGACGGACGGACTGAGTGAAACTATAAGAGTACTTTGTAGGACAGCGGAAGCCTAAAAAGCCTTACAAATTAAACCATCATCACTTGAAGTTCACGCGTGACTTAAATTTTGATCAGCTACAACGTAATTAAGTGACGGTTGTCACGAACCCTTCACGGGTTCAGGTTTTTTAACTGATTACAAATAGACGTGATAATTGTGGACCGCGCTATAGTGTAATGGGGCTAATTACTGGACGAGGTGGCGCCAATATTGTAGCGGGAAGCGGTTTTGAAACCGCGATCCCGGGGCCGTAAGATATAACTTATTTTCTGAAGGATTAAACCTTAAGTTATCAGTACCATGTTCATGTATATATATACTATAACTAGTTGTTACCCGCGATTTAGTGCGCGTACAATTAGGTGAAAAAGTTTAGTGTGGTGATATATAGCCTAAAACCTTCCTCGATGAATAGGCTATCTAACACTGAAAGAATTTTTAAAATCGTACCTGTAGTTCCTGATATTAGCGCGTTCAAATAAACAAACAAACTCTTCAGCTTTATTTATTAGTATAGATATACATTCAACAAGTATGCAGATATTTGTTGAAATGTTATTAAAATGGTGTCAAAGCATAGGCATGTCAACCATAACAAAAGAAGAATGTGTTTTTTTTAATTGTGACATTTAAAGCGATTAAATTATGAAATAGATGTCGTTATATAAATTAAATTTTTGTAAATAACTTTAAATATACATGTGTTACGCAAATCTAAAGATTCGTCTCCGAATTTCGATCACGCGGTGATCTCTAGTATGTAGAATATAGGGCTGGCCCTACCATAGGGCAAACGGAACGGCCGCTCCAGGCGCTGTATCCCTTGATCCACCCTAATTTTGAGCAATCAATTGAGCCACTAGTCGACACCAAAATTGAAATTCACCCAACATAATCCAAAACATTCAAACATCACTTTTTCGATCATTACCTACCTGGCCGTAGGTATTTGCTCAATTCCGCTGTCTGCTGCGGTCAGACAGGGGGAAATAAATAGGCCAATTTTCCACATTTTCCACCATTAACAACATCCGGCCTGGATACGGGTGACGTCCGCAAATAATGAACACCCCTATCCCGTTGTTTGCAACCCCCAAAAAAGCCTTTTTAACACACTTTTTAACAGTTTCAGAATTGTGCTCGCCCGTTTGTTCAGCAACGGCCAGGTGGTTCGTTGGGAGATGAATTTTTTATTGCTTTATTGGATTATTTTTAATTCGTTTGAACAATTTCCCAACAACTCTGACCTGAAAACGTGTCGAGTTGGCTTTATTCGGTTTAGTTTTATTCGTGCGAATATATATATATTTTTCGAAATTTGGTAAATCGTGGCTATTGCGAAATTTGTTTATGCAATTCCCTAGACGGCATTTGTAAAAGTACAAGCAAATCAGGCAGTAGACCGTATAATATCAAAGGTTACTTTGTATCGCTTTCTTTTTCTTAATCTTGGGGATTTAGGATTGTCGCTTTTTTATGTGACACGGGGTAAACTGAAAGGGGGTTACCTTTGCTTAAAATATGTAGAAATATTTTGTAGAGTTCATTTATATACAGAAATTTTCTTTTTTTAAATATAAGTTACCATTAAAATAAACGTGTTTGCTTTCAAAAAGCGCAAACCATTGTTGTTATCATCTTTTAAGGGTCTTAAGAAATTTGAACCGCTAATTTCTTTTCACCATTACGAATGCTTTCTTTACAATTTTCTTGGCTTATCTCGCCTTTAGAGCCGTGCCACTAATCACGCCGGAATATTTCCGATAAACCTTTACGGCTTTAATGGCTTTACAGCATAACAGCGCTTCTGCTCGATATAAAGTGTTATTTAGTACCACATTAAGCGTTTATGTCGCAGGCGTTAGATTTATCCGGGGCGATAGAATTTTCAAAGGTTATGGATATTATAATGCTGAGTTTTTTCTTATCTGAACTTTTGCTCTTGATAACGATCTCGACTGTAGTAAAAAAATTTTTGGACCCTTTTACATGTCTTTATATTATGTAACTAGCAGTGCCTACAGTTTCGTCTGCGTAAAATTAGGTAAAAAAATGGATTAAATTTTAGCGTGACAATATATAGCCTAATATAATATTCCTCAATAAATGGTCTTTATAACGCAGAATTTTTCAAATTGGACTAGCAGTTCCTGAGATTAGCGCGTTCGAGCAAACTCTTCAGCTGTATATTTTTGAGGAGGTCGTGGCCTAATCATTGGTCGGCATTTGAGTCGATCGCTAAGTTAAGTTGCTCTAGCTGCGACCGGGTGATAGATGGGTGACCCATTCTAGCACTGGTTTATATTTGCACTTAGAGAGTGCAACTTCTTTGTTCACATTGATGTTGTTTCTCCTTATTGGATTTTATGTTAAATGCGATGGCGTATAAAATTACAAAAATATTTATAAAAAAAAAACAAAAAAAAACTCGCTTGTAAATGTCGCTTAAAGAATAGTAACTTTTTGATACACTTATGAAATTTCCGTTAATACGCAAAACGTGAACAAAAAAATTGGTTGATTTCTAGAACCTTTTCAACCGACTTCAACAAACGAGGAGGTTCGCTATTCGACTGTACTTGTTAATATGTTACCGCAGAACTTTCGACTGAATTTTTTCTTAAAGAAACAATGTTTTTTTTTTTAATTCGATAACAACTACATATATTCGTATAATCTAAAATGTTATATAATTTACAGATAATTAAGTTTTTCGTGTTATCTGGCCCTCATAACTGCCAAAAACGAGGTTCACAGTTTAACTTTATTATCGCAAACAATCAAGTTACAGTGAAACGAAGATGCCCTCTGGCGGCGTCGTTCCGAGCTCAAATAAACGTCTCGTCAGGGCCGGGAAAGGTCAAATATTTATTTATAAGCCTACACTAAAACAACACATTTGATACAACGTGACGTATTCAAAACACAAGCCGAGGCGGTTCTCTGGAATTATATTTGCCCTCAAAATTTTTACTTCTATTTTTTTAAATTTCAATGTCTGATTCTTTCAGCGAAAAATGGCATGAGGGGCATTAAAAATCTAGACAAGCAAAACACTTGCCCTCGAAATTTTCACTTCTATTTTTGGAAATCTCAAAATATGATCCTATTAGTGAAGAAAGTTATAAAATACGGGCATTATAAATCCTGTCAAATAAAAAGCTTGTCCTCGAAATCTTCAATTTTATTTTTAAAAAAATCAAAGTTTGATCCTTTCAGCCAATAATGACATGGGAGGAAATTAAAAATCTACTGAAGTAAAACGTTTGCCCTCGAAATTTTCACTTCTATTTTTGGAAATCCCAAAGTTCGTCAATCCTTTCAGCGGAGAAAGATATGATAGACAGGCATTAAAAATCCAGTCAATTATAACACTTGCCCTCAAAATTTTCACATATATTTTTAAAAATCTCAAAGGGTCCTACCCTTACACAGAAGAATGCCATGACAGGCAGATAATCCATATTAAGGATTGCCTCGCACATATTTTATCTGTAGAATCAGTTGCAAGCTCAGGTTACCAAAACCAAAACCAGCTAGGGACTTTCAAGAAGAAGAAGAAAAAGAAGACAGGAGAGTAGTTGTCCGTAGGCGTCGGTAACAACATTTTAATTTTGAACATCAGCCAATGATTAAAATAAAATAAAAAATAAATATACATATATACAGGACTATATAAAACACGGACGTTTGCTCCTAAGGTAGACAACTTAATACCTGTGTTATAGGTAACAGCCGCCTGTTATACACAAATATTTTTTTTAGACATATATAAATACATACATATGGATAATAACCTTTGAGATTGTTGGGATTCCGAGGATGACGTCAGACGGCATTCGGTCATCTTAACTCGCCCCACAGCCACATCCTCTGCAATTTAAGCGGACTCTGGTACTAGATCGGGGTAACGTTAGGGTAAAAGATAAGTAATTCTTAGCTCATGTTTTTTTTTCAAGAAAACCACGAATCCTAGGAATCATAAGGTAGTCCTCATAATATTTTAAGAAATCAATTTTTTTCTCTAATATGTGTGTAGACAGTTTGAAACCATTGTCTTCAATGATAAATCATTTTTTTTTCATATAATTTTATTTATTTGTATAATTAAATACATTTTATTTATGATATCCATCCATCCGTCCGTCCGCCCGTCCGTCGGTCCTTCCTTCCGTCCGTCCGTCTGTCTGTCTGCCCGTAAGGTGCTCCCCCCACACAGCATTTTCAAACTATTACACGTAGAGACTCGAAATTTTCCATGTTGATAGAACATGCTAAAAATTATTCTAAACGAACTCGGAAAACAACTTTTGAATTTATTTAACAAATGCGTTTATGGCGTATCAGATACGGAACCCTTCTATATAAGCGTGTCTGGACATGCTCTTGGCAATTTTTATATACATACAAGTGTGCGTAACACTTACACTTGTTTTTTTTATGGACGTCTAAGATAGGCTCGCGAAAAAAGCTTTTAGCATTAAGAATAAAAAAAAATTAGTACACACACACACAGACATTCAGAAAACTTTTCCATTTTATACGTTTCTTAATGTACAGATAGATGGAACTATTTAAAAATAGCCATTAAACAATTACTAAAAATTTTAAAACGCTCTGCAACTCTATGTCATTATTTGAATCATCTTGAGCCGCTGCCAAAATGACTAATTCGCGGTAACAGTTTTTTTTTTTATAACATCTCTTAATGTTAGATTACAGTTCAATGAGGTCGCTCAATTAATTTAATTAATAGCTCTCTCCGAAAAATATTGCGCGCATCCATTAAGAATTTCTTTTGTTATTTTTTTTATGCATTCATAAATAACGAAAGTCCCTCGCAGACATAATCTGCGTAAATAATTATCTGAACTACGAGAAATCGTTAATACCTACTTAATTTGTACTAAGTAGTAACAATGAAATGGCCAAAATGGTTCCGTTTCTGATAAGCTAAAAACGTATTTGTTAAATAACTTTAAAAGTTGTTGTCCGGTTTCGTTCAGAATAATTTTTCTAATGAGTTTTTAGCATGTTCTATCAACGTGGAAAATTTCAAGTCTCTACGTCTATTAGTTTTGAAATACTAGGGGGGAAGGGGGACCACCTTACATACCTACTTTACCTTTCCTTATATATACCAATTGCCCTGCCTTCTGCTCCGGAGGTCGTAGGTTCGATTTCCGCCTCGAGTCTGAGTGTATTATCCATATGTATGTATGTAAATATTTCTAAAAAATATTTGTTGCTGTTACCCACAACACAGGCATAAAGTTGTTTTGACCTATGAAAATTCATGATTTATTCATCAAAGGCACGCATTTATAAAATTTTGTAGGAAAACACGGCGGTTGGCATGTTTCGCTGTATTTATGAAGCGAAGTAGTTAAATGGCAGAAGTTTCGCCTCAGCGATAAAACTTGTAATCTGCTTCTAATGTAGTGGCAGAAACGAAATTTTAAACGCCCTGTTTGGTAAAGACGTGCGTATTTAATGTACCGTCAGCACATACCTTTATCATTTTGAACAGAAATAAAAGGAAATACTGTATAGAATATATTTAAGGTATTAATAAATTTTAGTTTCGTTTTGGTTCGTTTCGTACTGTTTGTCAGATCCCGGTGGTCTAATCTCCTCGTTAAAAGTCAACAACGCATGTGCTATCCTTTTTGTATGATAATTCTTATTTTCCTTCCTTCCTTTACTAATTCCTCTAATAACAATAATTAATATTGACAGTTTACAGATAAAAATCCCCTAATTCCCGCCATTATTTCGCAATGTTCTTCTTTTGTTTTGTCTTTGATGACAGCGTACTTCTTATGCGCCAGTGCTGCCAGTATTTCTCGCGAAAAAAGAGGTTAGATATATTGGCGTCAACATCATAGAAATATTATTAAATTTTTTTTTGTTGGCTGTATACACAAAAGTCGAAGGTTAGCGTCTTCGATAAATAGCTTGATGTTATGATTAATACAAGTCGTTTCGAAAGTTTGTTAGAGTTTTTAATGTCGTTAGCAACGAACGAACTGTCACTGCTATATTATAAAGAGTCTCTGAAATTGATAACATGAATTTTGGATTATTAGAAAATTTCTTTCACTTCAAAAAAATAATCATTACGATTATATTTTAGAGGGATATTGAATAAGCATTTTAAATTTTATAAAATTGTAGTTTCTTCGACTCGACTTTGCCAATTTTTATCTTAGAAAATCTTGGAAAATATATAGATAATTGATTTGAAAGGATTTTCTTTATATGTTACAAGGGGCAACGAGCAGGCAGCAAGCAGCTAAGTGCCTACTGACGCTTTTGGACGTCTACACGACCAGAAGGCAAGCAAATGCGTTGTCGGCCTTTAATGAAGAGTTTAGGCCACCGGGAAAGTCTCACAAACCGAACGAAACGCGATAACGATACCATAATTTGACGTAACAGCATTGCCGCCACTTCACGCCCGCGTGCACGCGCGTATGTGCGTGTGTGTGTGTGTGAGTGTGTGAGCGAGTGTTTGTGCGTGTAATTACTAAGCTTTGTTATATTGTCTTCTTTTTAATTTTTGTAATAATGTTTTCTTTAATGTAATGAGCGAGTCCGATCTTACGACTCTACACTTAGCCAAATTTATTTTTCTCTCCCCACTAGCACGTACTCTAGTATTAAGTTGCGAGCGACGTGCCCTGCGAGGCAAGGTTCGGCTTAGCGGCTCAGGGACTTAGCAGTTGCGGCTTAACACAACTCTTGCGAGATCTTGAGCTGCTCTCCGTGTTTGGAAAGTTGAGTGGAATTTTGTGTTTACGTTATTTCATATCGGGCAGAGTCGCGTGTTCAACTAACTTTGCATTAGTCCACATATAAGAAAAACAGAGGATAGTGGTCTTCGGTATAAACTTCTAAAGAAGTAAATATTTACATAAGGCTTTCAATTTTATTGCCTTTAATTCGTGCTACGTTTTTGAGACTGTATAAGCAAGAAAAATAGACATTGGTAGAGTCGTTACTTTATATATATAACAAATTTCGCTTTTATTTTTGTGTGGAATTTTAACTCTACATACAAAACCTTCTATCTATCCATGCTCTAGAGCTCTGGTGACTCCATTAGCCAACAGAGAAATGCCTACTTACTCTATCGTGTATCTCTATAAAACAAATGAATAATATGTTTATACTCTATCTCTTTTAAATTGTAGCAATGTAAAATGTTTGTACCCACAATTAAACCTAGCGCTCCGAAACAGAAATTTAAAAGTGGCTTTTTTGTACGAAACTTATTAACTCTCTTGGCATTTTAATAAAAATGTTATAAAATGCATCCAGTTCGCGGTAAATCCAATTCCCTTGCACTCGAAGGCTGCGGTGCTGCTATTAGTTGTATAACCCTAATATCACTTGTCACATATGCCACACGCAGAAGCACTGATACGACCCATGTGGTAAGCGCACCGCGATTTATCAATTACAGTTTCTTTTTACAAAAAAAAAGAAAACTAGACGCTAGAGTCTTAACCTACTCTGCGCTTCGTTGTGATTTATACCACCATGCACATACTTCGAAGCATAATCAGAATAGGAATTCTGAGGGGTTCCGGGGATGCTGTTGGACGGCACTTGGTCATTTCAACTCGCTGTAGAGCCAAATTCCTTTCTAATTTTAAGTGGGCCCTGGTACTAGACCCGGATAACGCTAGAAAGAAAAAGATGAAAGAAACAGTTTGTGGTCGCCTTATTGGTGTGGTAGCATTTGAGTGTGCAACAACAATTGTAAAAGACATTGCAGATCTTTTGACGTTTTTTTTCCCATATTCATTTAAAGTGACGAATTTGTTTCCACAATCACTGGTTACACTTTGATCATGCTATTAACTTACGATCCCTTACATTATGTGCTTCTAGATCCGCTATTCTCTATCATCTCCTTTATATTACTGAATATATTCTATTAATAGATAACTGTGTTTTAAAACCTTTAAATTTCCTCTTAGCGTTATTCCAATCTAGTAACGGGATCTGCTTAGATTGCAAAACATGTGGTTGTGGGGAGAGTTACAGTGGCCAACTATTGTCTGACATCATCCCCGGAATCCCCAAGATTCAATCAATATCACAATGCATATCACTCTGTAACATTAATCGGTATCCATTGTTTTACGTGTCTTTTGAAACACGGAGGAGGTCGGATATTTGAAAATCAGTTATAGAAAGGGTCATCCATCTTTCACACGGCCGTGCTACTTAACCTAGTGACCTATTCAAATACTGTTCATTGATTAAGCTACTAGGATTTCCTCTTTGAAGATCTATAATATACTTTAAATTGTTCATCTACTTGTACCCGCTCATCTCTTATATTATAAACCATACTCCCTTTCGCCATACTGTTAACACAGTGTGATTTTATTTCGAGAAAAAGCGTAATTCCGTCGTCAGAGAATTTTCCTGTTGATTCTGTAAAATAGAATTTCACGCGAACCGATTTTACGGTAGATAAGTTGCGTCTCGTTTAGTAATAAAAGTAGAGCGCAAATAACAATATGTACGAACGTGGTATTTTAAAATCTAACCAGCTTTTGGCGACATAAAATTAGTGTTATGAAAATCGGTGTAGATAAATCTTAATTCTGCATTCACGCAATCTTACAGACAGTTTAGATAGCTTAGGCCTTCGGAGAGAACATCTCTTCTCATTGTGCGTCTAACGTCTGTATATCTAGGAATGCTCTGAGAAGCTCTTCGGCTTGTTACCATCTCATTTCCGGCACCGCTATTTAGGAAAAAATAATTGCTTTTTCTTGTTTTTTAATACAAACGGTTTAAGGGACGCACTTTTAACACGTTCCTTTTAAGGGTTCCGTAATCCTTCAAAGAAAACCTCATAGTTTCGATATGTATGTCCGCCAGCGAGGTAAATTCCTCCTTCGATTTTCCCAACTATTATAGAATAGTAATACGAAATTTTCCACGTTGATATGATATCCTATAAACTCATTTTGAGCGACAGAGCAGTATAATTTTTGACTTTTTCAGTAATATTTTTGGTATTTAACATATACCTTTATCGCGTATCAAACACGGAAACCTTCTAACTAAGCGTGTTTTCACTGTGGCCACTTTTTCTTTTTGTCGTGCATAATGCCGGAGCCAGACAGCTCAAATTATTTCTTCATTTTTGTCCTTGAAGACTACAAAGTTCTACAAAACTTTGCGCAAGTACACGAAGTCTCCGGCCACACTACATGATCATTCAAATGAAGCTATGTCTAGCTCCGGCATAACATATATTGTCAATAAAATACTTCTTTTATCTTTTTGCATTACTTGTTTTATCAATAAATATATAGGACTATATGAAATACAGAGGTCTGTTCCTAAGGTAGACAATTTAATGCCTGTCTGCCTGTTATAGGTAACAGCCGCCTGTTATACACAAATATTTTTTGAAAATATATAATTACATACATATGGATAATATACCCATACTCGAGGCGGGAATTGAAACCACGACCACTAAGCGGAAGGCAATCTACTGCCCATTGCGCCAACGGGCCGGTCAAAAGCATTCATGAATTTTACATCATTTTTTTAAACATTATTTGATAGGTGATAATAATATCTGACTTAAAAGCTAATTTGACGTCATTTCTTCACACTCTGTGCTGAAAAAACTCCACAATAACAAATTCAGTAGGTTATGTCATTATCAGTAATAACTCCCAATACTTTTGACATGGACCCCAGAGTAAGGCATTTTTAGAATTAACTTCCAGGCCCTTTAAATGACAATAGAATATCCGTGCGACTTTGTCGAATTAAGCATAATTTTGTTCCCGTGTAACTTTATCTCCGTGAATGGGGCCTAAACATTTCGCTAAGTATATTGAATTGCTTTTGGATGCTGCGGTTTTTGTTTTTCCAAAAACATTTATGGTTATTTCATGGAATTGTTTGACTGCTTAGTTTTAGTTTGGGGAATGCACCTTTACAAACAGAAATGTTAGAAATAAAGAACAACTGGTAATGCACTCTGTAAGGCTCCGCAAAATTAACTCCACATATAAGTGTAACTGTACACGTTTCTATAACAAACAGAAAACGACTTTAAATAAATTTAACCCTTTTAAAAAACGTTAATTAATTCAGAAATCTTGTTATAATGTAAAGGATTATTTTAATGATGTTAATTCTTGAGAATAAATTGCTCTGACCATATTTTTTTTTATAAAAAGTTGTTATAGTTTTTATTTTATTGTTTGCTTGTTTTTGTGATTGTTTTCAAATGTTTAGTGTATATTGTATATATATTGTTTAATATTTACAACTTTCTGTATGCAGTGTGATGATACAGCAAATAAATATGTTCTTTCTTTCTTTCTTATTTGAAGTATTGTGAAAATGGTGATAACAAAAAATTACCCAACTGTGTCTGTTACGGACGCATCTGGGTGCAGGGTAGGGCATGATGAACTCTTGTAAACTAAGGCGTAAATTTTATCACCAAACTATTAAATGATTAAAAAAACAATAAACAATAATATTATACATATTATGACGTTCATAAGGTGCTTATATAAAAAAGTCTATATGAAGAAATGATTTTGACTTTGATGACAATGATTATGAATTATACAATGGTTCCAATGAACCAACCAGCATTTTAAATGGCTCGCGACGCTAATGCGAATTTGCAACGTCAATACGCCTGCTCTTAAAATCTGGGTTTAAGAAAATTAAGAGCATGCCCATTTTGTTATGTTCTAGTCCTTTTAGTCTTCAGCCGCATTGTTTGGCACGTCCGGGTACCATTATTCCTTCCATCTTCTCACTCCTTCTTCCTCCTTCCCTCGTATTCCTCCTCACGTAACATCGGCGTGAGGTGGCGGCAATGCTATCACGTCAAGTGATGGTATGGTTGTCGCGTTTCGTTCGGTCTGTGCTTTTTGCAGCCAACAGAACCCCCCGTCCCTCTGCCGGCCGGCAAGGGTATACCGTTGGGCCACATCAGCAACGTTGAGATATCCCTGTCGCGGTTCAAGACGCAAGACCAAAAACTGCTACATCAGTACTTGTACGGGGTGAGTAAGAAACATACTATTGGGATATATTATTGGCCAATAGATCAAAACACCGTGTCGTAAGGTTTAGCCAGCGCTTGCAATGTAAGCGCACAAAAATACGTTTTTACGACATCACTCTACAAGTTTCCGAAATTCTCGGCTCTTATCTATTATAATACAATTGTATTTTCCTTGAATCACTCCTCTTATTGATAAAAACTGCATTAAAATTCCTTGCCTAGCTTAAAAGATATACGCCTACAAGGGCGGGCGGTAACTTTATTTTATACTATGTAGTGGATAGACTAACACTAGCTAAATTTCTAACGATTCGTGTCCTGTTTATAGCAACTGTGCCTGGACCGTAACGTCAAAAGGAACATAAAGAAATTCAAAGGCTACGAATGGGCCATCGGCTCCACAGAGTACAAGGCCAAATTAGAGGAAACGTCCAAAATGGAGAACAAGCAACTTCGTACCATGTGCGAGATGCTGGATTTGGATAAAAAAGGTAATTGTTTATTTCTTCTTCCTAGTGTTATCCCGGTCTAGTACCAGGGTCTGCTTTGGTTGCAAGGGATGTCGCTGTGGGGTGAGTTAAAATGACCGAATGCCGTCTGACGTCATCCCCACAATCCCTGCAATCTCAATATCACTCAGTAATAAAATATTTATATTCGGGACCCACTATTTTACGTGTATTCCACACTGTTTACAGACGAAGTTGGATATTTGTAAACTGAACGGAAGGACTATTTATCATAGGGATTGACTCAAATGCCATCATCATTAAAAGTAATAAAGTTACGATCTCGCATTTGAAACTACTCCGAACATCAGTATCGAGCGCCTTTCTCAGTTAGTTCTGGCGTCTGTTGACTATAACATATGTTTAAGTTGTCTACCTGTTAATATGTTGGGAAGTTTATTAAAATTATTTTATATAAAACAGCTCATACACACTTTAGTTCTAATTGAATTTTTATTTTACATTATAATTTAATGTGATTGTGGCAGCACCGGTAATCGGGCGTAGGCTGATAAGCGCTTCTTAGAGCTGAGTCCGACTGCCCTTTCTGTGGCATGTGTAATACACTTGTTTATATGTTATTAGTGATTTTTTTGTTTCTTTGTATGAAATAAAAATGAAATATTTAATTGATAGAATCAGGCGTTACTTAGCGGAAATCCATGACATGCATGAGAAGCTAACCTACTTTGCTTGATTCATTCGCGGATTAAAGCAAAGTAGTTTAGCTTCTCATGAATGAAACATTTATTTATTTACGCCACTAAATGTACTTAAGAGAATATTATAAGAATTACTTATGGTCAAACGTGGCCTATACTGTAATCCTCCCTATACTACTATCACGGAAGGTATAGGGGGAGTGACAATAGCAGCTAGGGTGCTTCGGGGTCGCGTACCCGTAGTGGATCTGTTCTATTATCGGACAAATAAAGGAAGTTCTAGCCCCTTAGAGTAAAACAGTGGGTCCCGATTAGTGACCCTGAGTGATATTAGTCGTGGGGACGTGGGATTGTGGAGGTTCCGGGGATGACGTCAAACGGCAGTTGGTCATCGTAACTCGCCCCACAGCCACATCCTCTGCAATCCAAGCGGATCTTCGTACTAGACCGGGATAACGCGAGGCTAGAGCTATTGTATGAAATTGTTTGAGGCTGCCAATTTTTCTTTTTGTTAAAACTCGCGATGGATTGAATAATTTTGAGGCAGTAAATATATATTTTTTTGGCCATTGATAATAATAATTGTAAAAACAAGCTCTTAAGTATGCCAAGTACAAACCCTATGGAATAAAGTAATTCAGTTTTGGATCATTTAACACTTTAAAAAGCCTTTCATTTCATATACATATCAAGGGCGTTCAGAATAAGTTATGTCGCCATTTCTTAACAATTCTTGACATTAAATACTAGCGGTCTGACCCGGCTTGACACCGATATTTATTTTATCCAAGTTATGATACAGATCTATAACTTTTATGAAATTCTATCGCCTATTTTCATCAGGGATAATGTAGAATTCTAACGGTGAAAGAATTATTCAAATCTATCCAGTAGTTTCAGAGCTTAGTCAATGGAAACAGACAATAAAATTTTCCCGCTTCATTATGTTCGTAAAACATATATTTTCTGAATAGTCCGTTGTCGCAGTTGGCAGTGACCCTGCCTTTCGCTCCGTGGGTTGTGGGTTCGTTTCCCGCCTCGAGTCTGGGTGTACTATCTATATAAATGTATTTATATATTTCTAAAAAAAATATTTGTGCATAACAAGGTGTCTGTTACCTATAACACAAGCATTGAATTGTCTACCTTAGGAACAGACGTCCGTGTGTCATAAAGTCCTATGTATTTACATATGTATTACGTCATATATGTATTTATATAATAGATTTATAAAAATCTAATTGGTCCGTTGGCGCAGGTTACCCCTGCCTTCAGCTCTAGGACTGTGGGTTCTATTCCCGCCTGGAACCTGTGTGTATATATATTAGTTGTTTTGCACTTACATACAAACATATATGTATGTCAGCCAGCTGTTACCCGCAATACAGGCATTAAGTTGCCTATTTCAGGAACAGTATAAGGTCTACAGTCGACTGCCTTCTCCTTTTTTGAAATCGGCTAATAAACGAAAAAAAATTAGACTCGCAATTGACTATAATCTGATGGAAAACGACTATGTGCAAGGTTCCGCTTAGATTGCAGAAGATGGCTGTGAGGCGAGTTAAGATGACCGACTGCCGCCCTTATACACACATGTACACGTTTTACTATAAGATTGTGTCAAAGCGTAGTCACGACGACCGGATGTATTTTAATTGTAAATATTAGGTGAGTCTATAGAGTTACTTAAAATTTTGAACAAAAATAATTGATCTCTTACTATTCTACGATTTACAGTTACATCAAAACCAGGCCCTGCCTTATATTTTAAATGTTTTAAAAATTTATTCTGGATTTTCTCAATCTCATTGATATATCTCATTCTTCTTTTATTGATATACGTATCAATAGAACATTTACTGTTATATTTGTTTTATCAACTACAATTGTTAAAAGCATTTGTATTACGTATAGTCGAACAAGAAATTGGTTTGCAACGCTAAGGTCGAATTTTGTTTGAATGCCAAATAGTTAAAAGGCTTATTTTTGCTTGTTATGCATTACGTTAACTTCTAATATTAACCCAATTTTCTTCAACTAGAAGCTGTCATCCAAAATGGTAAAGCACATTCTTGGCTGACTATACATTTATATACATAATATATGTAGACTTAAATCAGGCTTCGAACCCAAAGTCCTGGAGCGGAAGCCAAGGTCACTGTCAAATGCGCTAACGAACCAGTCACTTAAGATTGAAAGTTAAGCACAAGAATACTTACTGGAAAGTCTTTATCAGAGAGCTTAGTATTAACGACGAATATCCTCTGCAGGACTTGCAGAGCCTGTTCAGGCTTGTTCGCATGCAGGAGGTAACGAGGACTTTCTGGAAACGGCAACAGTAACAACACAACCAGTAAGCTGGGGATACCACAGGCAGCGACGAATACCCTCCACGAGGTGTATTGGAAAGTTGCTCCTACATCTGTGATATTGAACCGGTCGTCTGCGATAATGAGCCAGGCGATACCTGAAATTTACATCCTTAATTAAATAAATCAAATCAAAATATGTTTTATACAAGTAGGCTTACAATTTTTGACTCGTGTAATATTTTAAAAGCTACCACTGATTCAGAAAAGTCGAGTTACGAGAAGAATCAGTAGGAAACTCGTTAGCACACTTTTACATAAATGAGTTTAACTCTTTTGCATATTTAAACTATAAAGTACAAAGCTGATGAGACTCAACTCCAAGCAGTTTTAACATTAACACAGTCTTCGACTGTATAATACGCTTTATAGATAAGCGTGGTTTTAACATGTAGTTTGTCATGCAATTACAAATCTGCCTATTGACAAATTTTAAGACAAATCATAAAATTTATCAATAGACAAAATTCCAAATGCAATATGAAATGTCTATACATCTAACATTGCATTTGTAATTTTGTTAAAGAAATGTATGCTCGCGTCCACATAATTTTTTTTACCTACTCTACCCAGACGCAGGAACGGAGTCACAAAGTTATTCCTCCTTCTAGTTTGTCTATCCTGCATATTACAATGTTTTTTGTTATAAAGATGAATGTTTTTTCCTAACAAACATAATTCTGGCAAATATATGTGAAGCAACCAATAATTAATATTAAAGTTGGAATTAATCTCCCCTCAAAAAATAAATAAAATATAAATAAATTTATTATTCACGATTTCGTTCAAAATAATTTTCCTAATGAGTTTTTAGCATGCTTTATCAACATGGAAAATTTCAAGTCTCTACGTTTAATAGTTTGGAAATGCTAGGGGGGGGGGGGACCACCTTACGGGCAGCAGCCAGACGAACGGACGGACGGCAGTGCGAATTTGTGGGGGTTCCTTGTAGTGCTACGGAACCCTCCAGTTCCAAAGCGGTGGTGCGGCACGATCAAGAAACAAACGCTTGAGCTAGACGAACAAATTTATAAAGTATCCGCGCCGACATTGAAGATACAAAAAACATAAATAATTAATTGTCAAAATTTTTTTGCTTCGTGGAGCCGTATTAATAAAAATTTTAAACATTTTTATACTTTATTCATTACAATTTTTGTTATATAGTTTTAAATAAATAAATAACGTTAATTTGGCCAAAATATACATTACACTTAATCAAAACAGTATTGGCCTCCAAACTAGGATTCCCTGCATACCACAAAATGATACATGAGCATTAAACATGATAAAAAAAATTATTGGGTATAGTGCGTTCAGTTTAAAAATGCACACCCTCCACTAATTCTCTAACGCTTGCTTATGTGCGTGCAGCGATTGTATTTATACTCAAACTCAACCACGCACTGCAAGGTCAAATAAACGCCAATATAGTCACGAACTTGCGTCAATTAAGAATAAGAATATATTTATTGCCAAACAACAGACATGAAATTTTAGACGTAAGTTTATTTTTACATTCATTTTTTTCTATTGCTTGTACACACTATTTTTCAAAGGCGAATACTTTGGTCGGGAGTGCATTTTTAGACTGAAAGCACTTTACATGTCTGCCAGACTTAAAAAATTGTAACCGATTTTTTGAACATGCCGCTCAGGAGACATACATATATTATGATATATACTGCACATCTACATGCATACCTATTTTTATTTTATTTATTAAACATAAATCTACATGTTATTTTATAAAAAGAAACTTAGATTAATGCGTGCGTGCGTGTCTGTGTGCGTGCGTGCGTGCGTGTGTGTGTGTATGAGCCATTATATGTAGATGTATTTAATTATTTCTTACTTCACTTTTGAATGTACCATTGGTGTATACATACACATAATTAATCAAATAGGAGAGCTATCTAAAAATGGACTGTATTAAGTGGCTTAACATGGTTTAAGTTGGTTTTATTCAAGAGTAAAGAGTATGAAAATAAGTTAACTCTGACATTTTATATGCCGCTTCTACTCCTCTGGCCGTTGCTGCTATTTAAACAGTCCAGGCGCTCTTAAATATCTAACTTAATACGTCATTGAAACTTAACATTAAAACCATTGAGGAGGTCGTGGCCTAATCAGTGGTCGGCCTTTAAGTCGATCGCTAGATTAAGTTGCTGTTGCTGTGACCAGGTGATAAATGGGTGACCCATTCTAGCACTGGTTTATATTTGATATCCGACCTCCTCCGTGTTTCGGAAGGCACGTAGGAAAATTTCAAGTCTCTACGTCTAATAGTTTGGAAATGCTAGGGGGGGGGGACACCTTATGGACTGACAGACGGACGGACGAACGGACAGAGTGAAATTATAAGGGTTTCTTGTTCCCTAATAAATGGCCAAAATACTGAAACCACATATCGTCAATATTATACAAAGCGACAACTAGCTGCTCGTAGATTTCTCACTTAAAAAAACCTCTGAACTAAGTTTAACTTTCACATATGGCACGCTTAGTTATAATCAGACCGATTACGTTTTAGGTCTAAAGTGAGTTAATGATACAGGCAATCTCATTTCAACATTCTCTATCTGCCAATGATAATGAAAATATTGTTTATTCTTCAATTAAGTGAACATAACAGTAGTATACGAGGTTCGGCCCTAGCCACTAGAAAGTGAGTGTATGAAAAACTCGTGTTAGAAGGACCCGCTTTTCCATAACAGTTTAATTTAGAGTACATTTACCAAAGAATAAGAATATGGTATATGTGAGTTATTATAAAATATAATAATTATTTCGATATTTCCATCCAACACTGCGATATACCTATTTTTGTCTTTTTAATTAAAATAAGTTTTTAGTTTAAAAGACAAACAAGTAATTAAATGTCATTAAAATATCATTAGTCATTCATTAACTATTGCAATAATGCCGTTTTTATCGAATTATAAGCAGAATTAGTCGTAAATGACTAAACCTAACTCAAAAATCAGCTTTTTTGAGTTAGGTCAGTTTAATGACTAAGCATGCGATATGTAAAATAATATTATCTTGATTTCGAATGAATGCAATTTTGGTAAAATTTCTGTAGTTAAACTCTGTTCATTTTGCTGACCGTGCATACATAAGACTCGTTATGTATTAAGGTAGCTTAAGTTTAACTGTAGTGTATTAAATTGATTCTCGTAGTTATAACGGTCACGGACTAAAAAATACCAAATTGCCAGAAAATTTTCTCTAGATACTGACTCCGAAGAGTATAATGGATGGTATAAAAAGGAACGAAAATTTGCTTTAGGGTGGACGGAATGTCATCGACCAAGGGGTGAAGACCCTCGTGGCGCCTGCTGGTTCACTCTTCGATAGTAATTTAGGGTGAAGGAGATACTATCTTTATATATTAAATACGTGAAGCGAAAAAATTAGGTACCATTTTAGGAAAATTGCGAAAACGGATGAGTATGCAATTGGACAAAACAGTAGTTCACACAGAGCAAGGTGTGGTGACTAGACACGAGGATATGCCATAATCGTGGTTACATCGTTTATAGCAAATTGTTTTACTAACCATAAAAGAAATGAAAAATAACCGTTTTGAATACTATGTCTCACTTATTAAATATACATTTTGAATAGTTTATAAGCTAGTAGCTGTAACTCGCGATATTATTACATTAAAATAAAAACTCCCAATATCTCCCAAATTGTTGTTGTTTTGCATTTTGATCTCCTATAATTGAAGGAGCACACATTTTAAAAGATTAATATCTACCCTTAATGGTATGAGAGCCCAAGAGGGGTTTTTGCGCAATACTTGAGTGGGTCAGAAAACCATATAGGGAGAATCCTTGCACCCTGTAATGTGGGGTATATTAAAGGGTGCAAGGATACCAAATATGAATTCTTAATATAGCGAGGTTCTTTATTGGACCCTTAGAAAGACTCGGGCTCTTCAGATTAATTACAATATAGATACATAGTTTATATCGACTGGCCCGTTGGCGCAGTGGGCAGAGACCCTGCCTTCCGCTCCGGGGTCGTGGGTTCGATTCTCGTCTCGAATCTAGGTGTATTATCTAAATCTATGTAATTATATATTTAAAAAAAAATATTTGTGTAACAGGCGTCTGTTACCAGGCGTCTGTTACACAGGCATTAAGTTGTCTACCTTAGGAACAGACGTCCGTGTGTCATATAGTCCAGTATGTATTTATATTTCAATAGTCTGACGAAATAAGCGTGACAAAAAAAAATGTGAGTCACAAAGTTGTTAAAAGAATATCATCTAGAAATGTACGAGCGGTATCAATATGTTTATTTTGAAGGAAATCCTTTAAGAATTACAGAAAACATGCATCTGAAGATTTTCTCGAGGCAATGTAGTTAAAACCACCACGCGCTCTATAAAACCACGCTCCAGGCGTTAATAACAACGTGACCTTAGTTTAAAATTACCATTTTTTTTCGTTTCCGCACTTTATCTACGTAATCCAATAGATCCCCGTAAAAAATTTGTGACTACAAATTTAGCATCACTGCCTCCTTGCTATAATAAATAAAGTATCCAAGAGCGTGTGAACACACGCTTATACAGATGGGTTCCGTATCTGATACGCGATAAAGGTATTTGTTAAATAAAATTAAAAGTTGTTGTGTGATTTCAAAATAATTTTCATAATGAGTTTTTAGAATGCTCCATCAACAGGGAAAATTGCAACTCTTTACGTCTAATACTTTGGAAATTGTAGGAGGGACAACCTTGCGGGCGGACAGACGGACGGAGGGTGCGAACTTATAGAACACGGCACCCTATAAAGCACATCTCAAAAATACACATATTTGTAAAGCGTATTAGCGTAGTTTTTAATTGTCTAAATTTTAATTTAATTACTTTAAATGACGATCTTGTAGCGATATAAGAATAGTTGTTTTAAGCCATGTAAAGTGCGTGTGCTTGAGTGTACAGGAGCTGAACAGTTTTGCAGTTTCATTAAAAAGAGTCGATTTTCATATTTAAGCCGGCGATATGAAAATTGATTGGGAGTAAAATGAAACGGGACAACAAGCGCATTCTGTAAGACGTAAATCACTAGTCGTGCGACGAATCTCAGCCAAAATTCGGCCCTATTGAAAACTAGCAGTACCCCGCAACTTCGTTGATTCGTGATATAAGTATATTTATGTACAGTGTTATTTATACCAAATAAAAGTTTTTCTTCTTCTTCTTCATATCAATACTATACTATACTATACTATACTATACTATACTATACTATACTATACTATACTATACTATACTATACTATACTAGACGTACTACTAAGTACGTACAAGACGAGAATTTTCGTTTTAATCTAATTCCTAAAACGGCGACTCATGGATATGTGCATTCTTCCAATCCTCAGATATGGTGCTCAAACCTGGTCTTTGACTATTGAACAAATACCCTCGGCGTTTGCCAGCGAGCTATGGAGCGTAGTGTTCTGGGTGTAAAGCTTGCTGGTAGAGTAAAAACACAACACGATGCTTCAAAACACAAATGGCCGATGTGGCCCAAACAGTTGCCAAGCTAAAGTACAATGGGGCTGGACATGTCTCCCGCATGTCCGATGATTTTTGGGCCAAAATTTCCACTTTGTGGATCCCAGATCCAAAAGAACATCGCGGCAGACAAAGATTGAGACGGAGGAACTACTTGGATCGTTAAAATGGAGACTGGCAACGCATAGCCACGGTCAGAACCATATGGAAAGATATGGAAGAATGGATGGATAGGAACCATATGGAAGAAGAAGACTTTGCCCTGCATTGGGAAAAATAGATGTGAATGATCTTCCTAATATTATAAACGTGAAAGTTTGTACACATGGATGTGTTGATGTATTTTAAACGCTCTTTCACGGAAAAAGTACTGAATGGATTTGAAAAAATCTTTACAATAATATAATTTATACACAGAATAACACAGGCTATAATTTATAAAGGTATTGTGTGAATTATCCGAAATATAACGATAAATTTCAAGTAAGTAGGAGAAAGTTCTGCCATCTGCGAGCTATTCTGGCGTGCGCTGCAGAAACCGTTAGAGTTACACGTATATAGTGAAGGAAATGTTTATCTTAAATAGTTCTACAAAAAAGCCCGCAACAGCATATATCTATCTTTCATGTTTAAGCCATTAACGCCAAAATAGTGAACCATTATGGAACAGGAAAGGGAAAAAAAACGGGAACGGGGACAATGTTACAGGATAATAGAATGAAGTAAATAGTAAGTAACCCAACGTTCGGTAAGGACGACGTCTGCCGAGTCCGCTAGTAATAATATAATCCTACATAAATAAAGATTATCTTCCTGATAACTTAAACATAATACTTACTGAATATTCAATGTTGTATTGAAATAGATCGACGGCATAATAACTACGTATCAATCAAGTTAACAATTCCAGTAATGCAATATCAATTAATATTAATTTATTAATCGACACAATTGAATTGTATAAAAAACCTGATGTTTTGCGCAATGTTATTGTTTTCGTTTGCTGTTAGTAAAAATATTACGATTTCACTTCTTTGGCCTGTGTTATTAAGAAGCCCGAAAAATGCTGATGGCCTTCTTCCTAGCGTTATCCCGGTCCGATCCTAGGATCCATTTAGATTGTAGAGATGTGGCTGTGGGGGAAAATAAAAAACTACATTTTTTTAAAGTATTTTTTCATGGGTACGGTAACTAACATTGTGACACGAGATTTTAATATATAAGATATATATATACATTATTAAAATAATTAAAAAGGGCTGGCAACGCGTATCTTCTTATGCGCCTTTTTTTTGTTTTACCTCGAAAATACATTTACGCACCTCAATCGGCTCTGTATCCAAAACTTAAGTACAGTCTTGATTGGAAGTGAGGGAATCGCCAGCTGATTGCCGGAATACCCCCTAAAAACCAGGGGTTACCCTCTTTGCCACAATGAGAGACATCACAGGAGCGCTGTAGCGCATATCTGCCATGACGTCTCGGAAATTCTTCTCTCTTCATTGGATTGTAGTACTATGCTTTAGAAGCACGTTTAAGTCCACCTTTACGACGAGACAAAAAGGGAAAGATGACTCCCGAGTTCCGAAGCCTACACGTCTTGCAATTGCGAAACGGGCCTTTTTATTGGCATTAAAAAATGTTGAAAATATGTACTGAGACATATACAAATCTTTGATTAACAAAAAGTAAAATGAAACTCATATAGACTCCCGTACATACACAATTAAATAAGCAGTACATAAATTATTAGTAGAACACACTCGGAACGCTTTTGAACTCTAAGAAGCTTTAAATATAACGACCTATTAACACTGAGTTTGTAGAAGCATACAAATATTGTGTCCTTAGTGCAGAATTATTTATCGTTAAACACCTAAAGCATTCAGCATAAATTCGCAAATAAAAACTAAACCGTCACTGGTTTTAATTTAGTGCTCTCGCGTTCGCTCGGTCACAATCGTAACCGTCGTGCATTAATGAGTCATTTTGCGCTCGGTGTAATAATGTACTGTTACTGCTAGAAAAGCGTACAATCCCTGAGTGTTACAGGGATTTTTTTCTTTGGTAACTGTGTTTCAATTGTACCCGTGCGAAGCCGATGCGGATGGTTAGTATGTACCTAATAACCGAAATTAAGAATTATCTAATAACCGAATTATGACAATATTTAAATGGAAACGTTAATTAATTTAAAAAAATCTACTTGTGCTGACATTCAATTGTATTTTAATTTCAATTTATCTTCTATTTTATCCTAAGCATGTTATGTTGACTTTTAATTAGTTGGTCAAGTATATATTCATTTTCAATTTTGTAAATTTAATTTATGTAAGAATTGTTTTTGTAAGAAGGTTGTCCTGTAATAATAAATAAAATAAGAACCTTCTCGGAATTCTTCATAAATATTTATCTAACGAATCATCTCGTTATACGCCGTGTACTATTATAATAATCTTGGCATGGCGTACACATTACCATATGTATGTACTGAGGATCATGAATACGGTTAATTTCCATAGATATTAAGCTGTCGATGACAGGTTCAGTGCATTCACCGTATGGAGGTATGATCCAGACCCCCCCCCAACTATACCATTTTCTCTTAGTGTAACTTACACTAGTTAAATTTGGCTCGTATAACTTAAAATCACACATCTTAACTCCCAACGGCGGTGGGGTTTGAACCAGGTACCTTGCGGATTTCAGTCCATACCTTATACCGTTGAGCTATTGAGGCTCACAATTAGCAAGTCATGGTTTAAATGCTTATAGACGTTTAACGCACGAAATAAAATGAAGTACATAAACTGGTTTCAATGACGAATAGATTAGAAGTATTAAATAGATTTTGAGCTTGCGTGAACTAGCAAGCCACTCAATTAAAATTAATTCTATCTCATTTCCAGAAAATAACATGCAAAGTTGTTCTGAAAAGCGTTTTAACTATGCCGAGCCCGTCTCTTAGACGCTATTCTCTTCAGATTTATCTCCTTAAAACTTATTCCTGTAAGTTAATGCAACACTTATCGTAAATCATTAACTGTCAACGGCATTAGATTAATATTTGTTTATAAAAGAACATAGGAACTATTTTAGTAGACGACTGAATCAATAGACGATTTTTAAGCACACGGAGCGAACTGTCGCCCCCGGTAAACATGAAACATGTTAAAAATAAATGCCTTTTTCTGCTAATGTAAAAGCTTTCAAGAAGGTGTCACAAGGTGCTCTCTGGATCTGAGAATCTTCAAACGTGCGGCACAGTCGTGTAAGGTGCGAGTTTAAAAATATCTCAACGGAATTTTAAAGTATTCGCCTGTTACAAATAATATAAATAATATTTCATTCAAGTAGACTTTAACAAGCTCTTTTGAATCGTCAAATATTTTAAAAGCCTACCACCGATTCGGAAGAGTCGAGCCACGAGAAGAACCAGCAAGAAACTCGTTGGCCGCTCTATTAAAAATAGTTCTTAAAAAGCTGAGTTTAAATTACGTTTTTGCATGTTAACTATAAAGTACAGAACTGGAGCATCTCAATTCCAAGCAGTTTTATCTTTAATATACTCTTCGACTGTATAATACGCCCTATGAATAAGCGTATATGTATGTATACAGAGATTAACTAATTTCTTAGTAGTTCATGAATTTACAATGCGGTTGCCGGGTTAATTGCACTGCAGAGGAAGGAATCCAAGCAGTGTTTGGGATTTCCGATTCAGGTATAGGTTTATAAGATACTTTTGCTGTATACATTAAATGACAAAAATATATCTTATAATTTACGTTTTATTATCTGTACATCTTTATCTAAGTCTATGTCTCTACACATATCTATGTATATACACACAGAGTCAAAATACAATAGAGTCAAACATTGGCAGATACTAATGCCGGCGCCAGACATAGCTTATTTTGAATGGTCTTTTTAATGAGCATTTAGTATGGCCAGGGATCTTGAGTAGCTGCGCAAAGTTGTAGAACTTTATAGTCTTCGGGGACAAAAACGTACAAACACTTTGAACTATGTCTGGCTTCAACAATACAAAATAAGTGTTGCTAATTTATAACATGACAAAATTTAAAACGAAACTTCAAGAAAAGATTATTATAAGAAATATTCTTTGAAAAGATTATGCGTAGATGTTCCTAAAACGTTGGAATTCTAATTTAATTTTCATTGTGTTTATATTTATTATTCAATGAATACTACTATTTGAGTAAAGTTGCATTGTAATTTGCAAACATCGATATTTTATTCACGAGACGTAGCAATTTAATTATAAATTTCAGCACAAAGTTTTGTCCCCCGATGCGATGTTTTCTTCAGAATCTCGTTGCGAGTTCAGCATCTGCGTTACCCTATTGCAAAATAATTATCCCAAAGTAAGTTATGCACCCTTTAGACTGTATCAAATTTGTGCAAATAAAGTCGCCTTAAAATATATTAAAGGAGCCACATGGCGTCTGTATAGAAGATAATTTCATATGAGTGCGCCGTCTAGCTGCGGAGATGGGGCGAGAAAAATATGATACTGCTAACCGCTTTTAGCCGTTGACAATGGTTTTATTACTTGCAAAAGTTATAACGATATCACAACCTTTTCAACTGGGATATCTTGTAATATGAACTTTAAGTTTCACTTAAAGAATATGGGTTATAATAATGGATATTTATAATAATCGTTTAAAGGAACCTGCAAGATTGTAGACTTAAAAGTCATCACAACAAAGCAACTTGAATATATAACACTTGAAAAATACCCCACTTGACTGAAAATTACAGAAAATTATAGTCTACCAGTTCCATGGTATCGATGTCGTTAAAGAATATTTATAGAATGAATTTGCTTTAGAATCGACTACACCAGTTTTTTCGAATAAATATTAGGATTTTATTATACAGCAATACTTGTAAAAATAGTCGTTCGAGCCAATGGTGTCGACCATCAACAAAAACACTCGAAATGGCACGCGTCGCTGGCATTGTCCAATATGGTACAGCGATCACATCCACCACAGCATTTAAAATGGTACATATAAACATAGTCTCTATTGTCAATACGCCAGGACTAAATTCGCTCACACATTTTTTGCACTTTGCTCTTATTAGGGTTATAAATACTAGGGAAAAAATAAAGAAGTATTATATTGACTGAACACAATCACGACGAATAAAACTATTAGCCCCTGCGTTCAAATTATTTCTATTTCTATTGACATAGCTTTTAGATTCGTCTTTATTCGAGAGTTCTTTATGAATTCTCCGCTTATTAGCGGTTGAAAATCGAAAAATATGAACCACTTAAATTTTTAGCAATCAAACAAATGCAAGGTTTCCCTTTTTTACATCTAGAAAGACTTGGTTTATTGTTAAACATCATCTTTTCGTTCTCATCGTTATCTGCATCAATTCTCAGAGTTTAGAACATAGGCTCATGACTCTTCAACATAATTTTTTAGAGGATTAATATGTGACCATCGGTCATTTGCTGTTATTTTCAGCTGCTCTGTGATCTCATCTGCTGACCTGTTCAGGCTGCGGCCTTTAAATCTCTTTTTCTGAATGTTGCCTGTTATTGGGAGTTTGGTCAAGTAGTCAGGATTTCTAGAAGTAATGTAAGCAAAATATTATTTCATGATTCCATGATTCTAATTTCATGATTCCATGATTCTAATTTCATGATTCCATGATTCTAATTTCATGATTGTAAATAGTAAGGTTAAAACTTGAGTCACAACAATAGCTCAGTGGCTTAAGTGATGCCGGAGTCAGACATAGCTTCATTTTAATGACCATGTAGTGTGGCTGAAAATTTTATGGAGCCACGCAGTTTTGTAGAAGTTCGTAGTCTTGAAGGACAAAAATGTACAAACTGACCGGCTCCGGCATAAGAATCCAGATGTACCTTTCAGATTTCAGTTAACTTTTTCCTCAAGCCATTTTGGCTCTAGTTCTACAATTGGCATTGAATGGGAGGTAACCATACTCATGTGCAAATAAATCGACTCAAAGCATATATTGGCATAAGACTTTGGCATAAGATGGATTTTTTTTTTAAATTACAGTATTATGAGAATAATCAGGCTTTTAAATAAAAGTTTTATGGAAATACGGAACGACAATTTCCGAAAAACAACCTTCTGTGCCAATATAAGGCTTGGGCTTGAGTCACTTTAAATTCAGGCAAAAAAATATTTGCCTATATAATAACCTACATTACATAGGTTTTATCAGATATGAGCACCAAATAAAACCAATTATATTAATGTTTATTATAATTAAATCTATTTAATTTAATATATTATTAGATAGACTTCAAATAAAACTATCCTCTGTGATCTATTCCGTGCTGATTTCTTTACTTTCCATTTGTAAATACAATGGCATTCTTCCACTCCTTAGCTTCTCCCGTTTGTGCACTTTTAATTGATGTTTCATCATTTGTTTTCTGTATCCAAAAGCTTTACCACAAACATTACATACATGCTCTTTAATACCAGTATGATCTACTTTAAAGTGCAATCCCAAATCTCTCTTAGTATAAAACCCTCGCCCGCAAGCCTCACATTTGAAGTCATGGTTACCTTTATGTGTCAACATGTGTTTATTAAGGTTGCTTGCATTTACGAAACGGGCGGGACATTGTGTACATTGGTAGGGCTTCTCTCCAGTGTGAGATCTCATGTGCATCTTTAATGACTCTTTAAATCTTCCCTTGTAAGGACATAGAGAGCATTTAAAAGGGAGATGGGAAAAGTGTATTGTGCGATGTCTACCAAACTGACCCTGCAATGCAAACTTCTTACCACATATATCACACATGAATGGCCTTTCTAACTTATGTAGTAACATGTGTCTCTTAAAATATTCTGTGGCGTATGTCTTCTTACAAACTGGACACGTCTGTCTCTTGTTTTCGTGCTCCTGACTCAGCCTGTGCTCGCTGTACTCTTTGAATGTTTTAAATGTTAAATTGCACTTCCTACAATAGTAAGTCTTTTCAATTGTTATTTCTTTCTCCTCATAATCGCTTGAGTCGTCTTTAAAATTGTCTATAGGTTCATCATCATTATCTAGAACATTTTCATTAAAAGAAGGTTGTCTAAGGGTCTCATCAGATTTTTGAGCAGTTTTTCTAAATAATATTGCTCCTTGAAGAAGATTATGACACGATTGACAAACGAATCTCGGATAATTGTCATCCAAACTTAGATTAATACCTCCAAACGTACTTATTGCTTCAGATATATCTTCTGTAGTTTCGTTTCCATATATAGGTATGCAACCTTCTTTTAAACACACTCTGCAAATTCCCTGCTCATGAGAATCGTTCAATTCCGTCTTAATAGGAGACACATTAACTTCCTCTAGGTGTTGGGGTTTCGTTTCATCATTACATTTTCGTCTCTTTCTATTTAACTTGCAATGTAACATTTTCAAAAGCATTAGGTGTCCTATCATATTGTTATAGGAAAATAGTAAACGATAATGTTAAGTAAAGTGCATAATAAACGATTTGTTAAATTGATTAATTAAAAGATATTTAAATTTATCATTTAACTTATTTATGATATTTTCAATTTAGCAAGGAGGAGGTGAGTACAGAACAATATACAATTCGCAATTCCAAAATAATAAATATATACAAAAATCTGTCATGGCATAGTTCTGATATGTGTCAATTGTCAACGTCAATTTGTTGAAGTCGGATCCAGACATAGCTTCATTTTAATGATCAGTAGTGTGACCGGGGACTTTGTATTTGGAACTTTGTTGCACCGGCTACCTGCGCAAAGTCTTGTAGTACTTTGTAGTCTTCAAGGACAAAAAATATACAAACACTGAGCTATGTCTGGCTCCGGCATAGGCAAATCATGAAGAAATAAATAATCATGAAGTTTTGACACCAATTGTAATTAAGAAATATTTCTCAAATTTTCATATTGAAAAATTTCGATTTACTATACAATAATTAAAAACTTATAGAAAAATAAATGAACGTCCTACTGTTGAACAACTATTTCATTTTAAGGGAGTAAAAACCCTGCATCCATGGTTATAAAAGGATGTTTTTTTTTATGTACTATTGTGAAACTTTTAAATGTCAATATTATAGATCAATTTTTCTTGGTTATATTTACTTCTTGGTAATAATATGATTAATTACTAATTAAAAAGAAAAAGGTATAACAGTAAAAAGTTTTCCTTAAACGGAAGCAAATTTTAGCATTATCATTCAATATGAATTCAATCCGGGTAAGTTTTAGGTGATTTTTCTGGTTATAGAATTAAAATATTTGCTTTTCGTATACTATAATAAATAAATATTTAATTTATAGCAATTACTTCGATCTTCACCTGTACTTAGAAATATGCTATATAATAACAATGTTCGTGCATTGGCAACCGCATCTACGACCCTTGTGAAACCCATTGAACAATCACCGCCATCTCTAATCGAACTTGATAAATTGTATAAGAGAGTAGAACTTGAAATGCGAGGAATTGATCCTGCTGTATTGTTGAGCTACTCCTGGTTTTGCATAGCGGCTGCATCTCATTTAGGCATCGAAGTCACTAAAAGGTATTGATTCATTATTTATATCACTATTACTAATTCGCGTTCAGCGTCCAAGACTAAAGATCAAAAAATGTGTGAGCATATTTTCTTTAGCATTATTTTTTACTTACAGAAAAACTGTTTCCTGAAATCGAAAATTTATGTATTATTATTTCTTTATATAAAATAATATGATTAATGTAGCTCATATTTCACTATTATTTATTTTGATGCACCTATATTTCTTCTAACGGTTGCCTGGAAGAAATCGCTGCCATAGCGATAAGGCCACCCTTTGTACCATGTACCAAGTATAGTTAAGTGTATTTCTGTGTTACTTTATGAGTACAATAAAATATACATAATAAAAATAATAAATTATTGCTTTCAGTTGGGCACTGAGAAAAGCTGAGAAAGAGAGGCATACATTACTTAGGTGTGTTCACATCTACAAGAAACACAGAGTTCAATACGAAGTGAGATCTTACTTCAGGTTTATACACTTACAGCGATTGACTGGATCAACCTGCGACACATTTTTAGAATATATAGAGCGAAATCTTCCCGAAGGTTGTGCTCTGAAAGTTACCAAGATTGAATGTCTTAAAGTGCCAGAACATATAACCCCACCAACCAAGGAATAATTTATAGACAACAGTAGTGTAGATATAGAATAAATAATACTAATTTAAACAGTACTTAGTTTTATTTTAAATGCTGCTGCACACAATGTATAAAAGTGCAAAATAGTTGACAGTTGCTGAAACAAAGATCATTATCATAAAAAAAGTATTAAAACTTACATTAAAAAAATAATACTTGAGTAGAAAATTATACTATAATCAAATTTGCATTAGGCTTCACAAAATTAGTATGATAAAAGCTCTCAAAGTAACATTAGATAAAAGCACCCTTTATGTAGTTATAGCATCATTGTTGCTTATTCCTTGAATTGCATTTTTATCTATTATTTTTTTTAAACACTTTAATTTTTTTTATTTTCCCTTGATAATCATCTATTTTTATAATATTTACAATGACCTCAATTCAAATAACAAAAAAAAAAACTACCCATAATAAATAACAAACAAATTGTAATTTACACTAAAACAAATTTTACATAACCAATAAAATATTAAAGAATATATCTTTTGTTGTCTTATTAGTAATAGCTTAATTAAAACTGTAATATATTTGTCATAAAACATAAATGTTATTATTTTTTGTACAGTGTAATTACATTGAATAATATTATATAAATAGGCAGTTGTGAGATTGCAAATACATCACCTATAAGCTAGTTCACTTCTTAATGCTACAATTTCAGTCATTAATATTAAATCATATAATCCAATTGGCTATATTGTCATGCTATTGTCTGTTAAAATCTAAAGTTAATTGGTTAAGAGACAAGACTGCAGAAATATTAAGAGTTATAATCTTATAAATCGCATCCCACGAATTTTACGATTTTTTAACTCTCACAGGATGGGAGTCATTGCCTTATTTTTGAAAACACCATTGATTTTATGCACATATTAAAAATAATGAGAACGAAACAGCAATTTGTATTTTTTTTTTAATGTTTTGACATGTGACATCACAAAGGTTTTTTAACCCCCACCCTCTCTAACGAAATTTTATTTTAATTTTTTTTAGTGTGTTTAAATTTTAATTTGTACTAACATTAGATTAAGTTTTTTTCTAATTACTAACAAATTGTATGATCTATTGGGTTGAAATAAGTCCTTCATTCATTTATTTAACCTTTGACATAATTTATAAAGACCCCTTAAAGCAGTCTATAACAACATTAGAGAGAAGGCAATATAGATAAAGGCATATTCTCTAGTTATAGGTTAATTCATAATTCCATATATTTTATATTTAGAATGTTCATAATCACACACACAAATAATCCATATTGCAAAGTACACTCCTTCATAAAATTAATCGAAATGATCTTCAGTATATTATCTATTATTAAAAGTCTGATTAATTTGTTGATGAAGGCATGAGTTTATGATAGTAATAGACAATGTTGCCATATAAGAATTTTCTATTAAGATTTTTGTACCCACATTATAGTAATTAGGTACAATTTTGATATATTGTTCCAAGTTGTCTTTAGTTCTGCATCAGATGGTCAGAGATAGATGCATAGAAAGATGATTTATTTTCTCAAGAAGGTATTTAAACTCTCCACTACAAAGCCCCTCAACAAAATAACTAGTTGGCATTATAAATATGCTGAAATTTAAATATAGATTTCAACAGACTTAAATACTCTTATACTGGCGTCACATAGTCCTTCAAAATCACAGTTAAAAATAGATAATAAACCAAGTCCTAATTTTTCATAACAGAAAGATGCAATCAGTATTTCTTTGGCAAGGAGGTACTTTTAAATCTGTTCTAGTCGTACTGTTGGTTTTTACACACTGTGAAGATAAACAGGATGGCAAACATCAATTCCAAAGCGTGGAATATCAACATGACAGCGCACCAAATGTATTCCAATCTCAGAATGTATGTCTGATATATTAGAAAATAGCACACCCCAACTGCACATGGTATTGTCAATATCACAGAGAAGAACACTGGTATTTCTGAAAAATAAAATTACAATTAACTAGCAAACCTGGCAGACATTGTCCTGTATGAATGTTGGGTAACTTACTGATTTACTATATTCAATAGTATATATCCTATAATATTCTTCATTTTGACACTGAATTTAAATACTGCTAACGAACAATGTTTGATTTTTATACACATACGGGTGTAGAAGACATCGTACCGGATACGCATTCCATGGCTTCAGCACATGATTCTAGACTCCCCAGGGGTGAAGTTCTTCGTCGGATTTTTCTTGAAATGTATAATTTTTTTTGCATTTTTTAAACTGAATACTGTATAATATCGTTATTACTGTCTCAATGGGATTTAAATCAGAAACATATTTCTTCAATATTTTTACATTAAACCGCAATGTAAATAAAGCTTAAAAGTACATAACAGGGGTAGCGCGGCGCGTGCCATTGACTTGTTTTACGCGTCAACATTTTGTTGACGATCGCTTTCCAATGTTCACGTTACATTGCGCGCTCAAGAATAGAATGAGGATGGCAATATTTGTAACCTCCCATTTCCGAGATGAATGCTTTTGTGATTTTATTGAGTACATTAAATGTATCCTTATCACAAAGTTTTCGCTACGATGTCTTTTACACTCTATACAGATAGATATAGTCATTTTTCAATTAAACAAAACCAGTTAATTTTAATTGAGAATGTAAGCCAATTAATGAGTTGAAACATTCGCCGGAAGTAGATCTTTACACGTATGTGAATTTATATTTGTACATGTGTAAATTGTTAAATTGAAATAGTGTGATACATTCATCACTCGCTGATTCATCTCTACAAATAAAGAATTGCTTAAGGATCGGAAGTAATTAAGTTGTTTTATTTGAGGAATAGCATACACTTAATTTGATGTTAGATCGTTCCCGTTTTGTAAATTAAGCCATTATACTACAAACATGGAAATTTGGTTTATTTATCAATTAATCAATTTGTTTTTTTGGGACAAAATACACAAATTTCTTAAACTAAAATTATGAACAATCTCATTATGGCCGGTTGATAGATTCCAGCAAGATTTTTATTAATGACTAACATAAGACTATCCCACTACTTGAGCAGTTTTTGCAGTATACTTTACTGAAAAACTATGAAATCTATAGATTTGCGCTTTAACATAGTAATTTAATTTCACGTCTAGATGCGTTAACTGTCAATAAAAATAATGTAATAGAAAATAATATATGAAAAACTACGGGAGCCCTCACGAAGCTCAGCTTTTTGCTAATATTATTAAAGTATATATGGACATAGAAGAAATATTGCTTGCACAGATTTTCTGCTTAACTCCCATCAAATAAGGAATTTTGATGAATAATAAGTGCACATAATTTAGGAATTACGTAGCCAACAGACTGTTCTTTGTCTTTTAAATTCCGCCGACAGCAAATTATGATTTAGGAATTAGGGAGCCAACAGACTGTCCTTAGTTTTTTAAGTCCCGTCAATAGCAAATAATTAAGGAACTTGTGAAGCCCACATACTGTACTTTGTTTTTTAAGTCCTGCTAGTAACATATAATTTAGGAGCTTAAGAAGGCAACAGACTGCCCTTTGTTTTTTCAGTCCCACTCACCACTAATACCAAACGATTTACACACACATGTATACATTTTATTATAAGATGGTGTCAAAGCGTAGTCATAACGCCCGTGACGAAATATCAATGCATTATGTTAATTATGACATTTAATCTGATTAAATTGTCAAACGTCGTCCACCTAAAGATATAAAATTTGATATATAGCATTGAAAAAGGCCAAATATGCTTTAAGTACGCAAATCTAAAGATTTATTGCCGAATTTCGACCAGTATGTGATCTCTAGCATACATAAAACCTTAAGGTCACCTAACATCTATTTAAAATAATAAAATAAATAAACACGAAATCGTATGACATTTGGCGGGGAAGTAATTTATTGTTAGCAGACATCCGCTAAGAACGGATTTTTCGATAGCGCCAGGTAAGGAGGTCTGAGGGTAAGTAAAGTTTTACGCGGACGAAATTGTGGGAAACAGCTAGTATAATATTTTTAACATAAATATCGGTCCAATCGAGAACCTATTCTATCTATACTAATTTTGATTACTAATATTATAAAAAGATAAAGAGGCAAAGTTTGTGAGTTTGTATGTTCCGGATAATCTCTGGATCAAGTGCTCCGATTTTGAAAATTATTTTACTATTAAAAAGGCAAGTGCTACAGGCTGCTTTTTACTTGGGGACAGAAATATAATATTTAAATTTTTATATTATTCGCGCGAATTCGGATCTAATTTGCTCATAAAAGCTAAATTAGCAACCACTCATCAACACCTAAGAATATCCGAAAGTCATGAACGTTATGAACGTCATATGTATAATATTATTATTATTATTATAAATTCAACTCCCACGCCCGGAAACATAATAAATATATATAAACGGCCAAAGAGAACATAAATAAACTTACTTAAATACACAAAATAATAAACTAATCAGTAATAAATAATAATAATATTATGAATAATAAAACATAATAATAATATGACGTTCATAAATTAGCGTAAAAAGGAAAAGCTTATGAAAGATTCAGGGCGAATCAGTTTATCCCCGTCATATCCCGTGCTTGATTGCCGTTCAGATAACGTCGTCCTGTGAACTAGCGCCGGCAAATGGGATGAGACTCATAATCGGATAAGCTAAGTCTTCCTTCATTTGTAGCTCTTATGAGTGCAATAAGTGGGAATTGTCACGAAAAATTTCAGTGATGGCCTCCTTTTTTGCAACGACCTTTATGACCGGTGGTTGCCGGTTTGGCTGGATTTTTAAATACATAAATGCTGGGAATATAATAGAACCAGTATATGATTTCGGTTTTCTACCTGCAAGGTTTGCTTTATCGGTCAATCGAGTCATATATATCGAGTATACTCAGGACTTTGATTTCTTTGACATTGGGTACACTTTGAATTTCTAGTGGGGGGGGACATGATAAGTTGCGAGTAACAGCTAGTTATGAAGTGGCGGCAATGCTGTCACGTCTAGTGATGGTGTTGTTGTCGCGTTTCGAGAATTTTTCAAATCGGAGCAGTACTTCCTGATATTAGCGTGTTTAAGCAAACAAACAAATTCTTCAGCTTTACATAAATAAAATAAAATGTGTAAGCGTAAGATCATTTATCAAAAAATAACGAAAACCCCGGGACGTACAAAGGTAAAATTTGGCAAGGAGGTAGTTTTTTTTAGTAGACATCCGCTAAGGACGAATTTTTCGATAGGGCCCGGTTATGCACGTCAATGAACTCTCGTAAGGTTAATTTTACATCGACAAACTCCGGGGCAACAGCTAGTATTTATACATTTCCAATGCGATCAAAAACCTTGCTTTCTTCAGACATTAACTGTTAATTGTGTTCAGCTTCAATAGCTCTCTAAAGCTTTTTTAAAGCTTTTCCCAAGTCGTTAAATAAAACGACTGTACTTTTGTTCCGCAAAGAGAACCTAAGAGTCGTTTGAATTAAAAACTTTCGCTTTTGAAAATACCAAAAGCTTTTTACTATTTTGTACGCGAAAGCTTAGCTGTACTTGATTTCTTTCATTTAAGCTTTACAACCATCATTTCATACTGTTTCATATTAAATAATTCTAATTGCGTTTATGAACTTTTATATAACACGGGGCATACGAGCTGGCTGTTCGTGTAAGTAACTACCGACGACAACTGCACCATCATGCGGCCGGCAGATGCGTTGCCGAGCTTCGAAAAAAGGGTACATTCTTGAAGATCCTGAAGGTTCAGAAACAGTGGAGCTGGCAGCTGGTTCCACAGAGATATAATACGAGGTAAGAAATACCTAAGAAATCGCACGGTTGTGGACTTTTGGACTTCTAGGGATGAAATTTCAAATGCTTACATGATGTAAGGACATGATGATGATGATCATGAGGACTTAGCCGAGGAGTAGGACTTAGCCGTGGAGGAGGAGTGGTCGTGATAGTGTTGTCTACCCCAGAAAGGGAAGGGGGGCCACATAAGAACAAGAATGAAGATAAAGAGTTGGTAGGGAGTCAAGTAAGCCCAAGTAACGATGTTGGTGGTGGTTTGGTCGCAATAACGACAAACCCTTTGGTCCAGCCTCGAGAACAAACAAAAATGTTTTATATCATTTTATATGACAGCGTATTTTAAATTCAAATCATATTCCTCGCAAATTGTGTGAAATTGTGTATGAAATATTAAATTGATTCGATTACTGGTTCCAGGGAATTGCAGCGAGTCTTCCGCGTGTGCAAAATCTTTGAAAGTATTATGCAGAAATGTAGGAAAAGCATACATATTTTATAGCCAACTGACTTCAACTAGAGTGCATCCGCGTTTTCTTTCTACGAGTTTTATATAAACTTTTAACCCCTAATTTAATCTCCTGTACATTTATTTTCGCAATAAATAGTAGTCTATGTACTTCTCTAAAGTCAAATCTATCTGTGTAAGGAAATTTATCAAAATTGATTCAGCGGTCTAGACGTGAAAACGTAATAAATTTCTTTGACATGCTAAAGACTGGATCTCTTGGTACTGAAGGTCGCCAGTGCAATGTGACCTCAGCCGCAACAGACAGTTGTGACCAACTCTGTTGTAGAAGGGGTTACGTAAGAACAACAATTAAGGAGGCTGAAAATTGTAATTGTCATTTCAAGTGGTGCTGCGAAGTTATTTGTGAAACATGTTATGTAAAGCGAGACATACAGACGTGCCTTTAATATTGTGATACATAATAAGATGAGATTAAAATTAAAATAAAATATTTTTTACAAACAATCGGTTTACTTTTATTCTCCTACACATCCACCGTCGTCAATCTGAACAAAGTTCGTTAAAAGATGTATCTTCCCTTTTCTTTAGTTTTTCTTTGGTAGCTTCTTTACCGCAGTTATATATTTCAGATTGTATAGTAGTTTAAATTATAAAAGTAGATAGATGTATTGACTTATTTTAGTAAAAGCTTCAGTTTCATCAGCATTGTCACCATGATGAGCATGACGTAATGACGTAATACAGGAGCCAAACATAGCTCAAAGTCTTTGTACATTATTGATCTTGAAGTCCACAAAGTACTACAAAAATTTGTACAGTTACACAAAGTCCCCGGCCAAACTACATGATCATTGAAATGATCATTCAAATGAAGCTAGGTCTAGCGCTGGCATAACACACTTATGGAGCCATATAGACATATATCAAACATGAAAACTTTAAAAAAGCCTGGTATGTGACACGACAAGTAAAAAAAGGCAAATATATATATATATATATATATATATTTGTATATATTTACGCTTATCGCGCGTTTATTTTCTTAAAGTATACATAAAATATTATAGTTGCTTGAAAAGTTATATTAAAATTTAGCCATTTAATTTAGCTTCTATACTTAATTCAGTAAACAAAATTGGATGACGACAATCTTAGCTATAGACCTGAAGGAATTTCGACCATACTTCTATAAGTTACGGAAAATTTGTTGCCATCAAAATCTCGGCACATATATAACAAGGCCTACAAAAAAATATTCTTTTTTGTTTTATTTCAAACACGTAGTCTAGTCGTATTAAAAAGTATAGAATGCAACGGTGTATAACTAGGTTGAAAAGGGCTCGTGGCGTCTCTCCTTGCGATACTCGAAAAAGATCGCATCGCAACTTACACCACTCACCTTTTTTGAGCCCTCTTATATAAAATACTTTATTTACTCGAGTATTTTTTAATAAACGATAGGTAGATTATAAACGCAACGTTTCTTCCCCTACTTAGGTTACCTAATAAATCTGTCAATAGTGAGCTGGACAGCGACTGCTGGGTCCACAATCATTGCCATCTACTACACTACATCTACTTTGACTCTTACAATAATATATGTTATGGTCGATTTTATCAATTAAATTAATTATTAAAGAATCTCTAATATTGATACACTAAATAAACTGTTTTCTGTAGACAAAATCAATATTGATGTTATTCTTGTAAAGCATGAATTAGCTCATTCAGACCTTGTTTAGTTCACCCTTAATTACGATAGATGGCGGTAAGACGTTAAACTAAAAGGTGTCGGTTTGTTTTGTATTTATATTATGTTTGTATTAAAAGCACATAGGTAATATAATGCCGTAATTTTCTTTGCTCTTTTGCGAAGAAGTAATTTAGAAATATTATTTATTTGTTTAAAATTTTTAACGAGGCCTTGTACAATAAATTGCGAACCAATAAAGCGTTGTAAATGCACTGATGTTGGTATCCGTACTATTGATTAGTGTATAACAATTACAAACTTAATTAATACTTAAAATATGAGATGTCATACTTTATGTATTATTTTTGTCGTGGTCAATTCGTGCAGCAGACCGTAAAAAGATCGAGGCCTTTGAGATGTGGTGTTGGAGGAGAATGTTGCGAATTCCATGGACGGCAAAAAGAACTAATATATCCATTCTGAAAGAACTATACATCACTACCAGATTATCCACTACTTGCTACCAAAGAGTCCTCACCTATTTTGGTCATATCGCAGGTAGAGAACCAGAAAATTTAGCTAAACTGGTTGTAGTAAGGAAGGTTGAGGGCAAAAGATCACGAGGTCGCTCCCCTACACGCTGGTCAGACCAAATTAGGAACATCCTGGGACTAAATATTCCAACTGCCTTGAAACGTGCCGAAGACCGAGTGGCATGGAAGCAGTTGGTTTACCTCTCCGTCAAGGCATATCAGAACAGGCACGACCTTCATTAGTGAAGATATCGATTAAGAAGAAGAAGAATGAGATGTCAACATTAATTGCATCATAACAAATGGAAATATTTAATTGAACTTGCTTATATTATTAAGGAACTAGTAAATACTCTAGGGAATAGCGATGTTCACTTAAAATATACATCGATATATGTTTCTATGCATCAATTGGAAAGGTTGCATCGATGTTTTCCGATACAGCGACGTTGTAAAACATTGACTATAACCGATGTATCGATCTGTATGTTTACTGATTTATGGTAGGCATAAACCTTAAATCGAATTTTATTTTATTTTTTAGACTCAACACCGCGAAAAATATGCTCAAAAATTGCGCCTTCTAAGTCGAAATTTTAGCCGTCAAATAATTAGTATCTCGAAATTCTTGTTATTTGCCTTTCATTGAAATTCGAGATATCAATGTGGTACTGTATTACCCGGCAAAACTAGAGCGGCCATTTTGTCTTAGAGAAATTACGAATGACATAAGATAAAGTGTGGCTAAAGAGTTGAACTACGGCTATAATTCAAAATGTTACGAAGTTTCAACCCTTTGTCAAAAGCGGGAATGAAATATGGCACATTTATTATAGTTTACGTCCATACATGCCGAATACCCTAATGGTTGTAAGGAAAGTAAATATACGGGCATGCGGATAGCCAAGTGTTCAAAAGATTTCATAGACCATATATAAATCTAATACATAAGTTCTGTAACCGCTCAAGCTTATCAAGTTGGCAGTGTATAATAGCAACAACTATTTATGTGGCAAGATGTGATGTCATGAGCTTTGATTGCTGTTGGATGTCACATTATATATGTCTTTAATTTATTTGCTTTATATTTTCAAAATATTAAACAATCTGACACATTTTAGTAATTCCACTTGATTTATGTAATATTTAAACCTCTATTTAATCTTTTTCAAGCAAGAACAGTTTCAATTAAATAAAAAAAATTACACACACTATATTTGTAAAGTGAATTTACACGTAACAGGGGAACCAGAGCCAGCCCTATTGACAAAGCAACTGTTGAAATGCAAATTGTAGTCTAAGTTGAATTTTAGAAATTCAAATATATTTGTAGCTCTTACATATTATGTTAAATGAATATAATTTTATTGCTAACAGCAGTGCCGTCAGTTTGGATCACTGCAAGTTGTATGTTACAAACATAACAAAAGCTATAAATGAGGAGGGCCTCCGAACTGCATTTGCAAATTATGGATCCCTAGTGAAGGTGCATCTTAGCCATGATCCTACAAAGAGATATGCACTCATAACATATGAAACACCAAGGTAATTTCTTCTTTAGTTTTCTTAACTTTCATAGTGGTCATACATAGTGAGGAGTCCATGGTTAGGTTAAGCTCTTACCACAGCCGGGTGATAGTGGGTGACCCGGTGCAACTCTGGTTTGTCAAATGGCTGACCTCCTCCGACTTTCGGACGGCATGTAAAACTGTGGATGCCGATTAAAGTAAAAAATATATTATTTGTGAGATTGTAGACTGTGGGGCCTCCGGGAATCACGTCAGACGGCAGTCTGTCATCTTAACTTCGCAGCCCCATCCACTGGAACTCAAGCAGACTCTAGTATTAGAGCGGTATAATAATCAAGCAGTAGTACTATAATCAGAAAGTTACAAATTAATAAAATGATGATGCTGTACTCAAATAACTTAATGATAATGAAAGAATTTAAAAGGCCAAATAGCTAAAACAGTTTTTTTAACTACAACCTGAATATCGTACCAATACTATTTATCTTACGACAATATGACACCCCTCAAAGACATATTGGAAGAGGTTACTGGAGATAAAGGAACCTCTGGTTGTATGGTCGGGAAAGTGGTGTCATCTAGGCTCGCATCGCACCTCACGCCACTCGCCTTTTTTGAGCCCTGTTATAAAACCGTTACATTAAATACAATTAGATTCTATGTAGTAAAACGTAATATCAATCTTGCTTGCTGGAGAGTACTTCCAGCCATACAAAATATATATTTTTAAATATTATGCCAAAATTTCTATTGTTTCAGCGAAGCAAAGCTAGCCATGATGAAACTAAACAGAACTGAGCCACTTAAATTAAATATAAGAATAGCACATAAGGTTTGTATTTTCCTAATTTTTGCGTCCACCTTAGCAAAAGTCAAATCCAAAATTGTCATATCTAGAATTCTATTCCAACTGATCGATAGAAGCTAAGCAAATTAAAATAGCATTCGGGTTGCAGCATTACACCGATTTTCCCTCGTATTCATTCGCGGATTAAAGCAAAGTAGTTTAGTTTCTCCTGCATGTCATGGATTTCCGCAAAGTAACGCTTGATTCTATCAATTACTCCTAAAAAGAGTCAAATTCTATACTCAGCGAACTGTAGACGAACTTTCTCGTATCAGTCAGATATTTTAAAGATACGTCATTTGTAAAATCGGGCCAAAATTGGGTGGCTGTGCCCACCACCTTTTTTGAAGACTCGATCTGCGCGTGGCATAGCCATATATGAGGACTACTGAAAATCAGTGTCAATTGAGTAGAGAAGTTAAAATTTATATTAGTATAATTTGTAATAGAATTATTGTATTCGTCGTATATAAGATAAATTAAGCTAAGCAAAATTGTATATAAAGTGGTGTGACTCGTAAATAAAGATATTTCATTCTTCCTTTATATTAGCTGAGCTCTCCGTCTGCTTTATTACATGTGTTGTTTATCCGAATATTTAGCTTGTCCTTGGCTTAACGAACACAAAGGTGGTAAGCATTTCTTCTATACGGATTTCATATTGAATTAGTAGTGCTAAAATAGTGTTCGGATGCTTTGATCAGTCATTTGGATTTCTATGTCACCATTAAATTGTAAAAACCGTTAGATTGAAATCTATCTCGTGAGATTATAAACTGCCCAAAGATTCTGGACTGAATATACTGATTACATGTTTAACGTATAATTTTTAGTTATACTATATGCCACTGATGGATTAGACTGGCCCGTTGAAGATATTCTTTTTTGTTTTTGTTTAGTTTTTTACTGCGATGGTTTATAATCTACCGAAAAATAATACATAAAATTGTAAATGGTATCTTCAGTTTGCAATTTTTCGACAGTTTACAATCTCGCGAGATAGATTACAATCTAACAGTTTTTACAATTTAACGGTAATATATATAAAATTTTGTTGTATCAGTTTTGACTGCGGTTTCGCTGCTATAGTTAGTATGTTTGCTTAAGTAAACTATAATAAAACCTGAGACGTTTAACAGGAACCTTATATTAAACCTAAGTTTTATCCGTTGTCGCGAATAAGATCAGAAAAATAAGACAAATATGCACTGTATAGAAAGACATGTTTTCTGCCATTGAACTTTAACCTCTATATATACATTTTCTGGAAAATCTAGACGATTGTCGAGTCCTGTGTATATAGCGGTAGTGGATCTTTGAACATATAAGGGCAAAACGTCAATTTCTGCAGAAATATTATATTTTTAGGCAATAGTTGGTACCTGAGAACCACAGATCATAGATAGATAGATAGATAAATACTTTATTGCACATAAAAGACAAAAATTTTAAAAGTACATTTCATTAAAAAAGAAAAAAATAATAATAAGAATAAAGAAAAAAAAAGAAAACACAAAACCATTGTGGTGCAAAGGCGGTCTTATTGCTATTAGCAATCTCTTACAGACAACCTCATGCAGAATACTGAATAAAGTGACCTTCAAAGCTAAACCTTCAGTAACTACTAAAACCCACGCATCGTATGACAGTAAATTAAATACAACTGTATTAAAACTATACGTATATTGCTACTACGAAACAATTTACATGTATGTATTTTACGTTAAAATACCTTTATGTAAAATGTTAAATTTGTACTCAGTAGGACTGGGTGGTGGGGTTTAAACGATAATAATTATATTTATTAGCAGACCCGGCATACAATGCCTTGTCTAGATTTTGGCTCGCCTACTATTAGCCCATCTCCTTTATTTATACGCTTTTCCATAAAACATGGCACTGGCCAAATGTTTTAAGAAATAATAATTTCACGTTGCTCGTCAGTCAAAATGTCTAGCGCGTCATCTATTTGAAGAATTCTGAATTTGCGACGAAATCTGATTTTTTTTTGTATTTTTAAAATAATCTTTTGACTTTTCCTTTCTTCCTTTTTTTTGAAACCTTCCCGGAAATAAGGAGGACTTAACTAAAGCAATAAAGTTGAAAATGGTTCAATTATTATTAAATTTTAGCGAGACTAACGAACAACGACTTTTACATATGATGACTACGGCAGTTTCATATATACGTGTACATAGATTTAGCTTAATTATTTTATTATTTGAGCATGGTTACGTTACGTAAAGGCGATTTTTATTAATAATGAAAAAACATTGGGTCCCAATTAATATCGTTGAGTGATATTAGTTATGAGATTATAGAGATTGTGGGGGTTCCGGGGATGACGTCCGACGACCAATGGTCATCTCAACTCGCCTCACAGCCACATCCTCTGCAACTTTAGCGGACCCTGGAACTAGATCGGGGTAACGTTAAGTAGAAGAAGAGGGTGCAACAGATGGTTAGATTAAACACCTTAGTAATCTTGTACGACTTCTCAGAAAATTTCCACCTGTAAGAAAATATGTACTTCAATTTATAACTAAAGGCTGTAAGTCTTATTAAATATTGTATTACAACGCCTCAGGACTCCATCTTGTGTATGAAAATTGCTTTAATTACGTCTAACATTTCCCTTACCTCGTTTGACTGAGCGCGAGCCTAGACGTGCAACTTTAAACCAGCTGAGTCTGGAATCGAATCGAGCAATTCACGTAATTAATTTCGCCTTTGAACGCACTGAGCTACAGGTGGTTGTTTTCTGAAGAATATTAGGCACTAGTTGTTACCCGCGACTTCGACCGCGTAAAATCAGGTAAAAAAAAAAAAGATTCAATTTTAGCGTGATGATACATAGCCTATTGCCTTCCTTGATTGATCGGTTATGTTGTCATTAGACGTCTTTTCTTCCATATATAAAACCTTTATGATCATAATTTAATTAAATTCCCTTCCAATTGTTAATAACTTTAAGTGGAAACTTTATTGGCGCATGTAAGAACTTTAGTTTAAATATTGCCTGTATTAATGTAGCTGTTTGTTTCCCCAATAAAGAAAAAAAACCTCAACTACACACAAACACCATTGGTAGCTCTGGATAATTTACTTATGCGCCCCAAAAACAAATGTCTAGAGAGATTCAATTTCAATGGACGTCAAGAATATGAGACAAGTTACTCGAAATTAATAAAAAAGCAATTAAAAAATATTTTAACTTCAGACAATAAAATGCGAAGTGAAACACTAGGTACGCCAAGAATATGAAAAAAGTTACTCCAAACTATATAACAAAGCAATTAAAAAAATATTTTAACTTCAGACAATAAAATGCGAAGTCAAACACTAGGTACGCCAAGAATATGAGAAAAGTTACTCGAAACTAAAAAAAAACAATTCAAAAATTCTTCTATGTTCAAACAATAAAATGCGAAGTGAAACAGTGTGTTATAACCGCAGTTAAATTTGAGTATGTGAAACTAAATAGAACGTAAGAAATACACGTATCTTTCTGCAAAACATGAAATCCATTGCTAATATGTGCTTTGGCAACGCGCATTTCATTTGAACGGATCTTTTATACAGTTCTAGTTTGTTTTCGGTGTAGATTATCAGTATCATAATTTAGCTTATAATTTTAGTGAACTAATGTTGCGATGGTTCTAAAAAGAAATGATTTTTTTTTTCTAAAAAGTATGGAAAATTTCTTTGAGCCCTCCTACACATACTGATATAGGATCCGTCTAAGGACTGCTACGCCACTGATCTGTAGTTAAAATATATAAATGATTCAACGAACCTACTTCGCTTATCTGTGTATTATTATAGTTGTTAACGTTCGCTAACTTACTAATTTATGTGTATCTTTTTAAAGTGGAAACTTAATTGGTGTATTGTATTATATTCTAGTTTTATATTCTAATTTTATGTACACTGTTTGTTCTCTAAAAAAAAAATAGGTTGATCATTTAAAGAAGTATTAATGTGTAATGTGGGAAAAAGACAGCAAATCAACTTGTAATATTATTTGTATACGAATAGACATTTAATTTTTATACGTATATAACTATCGTATATATTTCCTTTTTAATAATTCCCATAGAATCAAATTAAACGGGACAAAAGCTATACAGAAACCAATAAGGTGTATTGTTTTCTATGCGGTTTTTGTCCCATTTAATTGGATTCTATGGGAATTTTTCAATAGGGTTATTTTATGTCGATATATAAGTTCCGGTGTAGCCTATGATTGACCAACACGTTTAGTCATAAGCCAACATATAGGCTGTGTGTAAATAAAATTTCTTGTGCAATGTTGAACACGCCGCGTCCTACATAATTAGGTGAGGTAAACCCGATTTGGTTCAATGCGTTTTTAGTTCAAATTTGTTTTATTCTAACTATAAATCAAAATTTGGATGGATGTCGTCCGTCATGAATTCCCATTTATGCTTTAATATTTGTTTATCACTACAGCGATCAATTGCTTGTTCTTTCATACTGCATGTCTATAAATGAAATTCCTTGTGTCGTAATACATACATACAAGTTTTTATCACTTATCTTGGACATACATCATAAAATTTACTTTTTCCCATTGTTTTAATTAAAAAAAAAATTTTTTTAGGGTTCACCAAAATGTGACATTGTGTGACAACGGTGAGGGAGGCCAAATGCTTTGTGACGTCACATGTGAAAATTAAAAACATGAAAAAAAATTCAGATTGCTGTTTTCTTATAATTATTTCTTATACATGCATACCATTTACAAATATATGTGATGTCACGCCATGGGGGAAGGGGCTTAGAAAATTTAACAACCTGTGACAAGGATGGTGAAGGTGAGGGGGGGGGGGGATTAAAATTCGTGTGACGTAATTGACGGGGGACGTCTAAGCGTAAAACTTTCAATAAGACTACATGAATTTAACTGTTGTATTTAATCTTGTCTCTTCTGATAAATATAACGACTTCAGATTTATAAAAGACTACCTGTAACACGCAACTTGACCCGCGGGAATTCAGTGATTTTGTAAAATTTGAGGTTTTTTTACGGAACCCTAAATGTTTTATAAAAGTGAATTAGCATATGTTGCATAAATTACTTGCAGTGGCAAGTAATTTCGGTGGGGTTTTCAGTGGAAAACCCCACCGAAATTGGTCCACCCGTTCTCGAGATTACCTAGAACAACCACAAAGACAGACAGATAAGAATGTAACTTCAACAATTTAAATTTTAAAGCGGACTTTCCTGAAAAAAAAGGTAGAACACACATAATATACTTGTTTATGTAAAACATGGAATTTGGTTTGGCTGGTTCCACATATAAAGAAAGACATATATTGTGCATTTAAGTGTGTAATATGTATTACTCAGAGGTATTTAAGGAAGGAGGTAAAATTAATAATCATTACTATATTATGTAGTCGACTGGCCCATCAAGAACTGTTAAGCATTTAATTGCGTATCAATAGCAGTTTCATCTGGTATGATAAAAAGGAAACCATAAATATCTTGACTTCAATAACCATATTTATAAAAAGGTCTCTAATAAGAAGCGTTGGTTATTCATGTAGTCATGTAGTAACAAAAATGTTTTATTAAAAAATATTTTAATGTTTAATGAACGTTACTATTTTACAAATGTCAAAGTGACATTATGACATTATCGATGACAGCAGTCAACACAACTTTTTGAAGTTGACATTGACAGTAGTATACCGCATGTGTTTTCTTTTTTAGTTAAGTTAAAACAACGTTAAAACTTTATATATTATTCCTAAATATGACTATATTCCCATAAAATGAATCCAAAGAAAGTTTTACAAAAGCCGTCTTTGGCTAATATCAGTCATCCTGACTATAGTAAACCTCCAAAGAATCCTAACCCAGTAAGTAGTTTTGTTTTAATTTTTTTTTAAATATAAATCTACGCTTAATACTATCAACCCCTAAGCTACATTAAATTTTATCATTTACTGATTTATTTCAAATAACTTTGCTACATCATGCATAGTATAAGTCAGTATGTTCAAATTATTAAATCGAATTAATAAATAAATTCCCGCTGTAACTAAAGTAGAAGAATGTACTAACGCAGAAACAGGAGTGTGTGCGTGTGCGTGTGCGCTTATGTATGTGTGTGTGTGTGTGTGTGTAAAGATATACACAACGTATAGAATGTAGAACATATAACCTTAAGACTTCTTGTGCAGTTATTTCAACGACGTTGATATAATATCAACTATCACATTCTTAATGGAATACTTTTCCAACGTGTACCAGCTTCAACCCGGGTCTTCGTCTGCGTTGTTTTCTTGGACTTTCGTACAAACTGTTCTTTCATATTTCACCCCCTTTCAAATTTCATTTTCGCGACAAAAAGTAGCCTATGTCCTTCCCCAAGGTCCAATCTATCTCTGTACCGAATTTCATCTAAATAGTACAGCGGTTTTGGCATGTAAACGTGACAGGCGGAGTTACTTACACTTTTATACTATTAGTAAGAATTATTACATAGCGAGGATATAAAATACTTATGTTTAAATGATAACAAAACGTTATATATAAATATTCAAGTTTTGTCACAGCTAACTCAAGACTTTAAAGCCAAGCCAAGAATTGAAAATTACTCCCGCACGAACATACCTTTTGCATACAAATTACTAGTTTATTATTCATTAATTATTGAGACTATTAAAATAATCTTTAAATTAAAAAAAAACGTAGAGTTGACTTTTAAAACATATCCGTTCGGATATACCTTGTCGCATATGTTTAAAAAAATCTCCTATTTGTTCTTGATTTAATTATTGGCTCTAATAAGATAATATTTTAATTAAAAGGAAAAAAAAAATTGTCTTTGAGTCGAGGTCTCGCAGTTAATATTGAGAACATTTCCGCTAGATAATTTGTTGCTTACATTACAAAAAACCTGTTTACTATTGATTTAGTTATTTATTCTCTAATCTAAGAAAAGTCTAGTAAATTAATTATATTTAGAAGTATAGTGAAAGTTTGATTAAGTTTTAAATAAATAATGTTAGTTTTCTAACTTTCGCATGCCGAGATATATAAATTAAACCAAAACAGGTTTAACGCTAGTGATAATAATCAAAGAGTAAAAATGTCATTGTATCCAAAGTGCAGCTCTATGCTATTTCTCTCTTCCATAGACTACGCATAGTCTTTGAGAGTATAGCGACATAAAATCTTTATTTATTCGCTTGTTTATAGATAATTGGAGATAGCCGGCTTTATACGAAAACCTTTAGATTTTCGTAAAGTTTTTGCTTTACCTATTAATATATAGATAATTTAAATTTTCCGTATTTCTCTTGAATAAAATTTATCTGACGCTATCCACGGTAATAGTGCAAAGTTATAAAATGCTGATAGCACCAATCCTTGTTATAATGCCAGAACCAGACATAGCTTCATATGAATGATCATTTCAATGATCATGTAGTGTATCAGAGGACTTGTGTAGCTACGCAAAGTTTCGTAGAACTTTGTAGTCTTCAAGGACAAAAATGTACAAACACTTTGAACTATATCTGGCTCCGGCATAAGCCCTATTGACGTACTGAGACAAAATATTCAATTTCCCGAGATTGACAGCTCTTTTGTGAGAAAAGTACTGAAACTGACTGGCTTATATACCAGTTTAAGCCTTTATATCTATAATCGAAAATGTCACTTGGATGGACCATACCATATACATACAATCTGCGTATATTGAGTAAGATATACCTCGTTAGGACTTCGTAAGATTTTAGATTTTGTGATAGAAATTTAATTTATAACATAAAAGAAATTATGATATTAGATGTTGATGTCAATGCCTTCTTAGCCTTCATCGTAAAACAGTGGGTCCTGATTAATGTCGGAGTGATATTAGTCGTGAGATTGGGGATTACGGGGATGACGTCACACGGCAGTCCGTCGTCTTAATTCGCCCCCAGCCACATCCTCTGCAATATAGGCGGACCCTAGTACTAGACCAGGATAACGATAGGAACAAGAAGAAATAAAGAGTCTATCCCACCACCTAGTCTAGCCCACCCTATATAGATAAACAGAGAAGGGTGGGTTGATATTGTAAGATACTTGATTTTAACCCCCACCTATCGATACATTTTTTGAGCCCATACATACATATAGGATTACGGTTTTTATCATATAGTATATTATCTAAAAACTTAAATGCCGGCAACGCATCCGCCTGCCCCCTGGTGGTGCAGATATCCATGGGCTTCGGTATTTAGGTGAACAGCCTGTCCGCTTGATCCTTGTATAAAAAAGTGGACAAAAGCGTGTCAAGACACGCTTATATAACAGGGTTCCGTATCTGATAAGCTGTAAAAAACATATCACTTTAGAAGTTGTTGGTACGTTTCGCTCAAAAATGATTTTAAATGATTGTTTTGTTAGCATGCCCTATCAACAGCGAATTTCAAGTCTATACGTCTGGTAGTCTGGAAATCCTGGTGGGAGGGCAACTTACGGGTGAAGAGACGGACTAACGGATAGAGTGATAAGAGTTCTTTGTAGGTCTACGGAAAAAGAAATTGAACTAATATGTTTGTTTTTTTTTACAGATGGTCATCTTTACACGGCAACAGCTGCAGATTTTTCTGGCTCCGAACCCCTCATATACAGAGAACCAGTACGTACTGAGCACTCTGACTTACGACTGCTGAACGATCCATCCTTCGTCGGAGCAGTCGCGTCGACGAGTCATGCTTACTTCTTCTACCGGGAGACCGCTGTGGAGTTCATGAATTGTGGAAAGGTAAATTATTATTTATTAATATAATTTAATTAATTAATTAAAATAATTACAAAGTAACATGAACTGCCTTTACTTTTGCCTCTTGTTACATTAAAAAAAAACTAAAGATCGTCGACTTTCGATCACAAATCTTTAGATTTGCGTACCATATTATTTAAAACTATGTACATACAAAATTGTAATTCTTTGTATAACCAACCAATTCATATAATTACGAAATTAATAAGCGAGATATTTGACAATAGTAGACATACTGTCGTCATAGCTTCGCTTCGACACAAACTTATAGGAATATGTATGTATACAAGTATACAAGTGTGTGTAAATCGTTTTGCATTGGTGTGTCGACTATACAACATTTATGTTTTTAGTTGTGCAATAAAGTGAATAAAAAGAAAGTTTTCTCTAATTAATTGTTATTTTACAGGCTGTATATTCGAGGGTTGCGAGAGTTTGCTTAAACGATAAAGGAGGTCCGCACACTTTCAACGATCGATGGACCTCATTCCTCAAAGCCCGCCTCAACTGTTCGATACCGGGAGAATACCCATTTTATTTTGATGAAATTCGTAAGTCATTTTTTTTTCTTGAATTTCTTCTTGCGAAATCTATGTTGCATTGTTTAACTTTTTTTTTAAATAACTCACGTTGATCATTGCTCCATAAATTGTTATTGAAACAAATATTTTAATGCCTCCCTAAATCCTAAGAAAGTAAGAAAATGCCAATGAGTAATAGCATTCAGAGAGAGAAGTCGAATATGACTCTATTTTGTTGTCCGATATGTGAATAATTATGAATTTTTTATTAATCTTCAATAAAAGTAAATGTTCCTATCAATAAAAATAAATAATAACTGCGTAAATCATCATGGCATTGTAAATTTAACTATATGATAAAAGACACGCAAACGTGAATGATAGGCAACTGTCTTAATTGACTAGCTGTAAGTATGTCACCCAAAAAGGATCAAATTGTGTTCTGTTTTAAATCTTTCTTGAATTAAAAAGGATATTCTTTGCAGAGGCAAATACCGAAATCATCAATGGTATATACGGAAGTGGTAGCAGCAGAAATGATATAGTCTACGCAGTGTTTACCACCCCACAGAACGCTATAGGTGGATCGGCCGTATGCGCCTTTTCAATGAGAGATATCCTAGACGCATTCGAAGGATCATTTAAGGGCCAAAAGAACATGAATTCAAATTGGCTTGTGATGCCAAAGGAAAAAGTACCACAACCACATCCAGGCTCCTGCGTGGAAGACAGCCGAACCCTTTCCGATAATTCGATAAACTTCATAAAAACCCATCCCCTAATGGACAGAGCAGTTTCCTCATTTTTAGCTCGTCCGATTCTGATAAGGGTCAGCTTGCAGTACAGGTTTTCAGCCATCGCGGTACACCCTCAAGTGCAATCCATGAATGGGAATAAGTACGATGTTATGTACGTTGGTACAGACGACGGTAGAGTTATAAAGGCAGTCAATGTTGCCTCAAACGAGGGTGTCTTCGACGCTAGCATGGATGAATATAGCCGAAATCCTGTGAGGACTGCTGTTATTTCCGAAGTACAAGTACTGCCCCCGGGTGTGCCCATAAGACAAATGCATGTGGCATTAACTACTGAGAAGCTCATCGTCGCTTCGGGTGATATGATAAAGGCGATAACATTATCGCATTGCACCAACGTGCAATCATGCAGGTGAGATAACGTTCAATTTGTTTTACTAGGAATTATCAAGGTGTGTCTCGTACTCTTTTGTTACTTGTTTTTTCTACAACAAAGCGTAAACACTTTTGGTATGACAACAGCCCAGCGTAGACGTAGTCTTGCCCGATTTACAGACAAAACGTCCAGTACGAACGCCATCTATTGGAGGGTTTCCAAATTTGCGACCAATTCTACATTTTTTTTTTTAAATATTATCTTGAGTTTTTCTTTCTTTCTTTTTTCTTAAACCTTCTCAGATATAATCCGAATAAAATAGGAAGGAGTCTAGTAGGCCCAGTCGTCTTTGTGCTATAACGAGAAACATACCTGAGGGTTACACCACGTAGTGCCACCTATCGTGTCCAATTTCTCTGTAAACCATAAACACAAAAATTTGTCCAAAATCAATCCAGCGCTTTAAACAAACTCTTGTCACCCTATTCCTCGTATGGTGACAAGAGCTTGTTTAGTTGATTTTTATATATAAAGATGGTAATAATACATTTTCGTTTTTATTACAGAGAGTGCGTATCGCTACAAGATCCTCACTGTGCGTGGGACTCCAAACAGCAACAATGCTCGTGGGTTGGCAACAGACAATTCCCGAATCCGGAGAGATTTTTGCAAAACATCGAAACTGGCAAAACCGATATTTGCAACAAGTTGCCAGCTCTTCTGCCTGAACGGCATAACAACAGGAGCCCGGCAACCAAAAAACCCATACAGACGGAACCCAATCAGATGCCGAATAACGATATACAAAATGAAATTCTCATAGAAGTTGTCGAAACGAACGTGTTGTCCGAAGACAAGGGTGCCAGTAACAATAAACACGAAACAGGTGGGTAGTTTTAAATATTCTTTATTTCATTATCGAACATCGATCTTATAATATACAGTGTAAATGGTTAAAACTAAACCTCTTATTAGATTTTATACCTGTATAAAAAGTTGAACCCTGCCAACGGGCCAGTAAAATATTTAGTCCATTGAAATGTTACTTTTTTTGAGCCTAACTGTGGAATATTACCTTCATCGTCTTCTACTTAGCGTCATTCAGTAGCAGGGTCCGCTTAGAGGTGGTGACGGTAGAAAACAAGACCGACTGTATTAATAATAATAATAAAATATTCATTAAAAATAAATTATAATAAAATCTACTTTTAAATAAATTTTCTCTTGCTAAGGGGTAGCGCCATGGTATGCAGCCGAATTGGGCTGGCGTGTCCTGGTACCAGTGTATCTACCTCACTTAAGATGAGCGTGAAGTAGCGGCAATGCTGTCACGTCAAGTGATGGTACTGTTGTCGCATTTCGTTCGGTTTGTGAGACTTCCTGGTAGCCTAATCTTGTCATTAAAGGCCGTCATCGCATTTACAAGTTTGTATTCACTTATGTGAACAGTCTGCTCGTTTGCCTCTTGTTACATAAAAACATATCTTCAGAGGTCATTAAAGAAAAAAATATATAGCTTATTTCATGCCAAAAAAAAGGTAGTGTGAAACATTGCTAAAGGTAAATAGGTAAATAGAAAATTAATCTACAAACTATCGTCCTGCATAAAAACTCGCCTGTCAGATTTTGAAATATACATTGAGATTTCAGGAAAAGCTACACGAATACATTTAATTATTATAGAAAGCAAGATAATCTGAAACACTCAAAGAAGACAATATATTGACAACAGCGGATCTGGGAAGTGGAAGGGACGCCAATGAGAAGATGAAAAGGATCAGGGGGTCTTTGATGTTTGATTTATTGTCATTTGTATAATGAAGAAATTTCCTCATTCAAATCATTTGTAACGAGTATTTGGAATCACAGCAATTTCGTCAAACTTATGCCAATCCTCCAATATTTCAGGGTTTCATCTTTTAGTAAAAGCCTTGATAGCTCATTGGTGAACTAGATGGATATCTATGTGGAAATAGATTCGATTTCTGAACTTGCGGGACTATTGTGACACCAACTCCAAGCACACTTTAGTTTTTTAGAGGCGAAACGAATATTACTAGTGCGAGTATTTTTAACCGAATTCAAAAAAGGAGGAGGTTTTTGACTTCATGTTTTTAATACAAATATTCTTTATAATTAAGAAAACCCAACGTTGATTAAACAAGTCCGAACAAGCCCCTAGAGTGTAATTACCTAGTTAATTATGAAAACAAAATTAATGTCAGTGGATTGCTGGTCGCTTAATGTCTCACTGCTATCTCTGAAAAGTAGCCCAAGCAGAGAAAAAAACGTTAAAGATTTTAAGCTTTTCACTAAAAATTGTACTGCGTCAATTCAAGTAGGAAACTTTTATAAAATGCCATTTCTATAACGACTATCACGTTACAGGTTAGCAAAATACTCTCAAACAATTACCAAAGTATCCCTTTTTACTCCCAAACATCTCATTGTTGATTTCCAAAGTATCCTTTTTAAAATCAAAAAAATGTATTCGGTCAGCTAAATTGTATGTCGTATTGCAAGGAGTAACATAGGGTTCTTTAGTTTTAGAGAAATAATTAGGTTTCCACACAAATAAATGGAAACCCCCCAAAATTCAACAAACTCACTGAAATCAAAGTAGGGTACATACAGCTACTATGTTAATAAAATACTGTTATTCTTTGATAGTGAAAGCAGTGATAAGCGGCAAGATAATGGCCTATTATTAACTCCTTAATTTGTGATTGAAGTGTAACTTAACAACAACAATTTGTTTAGCAAGATGTGACGTCATGCTCTCTGATTGCTGATCGGTGTCACGTGATTTGTGTCTCTAATTTAATTAATTATTATTTTTTATATTAAACAATCTGACATATTTCAGTAATTTCACTTGATTTATGTTATGATTATTTAAACATCTATCAGTTGATAGATCAAACTTTTGTTAGGTTTTATCTCAGTGGCAACTACCCTATTGTATGAGCACAAGAAGACATTTTAGACGTTATTCATACAGTTTAAGTGTCCGATAACGCACACTACAGCACTTTTGCGTTAGTTTCTCAGAACCAGGCCCTAAAGCCGCAAAATGTAGCGACAACGCAAAAGATCGTCTGCGCATAAATTAATATGCTTGAATATTATATAACGGATGTATTATTATATATTTCAATGACAATTTTATAAACTAGTCAGTTAGTGTACCGATGTAAGGGACTTACCGAGTCAGATACAACGGTTTGTTCAAATTCGAGAGTTTTAAATCTTAGAATTAAAGAAGCTTACTATGTTATTGTCTTTAACAATAACCGTGTTCCAGACACATTCATTTCGTTTCGTTAGCAATATTCATCTTACCTTTATGTTTAAAACGTAAACATGCTCAGTTAAGGTACATATTTAGTTCCTCAAATTACCTGTAACAAAAAATAAAATCTTGTTAAAGATAATAAAACGTTAAATTAAAAAATATTAAAATTATATCGTGACTCATTGGAGCCGATAATATCCATTAAGATTTGATTAGAAGTAGCATAAGAAATAAAGTAATAAATAAATGAAATTTGAGCGGCTTTTAGGTATACTTTAATCAGAGCTTGGGGGAGTAACACTCGATAGTAAACATTTATTTAAATCATTTTACACCGACACAAAATATAAAATAGTTTTTTTAGAACTTAGACTTTCGTGAGCGGAATTCATACTAATTATAAAAACGGCTTTTAAACTCACGCGTATGTTATATCGGAATTGCCCGACTAGTTTCGAACCCGTCCGGGATACTTCCTCATGAGCTCGCTGCGAAGCGGTGTCGCGGCGGGAACTGCGCGCGATATAACATACGCGTGAGTTTAAAAGCCGTTTTTATAATTAGTATAATATAAAATAGTTTGGAAAATCCAAAGTGCAAACCTCCTAAATCCTTAATATTACGACCTATCAAATATGCAGGCCGCCATTGGCGTTAAGCACCATCTCTGAAAGTTAGTTTTTCGTTAATTGTAAATAAACGATACCGAATTACACACCCATTTTCAATAGAAAACAGCGCGCCGTAATCCTGAAGCTAATAAAAAAAACATTAACGTGATAGGTTGCCTTTTTCGAACGTGATCGTGCCACACATCCAGACATCCGGACGGCCAAGGAAATACTTTTTGAATGAGTTTTTACTTACACTAAATAAAATAAATTTATTTAGTGTAAGTAAAAAGTCTTGAAGGACCAAAGAGGGTCCAAAAATAGACCAACTGCTAACATAACATATTATACCAATGATATCCTGACATACGTCTATATTTTCGTACATTCTCCGCTAAGACAGGGTATGGAAATCACTTGCGGACCCATAAGCGAAACCGTGACGTGTAATATATTTAAAAAATTGAAAATTAAAAAATGTCACTTGGTTTTAAGCAGGTCTGATAAGTCACCGTAGCCGAAACCGGCAAACTAGTCTATATATATAAAAACCTGCAATTCCAAAGCTTTAAAAATTAATAGGCACTCTTTTTGAAGATTTCTAAGTCGTATCGATCGAGAAAGAAACCTGTAAGTGTTCTAGAACACTAAAATATGTACGAAATTGTGAATTTTAGTTTTAAGAATGACCTTCAGTTAGTTAATCGAAGGATATATCAAATATAATAACATTAACTAGCTACGATAAAAATTCAAAGTGTCCGAAACAATGTTGAATTCGCTATAATTACATTACAACATCTTAAAAACGATAAATCACAGATACTTGTATCTCTCATGTCTCTCCACTCTATTTATCTTTCGTGTAGAAGATTTACTATTTATAAAGCCGGAGCCAGACATAGCTACATTTGAATGATCATTTCAATGATCACGTAGTGCGGCTGGGGACTTTATGTAGCTGCGTTTAACAAAGTTTTGTAGAACTTTATAGTCTTCAAGGACAAAAATGCAAAAACACTTTGAGCTATGTCTGACTCCGGCATGATAATGAAAAAAAAAAGTTTAAATTATAATATTTATTACGAAACCCATTCTTCACAACAAGACTAAATAAAATATATTAACATAATATAACAGCGATATATTACGTTCCATAAAAACGCGTTGGAAGCAGAGTTGCTTTAAGACATTGCATTGACGTCAAGCAATTATTAATACGTGTTTAGTAAATGATTTGCTCGGATAGTGGAAAAATAACCTTTTGTTATTATTCAAACAAATCAAATAGGACTTAGGATCAACGTCACCTGCTTGTAAAATATGTCTTTTGTGTAAAATGCCCTAGATTCTACAGTACAATTAAATTTTTTAATGGCACAGAATGCAAATAGTTTCTGGACGCATAAAACAACATATCAGTGATTCTTCTGAAGAATTCCCGCGCATAAAGCTCTGTTATCATTTTCCAATTTTGGCCAAAGATATAATGCATGTAGTCACCTGAAATAAACAAAAATAGGATTAATTACTGTATAATTATTATCGCTTTACTTACCCGTATACGAATTTGTGAGATTTGCGAAATAAAAATTAATTATATAAGATTCTTAAAAAGGAATAAGCGGTCATACATAAATTACGTCACACCTTAAGGGGGGAGGAGAGGGTCATCAAAATGTGACATTGTGGACTAAGCTTTAATTAAAAGCTTGTATTAGGAGTGGGTGCGACAATACCCCAACGGCAGTGGGGTTTGAACCGGGTACCTTGCGGATTGTGGACCACCGGCCACAAGTAGCTGTATCGGGCTTCAGTTACCTCTGTGTCCACACCTAGCTTCTCGTGGCGGCGTTTGTGGCCGTGGCGTGTGGCCCGTGTGCGGCGACCCTAAGAGATGTAACACTTTTTATTTTTTTACGGACATCATTTGGATCACTGGCGAAGTGATTAACAGCTCATTTATTATTTTAAATCTCTCAGATCCGCTTTATTTATGTCAAATTAGGGGCAATCAACGCGATATAAAGCCGTTCTAAGCCTACTTTAAACGACAGAAGTACGATTCGACATTGTTTTTTTCATTTTTACCGGTTTTTTTATAAGGCACAGACAGCCAGTTCGTCTGATTATAAGACAACTGGTGAATCATAAAAAAAATCATCAGAAAAAATCAGATAGCAGACAAATGTGTTCTTGGCGTTTGAAAAGAAAAAAAATATCTTTATGGTACCTGCCATATAAAGATTTTCTTCTTCTTAATGAGGATGAAAGAGAAGATGGCAATTCGCGAATCTTCTGTACGCGAAAGCGACATTGTGGATAAGATATGAGTTCATAAAAACTTTGATGTACACACAACGTAACAAGATATGCATGTTTGTAAAAATATCTCATGAATTTGTTTAATACCGGAGCCAGACATAGCTTTAAGGGTGTGTACATTTTTGTTCTTGAAGTCTACAAAATTTTATTATTCTACAAAACTTTGTGAAGTTACACAAAATCTCGGGCCACACTGCATGATCATTGAAATGATCATTCAAATGAAACTATGTCTAGTTCCAGCATAAAAGTAATGTAATAGAGCAAACAAGATTATTGCTAAAGGCAATATCTGAAATAAAACATCATTTAACAGACACCCTCGAACCGGCTATTATTTTTGGCTTATAAATTTTCTCTTTTGCTAGAAATTAAGCTCAAGATATCTTTACTTTCTTCAATTGAAATAGAACATTATATAAATCGAGTCATATGACACAAATGAAGACGTAAAAGAATTTTCTATACACAGCCGTTCGCGAGACAAATGTTATGGCGGTTTTTTTTTTTAAATTTATGCTGTTATAAAATAGCACAGATTTCTCGCGTACAACATCGCATTCCACAGATTAAAAAGAGAATTGGAAATGAAAATGTGTCGTACGTTCTGTTAAAAAAACATTTACAACAATACAGCTTTTATAAATAGACCTAGGCTAAACGCGCATTGCCGTAATGCTTTGTACACACACACCATATCTAATTTATATAACAAATGAGTTTTTATAAAGAACGAAAGAAAGAATCAACGTTTATTCAAACATTATGAACTGTAAACAATATGACACATACATAATATAATAATAACAGAGTAAACACCAAAATAAATAAATAAATAATAATCTTAAAGCTAGATATACAGAACGATTACTAGGTATACAGGAGAGTGTCCCAATGTTTACTCCACAATGTGAAAGGGATTGGCAACTCGGTGTAAGCAAGGGAAGCACGAAACTTAATTTGACATTTCGTTTCGAACGTAAAAGTAAGTAAAACTATCGAGAATGTTCGTGCTATGCCCATAGATTGCAACGAATAGCAACTATTGGAAATATAGGTTAAAATTTTTAGTTTAATTCACGTACACTCTTTTTATGACGGCTGTATAAACAAAATCTTGACTCTTTATTAGATATGTTCCATGAAAACCTAATTTAGTGATCACTATGATATGATCATATAAATATGTTATATAAAAAATAAATTTAGACAGATCTACAAATGGTTCTTCTGTCAGTATATTAAGCTATTTATGTTAAGCAGTGAAGCGGTGCGGTCGTGACCTTACGCTTCATTTGTAAATCTAATTCTAATCAGATAAAACTATACTAAGCCATTCATTAAACACTACAGAATTGTAGAAAATGGATCGTCTCAACACACACTTAACACATTTTAGACACACTTATAATTCTCTGAATACAAAACAAACAAGAAATGGAGAAGAGTTTCTATATCGGTGGAAAGAGCGAAATAAGATCCGTGAAGTACCTGATTCGATATCTAATACCAGTGGACTATTGTCGCGTACTTAGCATATGGTAAATAGTCCTATTTGATATAGAAAACGCTATATTTTTTTTGTCTTGAATTGACTAGGACTGAAATATTACCCAATTGGTGTTAATGCCACCGAACATTTCTAAAATTCTACAAAAGACTTAAATATACCAATTATTGTACAACCATGTCTAATGAAACGTTTTTATAGACGAGATTTTTATAGACTTAATCCATCCATCTTATACGAGTTACAGATTTTCATATTTGTTTTGTATTCTTCAGATCAATGATATGAGAGGCAATGCTATGCGCTGTATTACCCACAGATATGTAATATTTGGTTTATATGTCTGTTTTACTACTTTATTTCACCAATTTTTTTCGGCGAATCAATGAAGTTATATAGCTAATATTTTTGGAAAATGTGCACGTCATAAAACAATTGAAGACCACCCACAATTGAGATTAACTGTCTAACATAATCACGAATAATTATTTAAAACTCGCGATCGTAACTTCATTATAATTTTTACGATACGTCGACATATCGTTATGACCAGTCTTAAATAATTATACTAAAGATAACTGCGGAAATTTAAAGTGTTTTATATTAATAGTATCTGTACGCGAAGCAAAAATTTACAATATCAACGTAGAGCCTTTCGGAATTTTCCTTATTTTCGTTGAATCTTCACGTTTCGTTGAAAGTGTGACTGTAAAACATTAGTATTCACACCAGTGTATTAAGGAGCTAAAGTGTCTATAAATCGCATTGATGTAATTTGCTCTTTAACAAATTGGCTATCCTGTTGATTAAAATCCTGTTTCGAGTCAATGGAGCAATTAATTTTAACTACTGTTACAAGTGTGAAAAATAAATAAATAATTATTAATAATATTAAAGAGTAAGTTTGTTTATTATATGCTTCGCTTGGCATCCGCTACAGCGCCCAGCATGACCTGTCTCGGCAGTCTCGAAGAATCCATGCGGTGCACATTCTCCAGCCATCGCAATCGTCGCTTTTTAAGCAGGGCGGTGAATCTAGGCAGCTGTGCTTTCGCAAGGATTTCTTCGTTCGTTCTTGTATACACAAATGTGTTACATAATGAAGATTTTATTTCAATCTACATGTTTGTAACGCTCTACCGTGAAGTTGGGAATTTGGGGTTATAAAAATTTACGTGGGAGATATCGATATAGCCTACAGCCTTCCTCTATAAATGAGCTATCTAGCACTGAAAGAATTTTTCAAATCGGATCAATAGTTCCTGAGATTAGGGCGTTCAAACAAACTAACAAAGTTTTCAGCTTTATATATTAGTAAAGATGCGTTCAGGAAGCTATGCAAGTCATATTAGTTCGTGTTGCTTCTTGACACTGGACAAGAAATAATCAATAATAAAATAAACATTAACATTATTCTTGTTCTTCTCTTTAAGATCGTCTAAGCAGACTTTAGGATAATTTTCTTCTTCTTCCTAAAAACTTCAAACAATCGAATCAAGTATACCTTAAGAAAACGTGGCTTACAATCAGTCCGCTCTGCTTGTAAGCCACGTTTTATTTGATGTTGGAAACATCCGAAGCTTTTAAAGCAGACATCTTTGATTTTATCGAAAACAAAAAACTTATTTAAACAAAGAAGTCACCGTTCTGTAAATTGTGCAATATAAATATTGAAATATTCTTTACAACGCTTTGAGTGCATTCGAATATCGGAAATTTTAAAACCCTTTATCAACGGCCATTGTTTCTTTTTCCAATAATTTACACTCCATTCAATCTGATGTTGGACAGACATTTTCTTTTATATTCTTTAGTATTCTTTATTTCTGAATAAAATCAGCACAATGTGTTCAGAAATGGCTTCAGAAAGAAAACTAAGACAGTTAATTTATGAATTTATGATGTCTAATAGGAAAATATGGTCAGGTGGGGATTTTCGGACGGAGCCGATCTGGCGTATATGTGCGGTGAAATTCAATCCATGACTGACTTTATGCCGTGCCCTGCGCGCCTTAATACCTGCATGCAGGAGGACTTAATGATCACCTCAAATCGGGCAATTAATGTCGCTTTCTTATGGGCATCGAAAATATAAGACCTAATCACATGGCCAAACCTACAGTTTTGTCATTGAAATATCAAGAGCGCCAAAGAAAATTGAAAAAGTTTTAATTCCATTAATAAATATTCAACAATAAAGGCAGACGTTATCTTGCCTTGAGTCATGGCTCATCTGCTGTTCGGCACCCCGCCTTGGGAGCTCGAGGCGTGGGTGCTGGCCAAGGTCTACGAGTGGACGGCCGGTCGCAGGGCGCTCGGGGCCTTTGAATTTATTTTTGTATTTGCAAAATTTGCTTTTTAAATTGCATTTGTTATTTTCATAGCTTTTTGAGAGAAAATCGAAAACTAGGCCGGCAACGCATCAGCTTTCTTGGAGTTTAGTTTTACAAGAGCATACGGTTGTCATTTAGTCGCCCGCAAGTTTTTCTTTATCATATAAAATAATCTTTCTTTCTTTAAAAAAAAAACCAATTTCAATTTGTCAGACCTAGACTCAATTTGAATGACACCACACGGAAAGCACCAGCGTTAAAATAAAAAAAGAATCATCAAAATCGTTTCACCCATTCGAAAGTTCTGACGTAAATAACACAAAAAAGAGTCGAATTGAGAATTTCTTCCTTTTTTTGAAGTCGGTTGAAAATAACGTTAAATTATTTCTTATACAAATTCTGTATGCATAAATGTACCTTTCTATCTTATCTGTGAGAGAAAAAGTAATTTTTGACTCTAACGAATAGTAATTGGTAAAATATAGAAGCCGGGCAACAATGCGGAGGACTGCGTATTAATAATATTGCATTCAAAATGTATTCAGAGCGATAATTAGATAATTTAATTCAATACTTGTTAATAACGTGTAACTAAAAACCATATATCATAAGAATCTTGTATAAAATTTTTCGATTAATTCGACAAGTGAAACTAGACGAATACGTAAATAGGGTAGTTTTAATAATTTATGATTCAAAATCGAGATCGGAGAAGGACACGTTAAACTATTGTAATTTAACATATTATATACGCCTTTGAATTTAATTAATATCGTAAATATATCGTGTGTTATAAATTGTACTCATATATATTTTTTTAACGAAATATTATATTCATAAGTTATATATTATGTATCTGTATTTAAAATAAATATTACTCAAACTGTGTGTATCTTTTTTTATATCAACTACCCACCACAGCACATAACATCTATTCTAACTTTCACAAAACACAACTCCACTGACACTCTTCGATTCACGAAAATAAACTTACGGTTTAAAAGGTTGGTAATATTCTAGTTTATCTATTATAAGTTGATTTTATGGTTTCCTTATTTTTGGCTTGACCTTTCATTTCAGAGTGTGACGACGAATCGCCGTTGTCTATAGACGCTTTGGTCAGGTCTCCGTCGTTACCTGCCCACTCGAGTTACACGCACGGGTCGCCAAGTCTGTGGACTATTGTGATGCGTCTGCAAAGCGAAGTTAAGACTTTGCGACTGGACGTCAAAAACTTACAGCTGCAGTTAAATGAGGAGAAACACGACCGCACGCTAGCAATCGCGTCTCTGCAATCGCGTAATATTCTTAAAGATGCGAAAGAGAGCAAATGTTGATAATTAAATGTATTTTATTTCCTGAAGTATTATTATAATAAACTTTTCTAACACGCATTAGCTTTTTTTATTTAATTTATTATGCCGGAGCCAGACATAGCTCAGTGTTTGTACATTTTTGACCTTGAAGACTACAACGTTCTATAAAACTGCGCAGCTACATAAAATCCCCGGCCACACTACATGATCACTGAAATGAAGCTATGTCTGGCTCATACCAATATGAGCGGAGAGCGAAGGAAAAATGTTTTAAAATCGGGGGTTCTTTTTCCCATTTAAGAGCTTTCGCTGCGCGCGCTGCGTAAATGGTTAGTTAAGGTTTCGCAAAATGCATGTACGACAAAATTGTTCCCCTTTAAAAAATATAAATAAAACTCCGCGACAGCATATGTCTATCTTTTAAGGTTAGCTCAGTATAGCCTTTTTTATTCTAATCAAATTTGTTCTAAAATAATGCACTATTTGTGAAGGTTTTTTTATGATCAGAATATTAATCCTTATCCAAAAAATATTTTTAAACCCCTAAGTGCTAAGAGTGGCACACGCGGATGAAGTTGCGCTGTACAGCTAGTTGGTTTATAATTCGGTTAAAACGTATCGCGTTTCCTCATACATCGGTTTTGTTCCTCCGTATCTAGACACGACACCTGACATTTAGACGGCATTCCGATACTAAATGGTCAAAAACAACAAAAACGCCTCTACACCCACGGCTTTTTGCTCGTTGACAATTTTTGGGTTAATCTAAATACTAATGACGAAACCGCTCTATATTTTTTTTTATATGGTAACAGAATTAATAAAGCACTGGTCGATTCTGTTAAAACCACTTCTAAACGTATCACTATGCACAATAAAGTTTTTATGTGCATGTCACTTATCGCTGGCAATTTTTTTGTTAATTTAGGAAACATATTGGTACAATTATTTATTGCTAAAAATTATTTCATCTATCTATCTACTACCTTTAAATGTGTGTGTGTGTGTGTCTGGGTGTGTGCGTGCGTGTGTGTGTATGTGTGGTCCATTAGCACAGTGGTTAGTGATCCTGCCTTCCGCTCCGGGGGTTGTGCCGCCCATCTCGTGTATCATATAGTCCTCTGAAACGACTCAGGTACTTAAATAATAAATGCCGAGCAAGTTAGCGTTACATTACGACATAATATTAATTAAAAGTGTCCTTTAATGGAATATAACAGCAGGTAAGTGATGTTTTCTACGTTGTCTGTTTCACCGATTGAAAAAAAAATGTCTGAAACCTTATACTACAACGTCAAACATTTTCGATTAAAAGCTTTTCTGTCGTGTTAGAGTACGATGCCGAAAAATATCTAGGAAACACCTCTTTTGAGGGATGAAGATCCGACTAAAACTGAAGCTAACTTTACATGCATGAGAAACTAAACTACTTTGCTAAACAAAGTAGTTTAGTTTCTCATGGATTTCCGCAAAGTAACGCCTGATTCTATCAATTAGCTAACTTTACAGTCAAACGATATTAGCATTATATTGCGAATAAAATCGAACATAGTTTCTTATTAGCGTTCTAATATAATATTGAAGTATTTCACCGCTAAAAGCCCCCCCTTCGTCGTGTCTCTCCGATTTCAGAACACTTATCTGGTTGCCTCAGCCTAGGCCAAACATCTGGCCTAGCACAAACATTCTTATTAGTTTTATTTACTGTTACGTTCGAAACGCCAATGTATTTTAGAATTGCCCCTGAACTGCTTCTACTTTCTTAGAATTTCACGACGGTTGAAAGTCTCTAGGTCGCTGGGGGTACATTACAGGATGTTAGGATTTCCCCTATGTGGTTTTCTGGCTCATTCAAGTATTGCGCGAAATCCTCTCTTGGGCTCCCTACCCATATGTTCATTCGAAGTTGTTCTGTTTTCAATTGCATTATTTGTATATCAAATTTTTTCATGGTTAAATTTTTTTAACAACTTAGGCCTCATTCACAAGAGAGTTAAAAAAGCGTTGCGTTTAAATACGGCGTTGTCACTTTTTCAACGTCGTCGATATGAAAATATACCGTATACGTATATGTATAGCGTTGAAAATAGAACATTACTATAAAAAAACGTCGCGTTATAAAAGCGCTGAACAAAAACTTGGGAGTTCATATGTTCTATTTAAACGCTTTTTTAACGCGCGGTAAAAAAGCTCTCGTGCAAATGAGGGTTTAAAATCATACAAAAAGTAGGTAAAATTACTATGTCTGTAATAAGATAGTATATAAAATAAGCGAACGAAATATAATAATCCTTACCAAGGGCTTGTAGTTTTTCATTTGTCGAAGTCGTCGAGACTTGCCGACTGCATGCAAGGCACAAGACACACAAACAATAAATCAGACAAACATGCTGGTTATACAAAATATCTGAAATCATATACGCAAATATACATAACGAATATACTAGTAAATTATATTAACATGCAGTATTAAGAATCCAAGAAGAAAGAATGTTTCATGCATTTTTTTTATAACTGAAAACTCTTAGTCCTCATTCTAACGAGAGTTAAAAAAGCGTTGCGTTAAATTTCAGCGTTGGCGTTTTTTTAACGTCGTTGAATCGAAAATATTCCGTATGCGTATTTGTATAGCGTTTAAACTAGAACATTGCTTGATCAAAAAGCGTTACTTTATAAACGCGCTGCTGTGTGCACAGAAACTTGCGAGTTCATATATTTTATTTGAACGCTTTTTTAACGTGCCGTGAAAGAGCTCTCGCGCGAATGGGGGCTTATAGTAACTTATGATATGTGCAAGCAAATATATTATATTAAATGGATAAAGAATTAGATGTGATATAAGCAGACGACATGTGAGGCGAAAAGTACTTAACAAAACCAAGAATATAGTATATATGTATCTATTAATATAAGAGCGAAAAGTCACCTGCCATAAAATCTCGAAAGCTTCGGGACTTACAAAAATGAAATTTGGCACGCAAATAGTTCAAAGTTGGTAGAATAAATAAATAAACATAGACAGGACTGTATGACACACGGGGGCCTGTTCCTAAGGTAGACAACTTAATGCCTGTGTTATAGGTAACAGCCACCTGTACATACACAAATATTTTTTTTAGAAAATATAAATACATACATATAGACCACCCTCGAATCAATGGCATGAAAGAATTTGCATATGAAAATTGCCGACACACATTAAGGATGTATATTAAATTTTACGTCTGAATAAATATTATTTTCCGCTCACTAACTTAGGTGATATGTACTGAAAAACTTGTTCTAAGTTTTCTTTATTTTTCTCATTAAAAAATCGAATATGGAATAGTAAGTCCTTTAAATAAATATTTTTTGGTTGGGCAAATACATATATGTTTGCGGGCAATAAAAAAAACTAGTTCCTTGAAAAACTTTTTTCTTATTAAAAATAAGTGATAATATCAATAAAAAAAATGTAATTTTCAACATTGATGGATAGAAAAGTATAAACTAAAATCTAATCATGCATGATCGTGACAATTTTGGGTTAAAGTCTTATTGACTCAAACTTAAATTTTATAATAGAAGGTAAAAGAACATGTTACGTAGTAGCGATGCCCGATATTTAATTTTGTACTGATTGTTACATTCATTCTACTATGTTTTTCATTGGTACAAGTATTTTCTAATACATATTTAATTGTCTATATATTAAGTCAAAAGATATGATCAATGCAATTATTTTCAATAGCGTTATAATATTCCGACCTATGTGTTGTATACCGATGCCCAATAATGTCGTCACTTATCGCGCATCGTTATGTCTTAGTGCCCTCAGGACCTATGTAATTGTTGGTGCTAACTGTATTTTGGTTTCGAATCGCTTTTTATGTAGTGGACGCACCCGTGGAGCAGATGTAGTATAAATGTATTTTGATATTATTTATGTTCACGTTTGTAAATATACTATACAAAAATGGCATATCTCATTGTTCGTAGTTAGATATGTGAACGTCCACAATTAAATACAATTTTGTGGATAAATATGTTATTTTATTTCTAAAAATACCGTATATAAATATATATTAGGTGAATAAAACGACGTTTACTAAAAATGAAACCTATCTAGATCGATTAATCGCTCCTGAAACCCCCTGCATACTAAATTTCATACCAGACCCAGACATAGCATCATTTGAATTATCATTACAATGATCATTTAATGTAGCCGGGGCCTTTTGGTAGCTGCTTTGTAGTCTTCAAGGACAAAAATGTACAAAGACTTTGAACTAGACATAGTGTCTGGCAATTGATAAATTTTGTTTATTTTGTTATATAGCAACGGACTTCAATAGAATGTGTGACGGCCAGCTAAATCACTTCTGCGTGGTTCGATTTGACACACCTTGTCTGATCTACGTTTATTTTAACAAAATTTGGATCGTATGTAATGTGCGCGTTGTTAAAAAGCTATGTAACGCCTAGTGATTACAATATCACTACGTAGCCCTGGATACCTCTAGTTGCCAGTGGAATAGCTAGTAGTAGTCGTGGCTCCTCTTATAATTGGCGACGCCGCCAAGTGAGTTATTTGTCCTAAATTTTGATATGAATTGTTTGGATACGTAATTGGCGACGTCGCCATGGCGTCTCGGTGAGGTAGGGCTCCAAATCACACTAAATTATCGCGACGATTTCGCATACCATGCTTTACAAATTTGAAATACCATGTTTGCTATTAAACACGAAACTGTGGATATTGAATCGTCTTCTAAACAAGCTTTATAGTAAACAGACCTTGTGATGCATATTTAAAAAATTTACACATAATGAAAATAACTTATCCTACCTACTTTAAAAGTCACCGGACAGGTCATTTAATTTTACGTATTCTCGCGATTTTCGTCGACTCGTTTACAATTACAATTTGAGTGAATTAGCAAACAGAAACACATACCTACTTACAAATACGTCAAACCTTATTACATTTTTTATATAGATTAGTTATATACAATAAGTATGACGACAAACTTTGAAAAATAGGTTTATGATGTTCTCCAGTAGGTATCTACTATTGCCGAAAAATAATATTTCTTTGGAAGTTAACATTTTTTTATAGCAAGAAAAAAAAACATAAATTTAAGGATTCAAATTCCTTCCAAAACACTCAAAGCTATCATGACGTCACTTTATGTTAAAAGTGTGTTCCACTTAGTATCACTAACCGTCACCTCTAGTCTCAACGTGTTCGCCGAGACCGTAACGATCGCAGTCGTCAAATGTCGAATATCTGAATGAGCACTTTAAAACGTTGCGATC